>OW796119.1:37500-407500 GCA_941860345.1 Chrysodeixis includens | reverse complement strand
CTTGTTTTTCTCTGTTTAGTGATTGGTTATTTATTGCAGTCGGGTTTTTTGTTTTTTAATATTTTTTTTTTATTTTAGACTATTTAGTTATTTTTTTTATAATAAATATGTGGCCCAATTTAAAATGCTTAAAGTACCTCTCAAAACTTGTAAGTTAGAACGATTTTGTAATTTATTTTCGCTGTTAAACCTTTTGGCTGCTTAGGCTGTAACAGGGAACAAAGAAATCTACATACATACATACACTTGAAAAACATTATCCCCCTTTCTGTGGCAGTCGGGTAAAAAATTGTAACGGACCAGTGACACAATCAGAATTAATAAAATTCTAACAACATCTTTGAACCTGAAACCCATCGAGTCGTTCAGGCTATAGAGTGAGCAATATTCGAATTTGGCGACAAAAATCCGCCATTTTGTTTTTTTATTTCCGCAATTTTGATATGTCCAGTGTCACTTTCACAGTCAATACGAATCCAACGACACCTCTCAAGCTAAAATCCATCAAGCCGTTTAGGCTGCAGAGCGTGCCAAACAATTATACAAACATACATTCAAAAATACTCTCGAAAAACATAACCCTCTTTCTGGCGCAGTCGGGTAAAAACTTAATTATTCAAGTAAAAAATAAAGAACAAACACACGCTTGAAATATTTGCAAAAAAAAGGGCAAAACAAAAACATATTTTTAGCATACAATCTCGCAGTAGGTATGCTAAAGTCGCCGAACATTCAGACAAGATCACCTTCCACTCATCCGCAAACACATCACAATCTGGTCTGGAGTCCAGGAGAGCAATAATGTGGCCACGGCGGCCAGTGTTACTATGACACCAACCAGCTACGCAGGACATATTATAGTACACAAGCGTGTGCGCAAACACAGGTGCAATCTCTGTTCCTTTACTCTCATAACCCGATGGGATGGTAATCCGACACAACCGGAGAGAGATCAGGCGCAGGACCCACATTTTTACGTGCCTTCCGAAACACGAAAGCTGTGATATTTTATTTCTTAAACGCACGCAACATTCGAAAAGTCGGTGCGCGCCGTGGGGATCGAACTCAAGACCTCTGACTTAGCAGTCCTACGGTCTTGCCATTAAGCTATCACAGCTTCTTAGGAGAGGAATACATACATGATAACTTCGAGTTTATAATATTAGTAGGATTTATGACTACATTGCGATATGACATATTGTTCTTTATAAGTCACCAGAACATATAAGAACCACGGATGCATTTAATAGCTTAAAAAAAAAATTGACAATATTCTTAGTTCAAAAAGCATACTATTCTGTTAAAAAAATATCTACATTTAAAACTAAACTTATCTATAAAGTCATCGTTCCCCTGCCCTTATCCCAATTATTATTTGGAGTTATATTTATAAAGTAGGCACATATTTAAAAAGCGTCAAAAATATATCATCATCTCCGTCAATGGCGGGAAACGTGCCCAGGAGACTGGCGGCATTATCACGTTGAAAAGCAATGCTAATTCTTTGGGCAAATTACCTACTAGCCATCTAATCACGGGTGGAGTCAACCAAGCGCTTTGCGAGTTTATGTGAATTATATAAATTCCCAGACTTTATTCAATACCATTGTTTCCAACTTTTTAGGCAAATAAAACACCAGTACTATGAATAATGGGATATAATTAACGATACTTCATTTTAACTTTATAAAACCAGAAAAAAATGATATTACGTAAATTGATGATATTAGTTTTAATTTTAGTTTTATAAGTTTGTAAATATTGTGCATTTAATTTGAAATAAACACAAACCTAATTGATGATGAATTTTGGCAGTGAAGTAAACAGTAGGCAAAGACTAAACAAGACGTTATAATATTTATAATATAATTTTCCTAACGATGTTTTCCTTCACAAATTGTCTGTAGTGTCCTAAAATATTGAAAAACAAACACAAAAATGTTTTAAAATCCTCTCATGCTTACTTACCTGCCGTGGGTTCGAACATGCAACCTATTACGTGCTATTACTAAGACTCCGCAGTCTGTCAGTCCATCTGTCTGTCACCAAGATATATCTCATGAACCGTGATAACTAGAAAGCTGAAATTTTCACAAACTATTTATTTCCGTTGCCGCTATAACAACAAATACAAAAAATTTTAAAAAAAGTTAATAGGGTCCCCATACTATAAACGTGATTTTATCGTATTTTTTAAAAAACGGTAACAGGTAGACGCTTTTCCTATTATAGATGATAGTACGAAATCCTTTGTCCTCAAGTAAGACTCGCACCGAGCCAGTTTGTAATAGAAAAAATCTAAAACTTCATTTTTCTTTTGTTCCAGCTAATCTTCACAATATTCTGGCCGTTCTTCATCTACGACAGAGAATTACTATTCCCCGCTTTTATAGACAAGATATTTTCATTTGAATCCAACTTGGTGATGCATTTCAGTATTCTACCAGCCGTTATTTGGGAGCTGGCGTTTTTACAGAGGCCTATACCAAAGTCACATAAGATTAATTACGTAATTGTTACGTTAATTAATATTGTTTATAACTCTTTGTAAGTATTTTTTTATTATTTTTTGTTGGTTAGTTTTACGTCATACATAAAAAAATATCTCAGTAATATTTTAGACGATAATAAGGGTTCTTATTAGCGATATAATTGGATATTTTTTTCTCCCGAGTTGCACCGACCGTGGTCACGGGTCAGTCCACCCGAGAGAAATATCGAATTATATCGCGAATAAGACCCGTTTACAATATGTGTACAAGTCGCGATAGTTTAAAAACATTTCAATCACAGTCAATATCATCACACTAAGAGCCTTTATTTCGTGCGAAATCATCAAATGACCCCGCCCGCTGTGGGTGCAGCGGGAGGGAGTGTCAGACTGTTACTGACTAAAACCCACTTTGTTCCTCCTGGAGCCCTTTGAGTGCCGGGGTCATGGTAACTCTTACGAACGTCCCGCAGCCCCGACAGATCACACTAAGAGCCTTATCGAGAGCGACTCACAGAAAACGCATAGCAAAATGTCGCTTTTATGTGTCGAGCTAACTTTGTTGTTGTTAAATGGAAAATAAAAAACACATAGATATTTCATAGAGAGAGAGAGCTTAGTATATTTGACTGGCCTGTTGGTCTAGTGGTTAGTGGCCCTGACTGCTATACTGGAGGTCGTGGGTTCGATTCCCGCCCAGGACAAATATTTGTGTGATAAGCCAGATCATTGTTCTGTGTCGGGGTGTAATAATTTATCTTTAATATGTATGTATTAAGAAATATAAGAATGTCTATCAGTTGCCTAGTACTCATAATCAACTTTACTTAGTTTGAAAATCGTAAAATATTTATTATATTCCGCAAAAGCCTTAGTTTATTTAGCTTTCAATTCAATTAATAGTGTTCAAAAAGGAAACAATATACCTACCTCCTCGACGTTATTGTTAAAACTGAATAATACTTTTCCTACTACTATTTATCCTTTCTTTTTCTTACAGACTCGTCCACACTTACCTCCAACGTGGTTTATTCCCGTACCCTATATTCTACATGGTCTTCGGTACCATATTCTTTCCTATACTACTTGGTGTAGTGTATATTACAAGCATTTCTATATACATATACCAGTGGAAACTAACCGCTTTCTTTTGGGGACAAGAAAAGAAGAAGAGTAAATCTAAAAGAAAATAGAGATTTTTTAGTTTAAGCTGTAGAATAAAATGTTTATAAAAAAAGGTTTTTTTTTTATTGTGGAATAAAAATATTTATTTTTTAACTTGTCTTTTATATTTTTGGGTTGTGTGTTAATCCTGGATGTTAGTTACGTCTATGTTGAATTCTATAAACATTGTTTAATGTATTTAAGTGTGTAGAAGCAACAAATAAACAGATACAGTAACAAACTTTTACATTTACAACGAAAGGTTACAGTTTGCTTATTGATTTCAGTTCTTCTTTTGTAATTTGATTGAATTTTTCATTTTTATGAAAAAAATTGGTAGGTACCAACTTTTTTTATGTATTGAGTTTCAATCAATGTAAGATAGTAAGAGAGAAGTAAAGCCAAATCAACAGTTGACAATACTGCCAAGTTTCTTGTATTCAGCTAAATCAGGTCACACTGTGAACCTTCCATCATCTCTTAAAGTGACTGATGCAGTAGTGGAAACTAATCATCGACCTATACTTAGAAGCCGATTTAAGAAAAACTTGGTAAAAGAGCTGATCATCATCATCAGCCCTTTTTGTTGTATCTCAGTGAAAATCCTCATGGACTGTCCCTCGTCAGGGGGTTGACGAGGGGGTGTGCCGGACTTTTACTGGCTAAAACCACTGGAGCGTCCTCATCTGCCTACGGCCGGTGGTACGGGGTTCGCTTTCACATTCACCGCGCCCCTGGCTGATCATCATTAGCTCTAAATAATCGACTGCTGGGCATAACCCACCCTTTGTTTAAGCCATTTTTCAAATAGAATGGTATAGAAGTGCTTCATGAAAGAAAAATACAGGTTTCTATAAATAAAACACAAACGCATTTGCAAGTGATTCGAGAATAATAATAAAAACAATAACATTTATTTACTATTGGTTCTCATTTCACCATTAACTACTTTAGGTACATAGGTACAATGTTTTTTGTATTGAGTCATAAATCAACAAAGCTTATGCGCAGGATTATCGAAAAGACGAAAAAAATTTTTTTTTTGTATTTTTTTTTATTTTTTGTATTTTTTTTTCTTTTTATTTCGATCATCCCGCGCATATAAAATATGTTTTAATATATTCTGTTCTTTACATAGATATATTATGTTTTTTTTTTCTTTATATTTGTTACTCTTCATATGTTCAGGTAATGTGTAAAAATACTTAATTATTTCATTAACAAATTAATATTTTTGATAATATAAATAATCTCATAGAAAAACAAGACATACAAAAATTTTATTATTTTTTATTTTATTTTTTTCACTATTTATAATGATCTCAGATACCCGTAAATTCGTAGGTACCGTTTTACAAAATAGAAACTCTTAGAAAAAAATTACGAATTTAACAATAATAACGAAATTTTACTATCCGAACCAATTTTTGTAAAAAAGAGACACCCAACATTTATTCCCTCAAAGATCATGCTTGCTTTTTCCAAAATACGTTTTTTTTTTACTATCCTTTATGTGTCCAAATCTATATTAATAGTTTTTAGTGAAAATTTTGCAAAACATAGTACAAAAGTTTTAGAAATATCTACTAAAACTACCCAGCAAGTAAAACGTTTACCCTATATGCTATCACTATCGCACTGACACCCAAACGCTTATGTGCGAGAGAGAGGCAAGAGTCTCTCTTCATCCATCGATTTGCACCAATCAAGTCTAAGTTTGCACGAAGTTATGGACACGGCGTTGTGGATTGTTATGCACATGCGACTCTTTTGTAATTTTTTATAAAAAAAATTAGCAAAAACTTTTTTCTTTTTAACATTTCACTTTTATTTTAAATAAAACTAGAATGATTATTTCAAATAATATTAGAGCTTAGGGTTTATTATACTTAAAAAAGAAGAAATTTAATTACTATTTCTACTAGTTATAGAATTACAAACGGGACAGTCTCTCTCTATCTCTCTTATTTAAAAAAAGGTTTTGTGAAAGATAGTTTAGTTAAAGGAAAATATCGTGATGAAAACTGGACTTCAAATATTGGGAACTCAAATCACCCGCAGTGAGCTAGCGTGGTGATTAATTCTCAATCCTTCTCTATATGGGAAGAGGCCTTTTACTGACAAAGGGATATCACAAGCTGACAGAAAATTAAAACATCAAATTGAACAAAAATGCTTGAGGAGTTATTAGTGGTGAAAGATAAACCTCACGAAGAATGTTTAAAACATAATAGGTACTTTGAGTTCAATCACAGTCGCTTAAAAATGTGTGAGGGAGGTTTTACTCGTTTTACGTGACAATGTTGCTTTCTAAAAGTGCGAAATACACTCCAAGACCACAACTGTAGGGTACATTTTGGGACAGCAAAGATGACTGAATGTAGGTAGAGTCGAATTTTTAATAATAAGTGACATGGTTTCGGGAATTTTGTAAAATAATCAAGATTTTTTGCATAAAGTCGCAAGTGCATAACACCGAATAAACATTCAATATTTTCTTCAGAATTTTCAAAATAAATTCGTGTCACATGGCCGGTCTAACTGATGAAATATAAATTTATTTTTCATGAAATTTTGGATTTTAATGAAGTTTTTTTTCTATTTAAATGTAAAACCATTTGTTAAGCAAAGGTTAAGTTTTTCAGCCAATTTTTCAGTCTTAGTGCTCTAAAACGTTTTCTTTTAATTTTTCGTTTTTTTCTTTTCTAATTTTATTTTTGTAACTCTTCGTAGGAGATGTCCAACTGCAAGAAAAGTTAAGAAAATACAAAAAGTATAAATAAATTAGCGAAAAAAAAATACATCAGTTTCTTCTACGGTTTCTAAACAAATTACTGTATAAATTACATATTTTTATACATTAATATTTTAATATTTAACAACAATACATTCATTTATTGTAACAGCAGTTAAAATAAATACATATTTTTTCCATTTTTAGTAAAAAAACATTAATAATTGGACACTCCCATTTTGAAGCTAAAACACAATTTCTAAACAATCTAAACGTGTGCGCCTAGGTCTTTACATATTTTATTTTTATTTTTTTTGCAAAATTAAGAGTACACACTCTTTTAAAGAACTGTATTGCATATGCTAATAGTTGTGGAGATATTAAAAATTAATTATTTCTACGTATATATCTGAGTTTTAATAAAAATTAAAATATATTATCATGCTTTAAAAATCAACATTTGAACCACCCGTATCTTTTAACTATTATGATCTCACTATATGGTTTATAATCCTATTATTAAATAAAAACAAAAAAAAAACGAAAATAAAGGAAAAGGAAATAAAAAAAAATAAAACAAAACTAGACAATAACAGATTGCTTTATTTAACAAAAAATATATAATATATAGAAAGGGAAAAAACAATATTTTTCACATGTACTCAAGATAACTCGAAGCCATATTGAAAAATTTGTTTTTTTTTTTTATTATATTTTTTAATAGAATGTAAAATTAAAGATAACCCATCGAACCTTATGATATTTAATATAAAATACATATGATTAATAACTATTTACAAAATACAAGTTAAGATTTATACTTTTTTTATTAACATTAAAACCAGTCTATAGTAAAGGCTATTCGACAAACTTATGCGTAATGTTAGAAAATTGATGGTTATTTCATAATTCTAATTATTAGTAGCAGGCAATTTGAATTAAATTAAAAATACGTATAATCGCGTCAAGCTAAATAAAAATAAAAACAGTAAAAAAATAATTTACGTATTCCGGAAAAAAATACAACAGATTTTTTATTTATTATTATGCAGAATTGTGTTTTTTTTTTATTTAAGTTTTTCTCGTTTATTTTATTATGCAAAAATTGTTTTACCGAACATGGCACCCTAGTAAAGAATATGAAAAAAAATGAGATCAAATTTACTTTTACTACTCGCGAGAAAACAAAAATAAAAATTGCCTGCTATACGTTACAAAAAAGATTTTTTGTCCGTAAAAAGAAATTCATTTCGAAAATTTCGTTTCCGATAGAATTTTGTTCAATGTGTAATAATTCAACTTATTAATATAATTTATGATTTGCATTTTTATCGCTTTAGTAAACCGTCGTTTTTATACTTCTATTTTTCATCATTAAAAAAACAACGAAAAAAAATACAAAAAAATGGGCAGTATCATGTATCCTATATTACAACTTATATCCAAAATCTACAGAAAAAAAACATCAATAATAATAATAATAATCATTTGAAATAAATAACAAGTTACATTCTTTAAAAAAAACTGTTAAAATTAATAAAAAAGAGACCTATTTAAAAAAAAAACGTTTCGTTCGAATGAAACTATGTGATCGTTAACTTGCTACACCATTATAACTTTTTTATTTATTTCTTAATAAAAACTCTATTTCTATTATTATATTCTTTATATAATAATAATTATTATTATTTCTTCATCAGAGTTAGATACACTTTACGATAATAATATTACGATATTCTTTTGTATACAATACACAATCAAACATACATTATGTATAATTATGTATTAAAGTACCCACAAAACTGTTTTTAACGCTACATAATATACTTTTGTTACGAAAAAAAAAATATTCATATTCATAACAAATAAAAAATATTTTCGAATAAATGTAAAACTGACCGCATAAAAATGTAACTAGATTCAAATTAAATAAACTCGCTTTTTTGTTGTACGTACATACTTTTAAGTAAACATTATAACAGTCTCAAGGTACATACATACAATTATAAATATATTAACAATAATTTATTTATATGCGTTCAGTTTTTTTTGGGAATAAAAAATAGCTGTCTGTGTTTTTTGATTTGAGTCTTTTCGTCTCAAAATGCCTTCACCTAGTTTGTATGGGCAAAAGTGAGATCGAACCTGGTTTGAGTGGCGCTTAGGCGTGAGTGTAGTCTAAGACACTGTCAAGTGAGAACAGCTCTTTGTATAGAGCCGGGAACACGTGGTGAGGGTGGGCGGCCTTGAAGCGGCACAGAGCCTCCAGGTGCATCAGGGATAGTTCTCTGTAAAGATAAAGATTGGTTAGATATATGAGGGGATGTAAGGGGTATGATGATGAATACGCGTGAGTAAGTAGCATCATTTAAGTAGAAATGTGAGGATGTAGACGATTCTGTATATCCACTACTGGGCATGCCTCCTCCAAAAAAATCCAGAAAGACGGATTGAAAGAACCTGCATTTAGCGAATTTTGGTCTTTGATGAATTACTTTTAATTCGAGTTTCCCAGTTTACCGACCAAACGCGGTACCGTTGCATGGCGCTTCAAGTTTAATCAATTAGAGTCTGACATTCCCCACTTCCTGCCCCAAGCAGGTGGGGTCCCATAGGATTCCCCTGGCTTTCCAAAAAAAAAGGTGGTCAAGTATTCCCTAAAGCGGCGGTTGTCCATAGAATCCCTAGCTTACCAAAAAAAAAAAACAAAAAAACTGGTCAAGTATTCCCCAAAGCCGCGGTTGTCCATAGAATCCCTGGCTTACCAAAACAAAAAAGAAACAAAAAAGCTAGTGATCCCCTTACCTGAAGGTGGGTATCTTAGCCAGCAGCGTGTCGAGCACGGTGACGTCGCCCTTGAGCGGCGCGTGGTTGGTGTCGATCTCGTGGCGCATCGCCGCCATCGACATGTTGAACAGGCACTGGATCTCGGGATTGCCGCGCACGCCGTGCCGCTCTGAGGGAGAGGAATTAACGGTAAAGATAAAGATCATATTGATTGAGATGAGAAGTGAGATGTGAAGATTTAGAGGGTTTTCTTAAGGATAGTTGTAGATGTAAAGAGTTTTCCTGGAAATACTATCTGAAGGCAGATTACTGAATTTTTTGTTGGAAGATTAATTGCGAAGTACAAAATATCATGATTCACGCCCAAAACAAAATAAGCCTATAGTAATTTAAATTTTGATCCTACTGATTTTTTTTTTGGTTGACGATTTTTCTCTTAGCTCTAATTAGGCTTGCTTAGTGTGAATTTTTAAACAAAATCTAACAAAATAATAAATAACTTGACAGAGATGGTGAAAATACTGACAAAATTATTCGCGAATCAATAATTTGCTTGATGACTTTTCAACCTTTTACAGTTTCTTTTACAAGTAACATTTTACAACGATTCTTTAAAAAACACCTGAAAACCTAAAAACTTAAAAATAACATTTAATATTCATTTATCTCATCTCTATTTACCTGGCCACAATAGCACCAGGCTCTGGTAAAGCGCCAGCTCAGTTTCAGTCAGTTTGAGTCGCGCGATAGTCTTCGCCGCGTCGAAGATGCCCACCACCAGTGCAACGTCACGAGGGTCACTGGGAACAGACATAATGGATGTTATAGAAGAGGTTTTAGCTTATAATAAATGTACATCATCATTGCACGCTGTGGTTTCCTATAATTTAAGGAACACAACTCATCGAGATATGTGATTTCTATGAGCCATGTTATCTGTGTATCCATTGTTGGAAATCCAAATAAATAAATATACATCATCATTAGAATCCTTGTCTATGTCTACCGTTGGGTATGGACCTGGTAAAGGTACGCTAAAGATTCTGGTCTGCTTCTTTATGCATCCGGTAAATGATATGTAAAAATATCAGAAGTAAACAGTAATGAAAAACCACTTAAGGAAATTGTGTGAACTGGTTTTCTTGGACTTTTTGAAATAATTGGGCCAAAGTTTATCCAAAAGACTTGACAGACTACACTTTGACAAAGATATTAAGTTTAAGAAAAAAAATGATTATAAAAATAAATTAACCCTAGAATATTTCAACTCTAAATCATGTTCAAATAAACGATTAAAAACTTTTTGTTCTGACTGAATAAAAAACTATCAACAATTTACATCATAATCTAATTCAATTAAAGTAAACAACTCCTCACATTAATTGAAACCCCTCAAAACAATTGAAACAGCTCAATTCAATTCAATTTGAAACTCACCGCGCATGCACGCACTCTCTGATGGGCAGTACGACGTCTCCGTACAATACTTGGTCACGATTCACATCGATCAGTCGCGAAAGCCGCACAATTGCCAACTCGAATGAACCTGGAGAAAAAGAGGTTTTATATGACAACTGTGAAGAGGAGATTGGGGCTCCAAAAGGAGATATTTTTGATGAAGGTGAATGATAAGGAAGGTATAAGTAATTGAACTGGTATTTTGAATAGTAATAACTGATGTTGGTTGGATGCATTTGTTTAATATTTATCACGTCTTCAAAACTTACTCAGTAGTTAAAGTTTTGAACATTTTTCTTTGTAACTTCTTATGAATAGATTATGTTTTATACAATTTGAATTACAAGTCATTGTAATTTCAAAATATTTCGAAGTACACTGAGTATTTTGTAAAACAGATTTTAATTAAATTTTACTGAATCGAAAACCCATTTTTGCTGTTCTTTAAATTCAAACACAACTCAAGTTTATTTCTTACTTTGTGTTTCAAAAACAATGTTTTCTTGAAATACCAGTTTCAATTAACTTCCAGATGATAATGGCAATGGATACAGCATACTTACCAGACTTTAATAGAAGTATCTGGTCGTCTTGCGTCAGTTTCATGAAGCCAGGTATGAGTTTCGCGAACTCTATGATGTTTTGTATCATGCCTGTGAGTTTGTCCGCGCAGTCAAGCCACATCTCTTCGTAAGTCATTGAATTGTAGTATAGAAGCCTGGAAACGAAATTCAATTAATACACGATGATTCAATTAATTTACGGTTTTTTTTGAGGGCCTTCCATCTCCGCTTAAAGTAATGTTATTGTAGTTGTGGAAGAGAGACGCCGCTCTACGCCGTGTAGTGCGTTGTCACGCTTCCACAATTGAAATTATATTACTTTAAGAGGTAGCTGGTAATCCTGGTAGGGCCACAGAATGGATATCGCATTGCAGTTTTTTAAATAAGTGACCTTTTTTGTAATTCGCAATAATTGTATTTTCTTTTTTTCTTAATAGGCTGAATGTAGGACGTTTATTTTGTATCGTAAACTGTTTCATACTCACTTAGATACATCCTGTGGTTTTCTGAACATTTCATGTATGAATTCCAACTTTGGGTTGGTGTTTGCGTGAGCTTCAGCCAGACTCTTCACAAGGACCTTGCTTATGTCTCCCTCCGCTGCAAAAGAAAACAAGGTTCAGCTACTGACCGATAGATGGCAGTGTCAAAGGTATTTCAAAAATGTAAATATACGAATCAAATAAAAATGAAATAATTTTATAAATACTGAAAATAATAATACAAAAAATATAGCTTAAACAAAAATGGTAAAAAAATACTACGATTTTTTTTCTGAATACGTATTTCAATAATAATTTTCGAACGTTTAAAAAAAAAATAACTGTCAAATATTAGCGTTGTCAAATAAATGTCATAACATTATGTTTTAAAATTATAAAATATATTTGTTGTTCATTCGTTTTGTGCGATGAAGTTATATTTTTTACAGCGTGTTTTAGATAGGGATCAGATATGGAGCCACTTTCAGCCTTCTTATTAGGCACTTGCTGCATCATGTGCTGGCGTAAGCTTTTTGACACCAACTACATAATCTCTCTAATATATAAAATTCTCGTGTCACAGTTTTCGTTGCCATACTCCTCCGAAACGGCTGGACCGATTCTCTTGAAATTTTGTTTATGCATTCAGTAGATCTGAGAATCGGCCAACATCTATTTTTCATCCCAATTTTTTTCTTTTTTATTACGCGAACGAAGTCGCGGGCAACAGCTAGTATATTATAGAACAAAGTCGCTTGCCTATGCTTAGATCCTTCTAGACCCTATACAACAACACAATTTGATGAATTAGACGCGGATAATTTTTTCATAATTTAGTATGATAAAGAACTGCCAAAACTGGTGTTATAAGAGGAAACTTTGTATATAGGACATTAGGACAATAGTATTGCACCCGTGCGAAGCTGTGGTGGGTCGCTAATAAGTAACAAAACATTATTGAAATCAAATTTTCTCTTTCAATGGTTTTATAATTTTGATACGATTCGAAGTTAAATATTTTTTTATGACAGCAAGACAAACAGTGTAGGAAAACATCGTGGGGAGACCTGGATTCCAAATATTGGATTCTGAAATCATCCGCTATGAGCTAGCGTGGTGATCAATGTTCAATCCTTCTCTATATGAGAAGAAACCTAGGCCAACCTATAAATAACATGTATTCAATTAGAAATATAAAAGTATGTAACATTTGCCTAGTACTGACTAACTAACTAAAGTTACTCTCGAATTTGAGACTAGATGTCGAATGTATATTACGATTTCTCTCTTTTCCCTATTTTCAGTGCCCACAGCAAGATTTATTATATTTTTCTTATTTTTTTTTACTTGCAGCATGCTTGTTGCCATTCTGTCTGTCGTTGCCAATAATACCCTTGCCAATATTGATCACTGGACCGAGGAGGCAGATCGATCAGAAATCCCAACATGGAGAGGATAATGATATCGTAAGTTATACCAAAACATAAGTATTTTCACGTTTTTTTTAATAATACCATGAGTTATGTCTACAATAACTCGTGTATCTACGGTTTTGTAATGTGAAGAGGCAAAATAGCATGTTGCGTTGCCCCTTTAGAGATTTATTTTATTGCGTTATTTTTTTGTATTTTTATTGCGGCAAGAGAAAAATATCTATGACAATTTCAACTGTCTAGTTATCACGGTTCATAACATATGCGGATGGATGGGTAGCCAGATGGACGGACAGACAGACATACTTGAAAATAAGGCTGATTTGGCTGTTTTTCGTTTTAGAAGGCTAGTGGAATTGAATATGGTAGACGCAGCAAAAAATATCTTAATTGTTTTTCGCACAAACCCTGTACTAACAATTTTACGCGACTGTCCAAAAAAGAAGTATAATGTTTTCAGGGTCCATGTATATATGTGGATTACAAACCACCCACCCAAAGATATTGATGCATTTGGTATAACACCCTGTACACGAGTAAGTTTATATTTATTTTGCAAAAAAAAAGTTACAAAACAAAAACGCTTTTTATCTCAATTTTCGAAAGGGTGGTCGTGTTTTTCTGTTTTTTTAATTAGAAAAGAAATATCTTTATATATTTTTATAAGAATTATAAGATCACTGATATTGTCCGAAGGAAAACTTCGTTAGGGAACCTTCCAGATATTGGTATCTGAAATTCGCAGTGAGCTAGCGCAGTGATCAATGCTCAAACCATTTCCTATGGAAAGAGGCCTGTGCCTTGCATCGGAACGTTTATGACATTTATTAATAACTAGCTTCTGCCCGCGGCTTCGCCCGCGTGGTAAAGGGACAAAAAAACCAAGGTCTTTTCTTAATATTTTTTTTCCGTAAGAACCTTCTCCTAATAATAACAAATACAACAAAAAAAGAATTAGTGAAATCGGTCCAGCCATTCACGCGTGATGCCGTGACCAAGGAAAACGGGTTTCATTTTTATATATATAGATTATTTTTTGTTTTTCAGCCACGATGCCATCTTCCATACCTTTTCATCAACGGCCAGCGTTATAACTTGACCGTGACCAGCAGCGGGATTCACTTCAAACGAGTCGTCAACACTATGCCCACTATCAATCCGAGTTTCATTTGATTTGAGTTGTGTTATGTGATTATATTTTGATAAAAAATCTTACCCCTTTTTTTTTCTATTAACATAAGGGTCGATTTTTCCTAATAGATGTCTTAAAGTTGGACATACATATTAGTTTGTATATTAAAATATCACAGCATGAAAAAAATATGCTACGCTTTTGTGTGTTAGCGTACGACTCCTTATGATGAAAATCAATATTCTCTTTCATTTAGAAGTCATTAATTTTAAACTATATTGCCATTTTAATTATAGGTCGCCAATACCTAAAAACAGCAATTTAACATTCTAATACCAGATAGAAACCGAATAAAACATTCCAAAATAAATAAAAAATTAAAACTACTTAACTACGACAGAAACGAACAAAAAAATGCAAATAATAATGTTTTAGCTAATCAACCTATAGATCCACTTAATCACTTACAAGGGAGTTCATCGCTCGCACTATGACTTGACCCTTGATGCCTCCTATTCGACACTGCATTCGGATTGACCATTCCCATTGGCGTCATATTCATATTCAACGGGTCCATCAACCTCCCGTGCCCGCTGCTCGACGTCAAATCATCAGGACTCAAATCCTCACTCGTAAGCGAAACCGAACTTTGTCCACTAACAAGAACTGAATTCTGTATGTCCATTGGGCTGTGTTGAATATTTGATGGACTGTGTAAGAACGTTGTTGAATCGACGTAGCTGGCTACTAAGTTATCAACACCCATTGAGGTCTCTGGTTTTATTTCTTGTTTTATATTGATGACTCCGCTTGATATTGGAGCTGAAGATTGGATCCTGTCTTGCTCGTAGCGGTCGAATTCTTGTATCCTTGGTCTTGGGAGCTCGATGGTGGACTGTCTCAGGGTCGTGGTACTGGTCGTGGCTGTGGATGTGGACGTGGAGCCACTCGGTCGGACTATAGTTGTTCCCTTTTGCTCGTCTATAGGATGTTTTGAGTTAGTATTTTGAGCTACTGGTACTACTACTATTAATATTAGATTAGGACTAACTACTGTAATCTTATTGTATGATGAATCTTCTGCTATAGATTTAACTATAACTAAAACGTTATTTATTGTTAGTGTAAAACCGAAAATTCCTTTACTATCAAAAAGTTTTGAGCTGTCGTGTTTCAAATCAACATTCTTATCTACCTGTAGACAAGTTATTAATCTCCGAACGCTAACACTGACGAATTGCTCAAATATACTAAACTGACAAGCTAAAGTCACGTCACTTGTTCAAGAGTAATTCCCTAAGACTTGAAGTTGATGCTTGCTATTCTAATTTGGTATATTATCATCAAGATCTTCATCTCCATCTCAGAAGCTTTCCTCGTGTACTATTCTAATAGGAGATAATATTTTCTAGTCTTTACCATCAGAAATCTTATCTATCTTGAAAAAAATACGTACCATGACTGATGAAGTCAGGGTCTAGGAACCCGCCGGTCTGTTTCGGTTCGTAAGCCGTGGTGGAGTCCACATAGTCAGCTGATACGTCGTACGGCGGCTGCTGTGGCGGCGGCGGCTGTATCCCTCCCATGTTGGAGTTCAGGGCTGGGCCGGCATTACTGTAGTTGTAGGAGGAGAGGGGGGAACCGTAGCCGGGGTATCTGGAATTTAAGAAAAGAAAGATTGAGAATATTTAAGGAAGAAAATGAAAGAGAAAGAGCGAGCTAGCTATCTTAACTAACTGGACGGATAAACGGTATAGGTAGTAATGGCAAATTATCACACTGAAATTCTTAAGTCGTTAAAAAAGAGGTTTTGGTTGATTTTTGTGAGCGGTGTACCCCAAGGCAACGCTATAGGTACTGTGTATGTTCCGATGTTGAATGGCCGTCTAAGTTTGAATAAAAATCTATTTGAAACTTGTTTTGATTTCGTTACAATTTTGTTGGAAATCAAAATAAGCTTCTACTATTGGACGTAATATTAGAAGTTAGGATTATTTAACAAGTAAGTATCTAGGCTTATTGAAATTAAAATTGAGCTACCAAGATACAAGATTAGGTTTTAAATCAAATATGAGATTTAAATACTAACCTTCGCAACTTGGAAAGGAATTTAAACTAAAGAATCCAGTTCGTAAGTAAAGTTACTTGAATTTTAAATTATTTGGAATAATGTTGGCCTAGTTTTAAATAATTTGCCACACCTAATTGGTTTGGTGAAATAAATTGAAATCTATTCAAACAAATTCACGTAATAGCTCATTTTAGGAACTATAAAAGGTTCTTAAATATCTGTCTATTCCTTCTTAACACCTTAAAGGGGCAGATACACCATGAGACCCAACGGTGCCTTAAAACTACTTAATGTATCCTGCCTTTAAACAGATTGGTATTCGGCACAAGTAAGACTCCACAGCAATTTATCAAGTCTATCAATTATTCAGAGAGTTATTCAAGCCGCATTCCAAATCACAGCAAAAACTATCAAGAATTTCCCCGTATGACAACGGTTAACTCATAACGCCAAAGAAAAACAAATCTCAAATCTATTACATCTCACGAGAATAAAAACAGCGCCATCTATCATTCTTAATGAGAAACGCTTAGTACCGCTACTTGATACTAGGTGGCGGTGTTTACAGTTTACCGTTAGCGCCATTCAACATCGTCACGACAGTCTGTACCGTTGGACGCTTACAATAATGACAGCGTCTGATGCACCGCTGACACAAATTGAAGTCCGTGTAGTAATGAATTACAACGGTGATGGGGAACTGGAAAGCTTTGAAGTTGTACTAACGAGTCGTAGTTTTGTCGCAGCCATTATGAGATTTATTACCCGTTGCATTCATGTAACAATTCTTGTGTCTCCAGTTATTACTGGCTTTACGTGCTGTTAGCTATCAATGGCTTTAAGCTTCTCGGTTGGCTTAAGTTAATATTATTACAGCTCTGAATGACTATATAACTATCCAAATAAATTCACCATTCAGACATTCAGTGCATCATCATTTTACATTTATAACTAGACTACATAAAGCTAAGCAAAAACCCATTAAGTTACAAACATTTTTAGTTTTGCTTTTCGGTAACAGATGGCGTTACTTACCCATTGTAATGACCATGGAACTGGTCGCTTGAGCTTGGTGTTTGTTGCTGGGCGTCATACACGGAGTCTGGTGCCGTGTCGTTCTGTGCCCGCAGCTGTGCGCGATGGAATCGCACCTCATCTTCCACTTTCTCACGTTGCTTTTTCGACATACGTCCGAATTTCACCGCTGTAACACAAATTCACAAGTTCGGTTCACTTAGTTCGTCTACTCACCGCTGTAGCGCTCGCGTCGCATCAAAAAACTAATGACATAACAGGGAATACGATATTCGCATCGTTCCCATGCCTCTTAATATTCACACGACGAAAAAACACAACTAAAATCGGTGTCTAACAATACAATGCAATTATGTTCTCAATGACACCTAGCTACATCACTTAGTTACTCAATACCCGCACACATGTGCAGCTGTAGTGTGCGAAACACGAACGTGTCTTTGTGTGCGTGGACAAACGGGTGTTGATTGGCTGTGTGTGTTCGTGATGCGTTCGTGTGCGTTCGGGACACATCGGCCGTTGGCACAGTGCCTAGTGGAACAACGAACCCGCGAACTCGGCTCTGACGTACATATGTATAGTACGTACTGTGACGTATTGCTACGTAATGCGCCGCGATCCCGTTGGCCGGCAACGCGACCGATTTAAGTAACGAATGCTTTCGAACATCGAATTCTTTGCGGGCGGCCATCTTGATTTAGTTGCTTTATTATTTTCGGCTATCGACTTTTTGTGAGCTAGTCTATGAGTTTTCTTTGTTGAAAAGTTCAATGACTTCACATAACCAGTGTTAGCTTGAGCTGCGTATACGTATAAAATGTATGGACAGACAGGTCTTGTGTTTTTTTTGGAACAGTCTGTAGTTGCCCCAAATTATTGAGAAAACAATTAAATTTCTTACAATAGATGTTTGTTCGGTTCAGACAAAGGAGTCTATGAACTGTTTATGTGTCAAAAATATTTATTTTAGTTGTAAAATGATATTTGAGGCCCATTTTGGGTGTGAAAATGAATATACAATAGGTGACATCATTTTTAAATGGAAATTTGAGTTGTTATAACATTTTATGACAGAAAAATACTAATATAAGAGACGTTTTAACAATTAGTATACAATTTGTTATCAGTTTTATTAAGATATCCAACACGCGCTTATGCAAAGACAACTAATAATACTATAAAATTACTTAACATAAACAAAAAAATACTAGGTACTTTTCGTACTAGAAAATAGCACAAAAACACAAGAAAACGCAATACAGTAATAAAATTATAAAACTAATATGACTTGTTTGAAGAATTAGTGCGTGTTACATAAAGCCGTCCTACTTGCATGTGTGCGTGACGAGGCCTGTATTCTACAGCGCATGTGTGTGTGTCGCTGTAAAAACTTGGATATGTTTATGTTACGCCTCGTGACTGCAACATTGCACAATGTGTAGGGGTGTGGGTTAGTCGATTGATTTTTGTCGATAATTTTGTGGGTGTAAAAACTTAAGTTACAATATGAGACATTAAGTTTTAGAATCGTGAGGCGGATTCTTAATTGTTAAAATTTACGGTTTACATGCATATTTCCCGACTAGTTTCGGACCTAATCGAAGTCCTTAATAATGAGCGGCGAAAGTCGTGAGTTAAACTAGTCGAGCATTTCCTAATGAATGAACTGGAAATTAACCCAGACCTCTATCATAAGACCTTTTAGTTCAGGCTACTTTACAGTAATAGTATAATTACTTATTTTTATAACCTCCAAGTCCTCAAGAAAAGCCTTTGCGTTTAGACCTTTTCCCCATGTAATCCTTAGCCTGGCATTCTACCTCTCAAATTATCTGGTGTCTAAACAGTTCTCTCTATCAACGCTCTAAAAATAACAGCAATCGTGATTCTTCTAAAATTATCTCTTCAAGACATTTCTCAAACAACAGCCAACAAAAAATCTATCGACATATTCCCACGACGTTTTTCCATCCCTAAAACATATCGATCGTTGCGTATTGCGCAACGCTCGTCACTGCACGCGTCGACAACGTCTCGCTATGTGAACTCACGCGACTTTGCTTGACATATTACGTGGATACTTCTTTCTTAGCTAAAAAACCAGGTTACTAAGTATATGTAATGTCGGTAATAGGTATTCGCGTGCTGTTCTGTTTGTTTGTTTTTATGTTTGGTGGTGTGTTTCTCTAGAAATTTTTGTTTTTTTTTTTGTATGGATGAAAAGGTGATTTTTTTATGTATTAGAGACCTTTGCCCAGGAATGGGTTATTTATAAGACTTGTATTAAAATTTATTGGGTATTTTTGTATGTATTTTTAATACTACTGATTTATTATATACTAAAATCTGTTTTTTTAGTTTGTGAAATATTAAAATACTTTTCCGGTATCATTTTTGTACTAAAAAAATAATATTAAAGCTTTTTCTATAATTATAATCTGTATACAAGTTATTTATGTTAAGTTTTATCACGTGACTATCGCGTGTATTAAAACCCTTATTAATTTCTTTTGACATAATACCTAACAGGAATTATGAAGAAAACTACATTTTAATAAGAAATATATTAAAAATAACCCACGAGTTTTCTTCAAAGATAATATTTAAAGATAACTTTTCAAGAATAATAGTACAAATTCTATTATAAACAGAAATTCTGAGAAAAATGTTTAGTTATGTATAGTCGATACTAGATGGCAGTAGTAGTCATAGAAAAAATTTGTTTTAGATGTAACAATATTGAATTGTAGTAGGTATGTAATTTCAGTATTAAATAAACTAAAACCATTTTAAAATATTATCTTTGTAATGAAATGTTCTTTGAAATTATTAAGAGAATATTAATTTAAATGCAGCGGTATTATTAGTATGTAAGTTTTCATTAGTCAGTTTTTTTTAATTCTCAATGCATAAACAATCCTTTTATTAATATCGAATTATATCTAGTAGTCTAAGTAACTAGTCCAAAAAACTTCAATAGGTATTTTAATACTAATACTCAAATAATAAAAAAAGTTCCCAAAAAGAAACTATTAAAATCACTCTACGAATTCCACTATCAAACTATAGCCCACATTTTACCCCACGCGTGGTCTTACATAACAACTCCTAAGTGAACAGCATTTCTTTCCGTAACTAACTTGCGTCGACTGGTATAAACATTGTGTTATCAGTAGTGATAAGAGGGCGTTGACCTCACTAGCTTCCTTATATACCACGTGGTGGAAGGTAATTTTAAATGATTTCTTTGTAGTATAATGTTTTTGTATGGGTTTGCTTGTATTTTTTAGTAATTATTTATGTGAAAGATGTTGATTGATTTTTGTGGAAATGTTTGCTTTGCGCAACAAATTTCTTGGTGGATTGTTTTTTTTTTACACTTTTACTACATAAGCCTTTTTTTAGTAATTATTATGTATATGTTAATATGTGTGTTGAATGATTTTTGTGGAGATTTTTACTTTGTGAAAGAAATTTCTTGGTAGCTTGATTTTTTACACTTTTACTAGTTAAGCTCCATAGTCTGTCTATATTTTTCTTTAACTGTTTAAATAAAGTTATAATATTTGATACGTCGTAATTTCCATGTTTCACTTTAATCAATTATTTTTTTAAATTAAACAAAATACTTAACTGCTATTTCATTTTAGAATAACATTCGATATTATATCGAGTGATAACAGAATTAGATCTTTCATAACGAGTGCTTTGAGAAATTGGACGCAATCACACAATTGTATGAAAAATCATGTTTATTCGATTTTATACTGTATTAACCGTTATTACCTATTGCTTTAATTTTCTTTATAATTATTCCTTCACAGAACATTCCAGAAAAACGTTGATTAAGTTCTTGTAATAAAGTGGGTATTGAACGATAAAAACAATTACTAAATAATTTCGATAAGTTATCGTTTTTAAGTATACATTATTATCAAATATTAACTGTATTCTGTACTTTCTATACATATATTTCAATGTTATATCAATACTACTATCTCTTAGTTTAAGTCCAATTTAAGACCTTTTTATATGAGGTGACAAGAGTCCTTTACTCGACGGTTTTAGTCTTCAAGCAACTCTGGCTTACAATCTCATAGTTACGTACGTATATGCACAAGTCATCAAGAAATCTTAACAAACTCCCATCATATTGTTACAAGTATACATGTCAGTTTGTATTAGAGAGCTCATGATTTAACTCAGAAAAGACATTATAATTTGCTAGTTTTTTTTAGGTATCTCAACATAATTTAGACCTTAAAATAGTGTTTTTCATCATTCTATTTTATAGCTTTTAGATGAAGTCCCGAACACACAAGTGCACTCGTGCACAGTAATTTAGACAAATCACACACCTTCAAAAGGTTATCACATTAACTCATGATTGAAGTTTGCTTTGACACCGAAACTAGTCGAGGTATCCCGATAAATACGCGCGAGTAAACTTCTTTTTCGACTCCGCACTAAGAATTTTAACCCTTGTATAGCGGAGGGTTTAATTTTTAATTTGAAAAAAATCAAAAGATTTTCATTTCGACTAGGCCTTCTCAGGCACTTTCAAGCCGTACAGACCCTAGCGTGCGCGGTTCCAAAATGTCATTCTTATGGAGAAGAAACGGCAAGAAGCTCTATGAAATGTACTCTATGACTTACCATCACGGCTCATGCCAAGCTTGAGGCACTTCTGTAGTCGGCAGTACTGGCATCGGTTCCTGTTGACGCGGTCCACAACGCACGCCTTGTTCCGAGGGCACTGGTAGTTCACCACTGGAAATAAGGAAGGGTTAGTATGGAAATTTGGAAATCGATCGATAATATATCGAGTGACTTTTGTTGGAATTTGGGTCGAGTGTAACAGACATTGCTTAAGTAAAGGGTTGATTCTGTTCAGCAATGTGTAGTATTATTTTCTATTTATAGAAAAAATACTAACAATAATGTTTTCTTTACGAAAACAAGTCAGCGAATTGGTATAACAAAAAAATATTTTATTTTTCATGTTAATATCTGTACTGTAGGAAATATATATATCTTACACATTGATGAATAGAATCAAATCTTAATATATTATTTTGATTGTCTGTTACAACTTTTGTGAGAGTAAAACGTTCGATATTCTCTAACTCACTCGTTATACTAACGAGCGTTTATAGAATAGTATACCATAAATTGATAGAAATTGGCAGTTTATAAAAAGAAAAAAGTCAATTCGAATTACAAAAACCATAAAAAAGGGTCGTTCTTTTAATTTGAATTTGAATTGCGAATAGATATTCAGATGTTTATTTTTAATTTGGAATTGTTTTTCCTTGTTTATAAAATGCCAGTTTCAATTAAATAAATGTTTACTTTTGTAATTATTCTTAACATTTAATGCATGCAAATCTTGTAGTCAAATATTATCCAATTCAATCATAATATATTAGATTTCAGACAAAAAATAACTTTTCTTTTTAATCGTACCTTACCTATCGGAATAGCCAAAAAATCTAGAAGTAATTTATATGTTTTATAATCAGTCAAAAAGAGACAGATTACCTTTTTTTTCTCGCTCTTTTACTATGACTTGTATTTCCGCTTACCTCCTAAAAAAAATGATTACTTACTGATGATGGGTTTTTCCTGTTTTTAGTAAAAAATATACAGGCTGGAAAAGTTGTGTAAAACTTTGTCATAAACCATTTTCAAAAAAAATCATGCAATAAACTTTCAATGTCGCACAATTTTTTAAACATATCGAACGAATATATTACTTAAATAAACAGAGTTAAGCGGGAAACAAATAGTTCAACATTGAGGGGAAATCTAAAAAGGTTTTCTATTTTCTACACAAAAGTTAAAAAAAAGCTGAATTGTTAAAAGAAAAGATACGTCCAATTGTCTTTGGAAATCTATCTAACAGCCTGATTAGATGATTTATTTTTTTGTTAATCTCAATTCTGTCTTGACGTCTGCAACTTCACATACTTCACACCTCGTTCCATCATTTATAATGGATATTCTTAAGGCTTTAAGTTAAACACATAAACATGTATACACGATTAAACAATTGAAGTTTAAGTCCTAGTCAAATGATGTATAAAATCGTGAAATTTTCCCTCAAAATAAACATTTTATGTTTAGCTTCCAAAATCAGGAATAATCCATAACAGTTACAGAAATTTCTCATCAGAAACCTTTATTTTTTGTTACCCGGTGGAAATCCTCATGGACTTCCATCGCCCTGGGGAAGAAAAACCTACTGCAACTGTTTGGTCGCGTTTACATGTTTTTGCTCATGACTGTGCTTTTTTTTAAGGGTTTTAGTTAAGAGATAACAGTTAAAAAGACGCCGACCTGTGCTCTGAGAACGTCGGAAGAAACCCTTGCACCCTTCGCAGGTGATGACGCCGTAATGGACCCCTGACGACTTGTCCCCGCACACCTTGCATGGTATTATCTCAATTTGAGCTGGAACAAGAAAAAAACAAAGGTTAGATGGTAAAAGAAATAGCAAAAAATGGTGTAAGGTGAAGTGTTGTTTGTGGGTGAAATGGCAAGAGTCTAACACTACCCACTTCCGTGGGAGGAGGTGTGTCCATGAGAATTCCCCCGCATTTTTTATCCTAGCCTATAGTGTCCTACAGCAGGTCAAAGGCAGAAAATTTATTCATGTATTGGCGGGGGCCTTAAATACTGAAAAGAAAGGTCGAAAAAGGTAGCGCTATATGTCTGTGGTTGAACAACAGAGTCGTGACATGAGCTGTATATTATCTGTGGCTCATAGAAATAAGTGTAACATGTCTTGGTAATGGGTAATTTTAAAGTGTTAATTCACTGGGATAACTTCAAGTATCCCAGTGTTTTTTAAAGGTTTACACGGGGACACAGGTCCAACATGCAGAGGCCTTTTTGAGAACTTTAATCTAAAATGATGGGGCATCTACCAAGGGTCTTCTACCTTATCTCTATGGAACAGACTTATAATTACTATTTGATTAATATTATCAAAGGGATTTCTTTATCATTTGCCAACTGCGTTAGAAAGAAGGTAATGCCACTCTTTGTACTCGTATAGCACGTTGGCATAGCGATTCTATGAATGGTTTTCTGTATAAAAGATTACAAGTTTGAACCGAGGCAAGTATCAATAAATATATGACTGATTATATTATACATATTTTTTAGGTGTAAAGGAAAATATTAAAAGGAAACTGTGTTTATGAATTGGAATTCCAATATCATAACTGACTGAATTTGATAAAACATCGATTCAAAACTCATCCATCTATCCATCGCCTATCTATTTCAAAAGCCATCTCAAAAAGTTACAATAATTCCTAGGTAAAGTTTACTTTAAGTAACTTAAGTTTCTTAAAGATTATGACTAAATGTCTATCAACACTTATTTTTTAAATTCACTTATGCCAAATTTAAAAAATGGTTCTAAAAATATAATAAATATCTATTTAAAAAGTAGAATAAATTCTTCTGTTTTTTTAACCAAACTTTTTACTCTTACATTTTTATTATCTGTATTTTTTATAATATATTTTTAACATATTATACTGCTTTTACTCTAAGTAAAAAGTAACTGGTATAAAATTTGACGCCATTTTTGTTTGGAGTACGTTGACCCCGGCAAGGTCGTAGCGCGGGCATTGACTTTTGCGTTTGTGTGCCTCTTCGTATACAGACACTGTTTGTATGTGTGCGTGAGGAAGTAAATCGTAACCAGTTATTTACATTGTTATATTAAAATCTAGATATTTTTAGGACTAGATTTTTTTTGTCTAAGTCTAAAACTAGGTTTAGTAGGATTAAAGAACCGATAATCGATTTTTATTTGATATTTTAATTGTCTTAGTTTTAACCACGACTGAAACATAAGGATGTTATCAATTTCTTTAAGTATGTATTTACTTGTTATTATAAGTAACGCAAAATGTCTTTGCAAAATATTAAATATCTGCTTTTATCTTCTATCAAAATATTAAATAGGAAACCAAATAAATCGATTTATATCTATTTGGCAGATTATACCTCTGAAATTATTAGACACATTGCAATGAATCAATTTTAACAGTTTAAATAAGAAACTAATTTTTCAAAGACAATCTTTTCAGCCATTTTATAACATAAACACTAATAAATTGGAAAAGAATCTGAAATCTTATATCAAAAAATAATTCCAAAATCGTATTAGATAAATATATTTAATACAAGAAACAGGGAAAATTTTAAATCTTACACGTGTCATTCTAAATGTAAAAAACAATTAAAAAGTTATTAACAAAAGTATTAATATCATTTAATTTTAGTATATGAAACGTATAATGAGAACTTAACTGCCATTCAGATAATATATATGTGTAATCTTTTCTTTAATAAACGGTTTAATATTATGCCTTTCGCTTAAGACCAAAAAATACACAAAAAAAAAATTTTAGTTTTTTCCAAGCTGTATTGGAGTCGGTTTCCAGTCTCACCGACAGCTGAACACCGTATGTCACAGAGCGACTGTCTATCTGACCTCCACAACCCATGTTACTGGGTAACAAAGGGTCCCATAGTAAGACTGCTTGTTAAAAAAATACTAAACGACTGTCAAACATCAATGTATGACAGTCGGGCATAACGAATGAATTTTTGAAGCACTTTTTTAAGTTTTCTTAATGGTCACCCATCTTAAGACCTACCGCAGCGTGAGTAGCTTAACCTTTATAAAACAAATCACTTGTCCATATTAATATTTTATACTCTGAAATTCAACTAGAGATTTATTTTTTAAATAGATGTATGTAGACCTAACCGCATACTTTAGCTGCTTTATTTAATTTTTTACCGATTTTATAGAGAGGTTGACAATGCCGTTACCTTTAGTTAAATAAATCACAGTTAAATAAGTAAGTTAAGTTTAAACCTACGTGTTACGCGACAATTAGTTAACCGACACGTAGATATAATGAAAGTAATTGCAATAACTGTCGCGTTAACTGTAACACAAACCGTAGTTAACGGATACCACGTTAACGTTAGATAAAACAGTTACCGTAACTGCAATATTTTAACTATTGTCTTTCGATATTGCTGCGTGGAACGGAACGTGAACAATGAGTTTTGGAAACGTTCCGTTTTACGTAAGTTTTGTAATGTTATTGTTTTATTTGCAATATCCTTTTTTTAGTTTGGCAATTCGGTTTTAAATTGCAAAACACAATATTGGGTAATTTTGGTAATACTATAATAAATTATAAACATGGTTTAAGGAATACGTTGATTGATAACAATAAAAATTAAAAAGAAAAACCGAATGATATTCTTGTGTCTATTAAAAAATGTAATGTGCAAATAAGTGCTACTCAATTCCAAGACACCGTTAAGTTAAAATTATATGATTAACTATTAAATACAAAAAAAAAATGATAAATTATCAAGAAAAAACAAAAATTCACAGTCAGCTTGAATACCCGCCAAATCCTCTTATCGCGTTATCAAAACCACATCCAAATCGGCCAAGCAGTTTCCAAGTATTCCCAACGTACCATAGATACTGTATCTCTCTCACCGCCATACTCTATCTCTATCCCACAGCTCAGCTGATCATGACGTCATCGGGCGACGACCGCGGACATGTTGGATTGTATCACGCCCCGCTACGTCACACAACGGTTAGCCTTTTAAATTTGGAACGTTTAGTTCTTAACTGTTATGTAATGGCGTTTCGGTTTTGTTTTTTTTATTGCTACCTTTGTGGTTGTTTGAAAATGGAATTAGGATTTTGGAGTTAGAAGTTTGGTTCGTGGTTTTTGAACTTTGTAGAGTTCTTTTTTGATTTTGTAGGCGGTTTAGAAGTGATCGTTTTTCTTGTTTCATTGCAAATTTATTTTGTTTTATGACGTGAAATTTTAAGGATTTAGTTAGGACGAAATACTTGCATACTTTTTGAGGAAATACAGCAATAAGCCAATTAAAAAAATGACTTAAATAGTGTAAAACGCCACAGAAAATTTTAAAAATTTTGCTTTTTTCAGTTTCGTTTAATTTTTTTTTCTCTACGTGCCCTGCAACATACTCATCATATATTATATTGTACCTGACACAGTACAAGTAATCATTCGATACATTTGCATTCAATACTACACTTAGTGTTAGCACACCCACTGAACGTCACAGGTCAATGCCCCGAAGCCTCAACAAGGCTGTACGGCTACAACACAGCCGAGGAAAACATCATTATGAAAAAAAGAAAAACAAATTAAAAAATAAATCGCTTTTTTATTTTAACTGTCAAAAATTGCATATATTTGTAGAGTAGGAAATATGTAGGCAGAATGATTCATACCTGTGCCACTGTTTTTTTAATAGAGTTATTTTGTTTATCAATAGAGGAGTTCGATATTTTCCGCGGCAACTTAATTTTAGTTCCGAATTTGAATTTTAATCTAACGGCTTACGTCAGGGTTCGACGACCGGAGCTGTCCGAACTAGCGTTGAAGGCAACTTTTATTTTGCCACCCTGCTCTAGTCTAAAGACCTTATCATAACGACGCAAGGTTATTTTTCGCATAACAATTAGTTTTCTAACCGTAATATAAAATAGCAAACATTCAAAAATTCGAACGTGACTATGTCGTTTTAAAAAAGAGTTTTATATTTTTAATATTTTGTATTCTTGGATGATATTCTAGTTACTATTATCGATTACGAAAATCTGAAATTTAAATAGAAATATCCAAATTTTGTATGATATTTGTTTGTGATTCAGGAAATTTAGACAGCTGGGTCTAAATATATTATCAATCGGGCGACTGCGTCTTAAAATAAAGTGCGGCTCAACACTCCGATCAAAATAGTTTCAGTAACGATGTTTATTTGCGTTTAATTTGACTTTTGATATCACGTGGGGTTGCTTGCAAATATTATTAAAATATTTAAAATCATTGTACTTCAAGTATCTGGATTTAACACTTCCAGCGCGGCGTGGTGATCAATAGACAATGCGACAATACTTCTAAATATTAGAATTCTTAAGCTTATGGATAACATTATGACATTATACTTTAATATATCTCTGTATATTCTTCCCAACTACATTAAGCCCAACTTTAAATACATTTCAGAGATAAAAATGGCAAACACAGTTCTTTACTTCACAACTTCGCAACTTTAAATGAGTTGCCCAGTGGTGCTCACAAACTTAAGTAGAACCTTTAAAGTTTACAACTAACATCTAACTTGAACTTAGATCCAGTTATTTTTAGTTGAAAATGACAAAAAACTATAATTACTAACTAACATTTCCAACAAGTTAGTAATTGTAGCGTTAATTCTTAATTAAACCACTTATTAAGATTTAAAAACTGAAAAAAAATAGATTACTATCCTGAAAAAAACAAATGAAAATCGATTTTTAAATATCGAATACTGGCCGTATTTAATGACGTCCAGTATATTATAAAAAGGAAGTGAATATCGACTTATTAAATATGGAAAGATGACAGAATCAAACTCACAGATGTTATGATATCGATAAAGTAGAGTTTTTGGCTTCGGATCAGCTGTAAAAGGTCATCGAACTGTATATCTATTGTCTTAGCAATGTATTGTAATCGCATGCTTCAAACATTGCACAACATTCAAAAAGAATTGTCAATTTGTCAACGCCACAAAAAAGCCGCTTTATTTTTAAAACAACTGACGTATCGAGAATGCAATCCTTTTAAAACCGAAATTTAAATATAGAATGTCATCGTTTTAAGAAGCGACAAATTAGAACTGTCAAAAGGAACATTGTTAATTCGAATTATGAATTTAAATTGTAACGATTCAATTAGGGGAATCATCAGTGGGTGGTGATAAGCTGATATTCAATGATGATGATGATGAAAATGAAATTTAACTGTCATTTCGGATTATGACGTCACAGTTCAGTATCAAGGTTTTTGAACTTGCGATTATATATTATCATGGACTTGTAATAAACGTCTGGAGATGACGTAATGGCTCAGTACAACATCATATTGGATGCCAAGGAACGACCTTGTTCCCGACTGCGTCATTTTGCAGATAAGCGTTGAATTGTGTGTTGAGATTTTTTTGGCTAGACCTAAATATTTGGATAAAAGTGAAACAGAATTAAGATAAAGTAAGATATCGTTTTTGTCTCTTGGAAACAAGAAAAAAGTGTTTTATTTTTACGACAAAATTCCATAATTTTCAACTAAGCCATTTTTATGTCAAAGAAAATGATGAACACACACTGTGTCATGTTTCTTCCTGTTTTTTCCTGTCGCAGGTCTGCTGGCAGAAATTTCATAAGAAATAAGCAGTACCTTTGTACCTATTGTTTATATATATATTTTTTTTTTCTGTATGTAAATTGTGTGTACATAAATAAATAAATAAATAAATAAATAAATGAAAATGTATTGGTCATTTTACTTCATTAATGTTCATGTCAAATAAAATAAAACTCCTAGAAAATACTAGGCTGGTTACAATATACTTAGTTATTATTATCTGTGGTTATATGCGGTTATAATGTTATAAAAATAATTTGTATTGTGGTATTTATTTATCGCGAAAGGTAATTGTCCTTATGGCTATTGGCCCGTAATATAATAAATACAATAAAGAATAACAATAGAAATAAACCATTAAAATCTATATTAATTGACAAAAAACCTTTATATCAAAACCTAAAACAAAAAAAATAAACATCACTAACCATCAACAAAAAAACGAAACGTTCGAAATTTAAAATCAAACATTGTTTTCCGCCAAAAAAACGGAACGTTGAATCATTTTTATCATGTCAAGGCAATGACCGAATATCGGTCAAACGCAAACGCAAACCGCATTTCAGATAGTATGGCAAGCCCATACAAGAAACCCACAAGTCCGCGTTACCGTATTTTAAATACCTACGTTTTGTGACATCACGGGGCAATGACCTCGATACTGCGTTTTCATTTTATATTTAGGAGAATCCATTTTACGTTGACCTTTCGTACAGTTAAGAATGTTGGGGGTGATGGATCACTTTATAGTGGAATGTCCAGTGAATCTTGAGCTCTTGTTTAGTACAATTTGTTTTTAATGACAGCTTTTTGTATAATTGAAAGTATGTTGTAATGGTGAATAGTGTTATTTTTATCTGTCCGTCTGTAAATATTTTTTTTGATGCCTAGATTAATCTAAATTTAATCTTTTGATGACGAAAGCAGTGACGTAGTATCACGTTTTTTGTTACTATGAAAAAATATAGTCATATTCTGTAAAACTCATTCGCAAAAACAAAATGGCGGATACATCGTCATTTTCGTTAGTCCGGGGTCAACGACTTAAAAGTTGATGAGTAATTAAATTTCAAGTAAGTAAATGAATCATTATTTTCTGATTTCTTACAATTTCAAACAGTATTGTGAAATGTGCTGCAACTGCAATGTTATATGTGCTATTCAATTTTAAAACATAAGCGACTTTTTTTGCTAAATTAACAATTTTAATAAATTTCTCTTTTAAGTAATTGAATTTTTGCTTGTTAGTAGAAACTTATGCAGAATGTTTATCTAAATGATTTTTAGACGTTTTCCAAGCTGTATTGGAGTCGGTTTCCAGTCTCACCGACAGCTGAACACCGTATGTCACAGAGCGACTGCCTATCTGACCTCCACAACCCATGTTACTGGGTAACACAGTATCCTATAGTAAGAATGAAACAAAGATATTTTGGTCTCAAGGGTAAAAAGTTTAGCGACATTTTTCTAGGTAATTAAACTTTGAAAGAGTTAAAAGTTATATTAAACTAAAAAGTATCTGAAACTTTGAGATTTTTATTACAGAAAACTTTAGCATACTTCAAAAACTTTTTTCAATTTTATCATTGTTAGCTAGTATGTAGGCCCTAGATTATATTAGGTATAAGTATACCATATTATTATCATTCATTACTCAAAAACGATTACTTCTAAAAAAGATGATTGCATATTTTTTTTGCAAAATATGCAAGATTAGATATTTATGTCAATGAACTCTGTATATGTATGTAGGTATGTATAAAAATACTATTTATGTAAGTATAACAATACAGCAACTATTGAATATACAAAGACGTGATTTAGAACTAAAAATATTTTAAGTGCGTAATCCTATGCTGAAGTGTTTCATTAGCAATAATATTATAAACAATAAGAGTCTGTTTGATTGTTTATATTAAATTTAAAAGGGGCTTTTAAGAGGTCTCTAAAAAGTACTGAAAGAATGTGATTATATGTTTAGAAGTAGGTAGGTAAATATAGAAAATATTAGATGGAATTTTTCAAGTAAATTATTTGAGCCTGTCATGGTATGGACATGTCATGCGGAGGAAAGAGGATTACGTGGTAAGGAAGGTGCTGGACATGAATGTGGATGCATATAGGGGAAGAGGACGACCAAAGAAACGATGGATGGATTGTGTGAAAGATGATAAGGCTGCTGTGTTGTGTGTTGTTGTAATGGTAAATATAATTAAAATTATGTTGTAATGGTGAAAAATTTTCTACAACTTTTCACACTTTTATGAAGTTTACTTTTATCCTACTTTTACTAACTCCTTCATTAAGCTCTACATTTTATCAAAAAGAAAATAACAAACTCTTTACAAATACAGTTAAAAAGGGGAAGTTTTTCACCCAGTTAAAGTTGAACTTTACAAATTGTAACTTGAATCGAAACTTGTACAAAAGTTTAAACAATTGGATTTGTGAGAACTTTACACCTGTCAAGTATTACAAGGTTAAGAGGTCTTTACATTACAACGTTTAATTTGCCTTATTTGAATAGATTTTTGTTGTTTTTTAAAGTGATAATCTATTGAATACACTTATAAAGTAAAGCGAAGCAGTCATTATTAACGTATTTTTCTCAGTAGAGATTAAAAAAAAAGATGATTTAACTGAATTTTAAACCTATATTTTGCATTTTTTTTACGAAAATCATGTATTTTTAATAGTTACTTACATTTGTGAACTTTTTAAGGACTAGAAAGCTACTACAATATATGATTGAACATCGTAAAGGATATCGCAAATCATTAGCTATATGACACACATCGATTGAAAACTGTTCTTTTATAACATTAGCGTCATGTGCAAGGTCTTTAATACGGTTCATGAGAACGCGCCCTAAAATAAAAGTGATAGCTAACGTCATGTGACGTCACGGGTCGACGACATCGTGTTCGTTCTATTTTCGAAACGTTTCGATAATTATTTCGTTTTTTTTTTTGTTTTTAGCGAACCTTTTTTTCTAAATTTAGATTTGCGATGCTATTTTCTTTTTATTTTTGATAGTGGCCTATAATAGGTTGAATTTATTGTTTTTTTATTCGACTGTGTGAACAAAAAGAAGGATATGTTTGATGATAATTATATTGAATGCATTTTGTAGACCTACCAACATTTATAGAAGTTGAAATACTTTTCGAACAAGTATAACTTATTCCTTATTCCTATATAACTTCATAACATATTTTTAATACACAGGCACATTAATTCAGCCCCACCCACCATTGCGTGCCTTCATGGAAAATTTGTGCGAAAAATCAATAAGCTATATTAAAAGCAAGCTGAGATTTTATTGAACAGACAACGCCTACTCCTCTTTACAGGAAACGGAAATATCTTCCTATGTCTATATATAAAACTATTTTCAAAGATTAATACCAAAAAACAGTGCCATAAATAAGTTTGTGTCATAAAAAAAAACATTTGACAGATGAAAATTGTTTTTGACAGCTGTAGTTTTAAAAAGTTTCCGCGCGCAATGACGACATTATACAGCCAAAAGTCAGAATGAATTACATCCTAGCTAAGATGCATAGAGGTGAATGTATCATCAAATTAACGGGCAGTGGCCTTGAACCGGCTCAGGCCAGGCTTGAGGCCAATTCGTCGGATGACAACCCCAAAATGTGTTCTATTGCGCCATTCCTAGCGTAATGAGTAATGACAATTGTACTTAGTTTTGAGATCTAAACGAATTAGGATGATGTCAGAGGTTTTAGTGGCTTAAAAGGCGAAGTAACTGTGTTTCCGTTCTTTTTTCTAGATACAAATATTAGGGTCTTAAAACAACAGTTTTTGTAAACGCTTTAAGACTTTAATTTCCTATTAAAAATGCTTATTTTAACAAAGTAATAAAAAGAAATATTTAAAAATAGATACTCACAAAACATTTTTAAATGCACAAAAGTTGAAAGAACCGATTTAAAATCGCACCAATTAAAAATAGAACATTATCAAAACTGGTATAAAATTCAAATAAGATCAATTCAATAAAAGTAATAATTAAAAAAAAACTGCTGACATAGAAGGCAAAGGAATCGCTGAATAAAAGTAATAATTAAAAAAAATCTGCTGATGTAAAGCACAGGCGAAACTGAATAAAAGTGATATTAAAAAAAAAATCCGCTGACATAAGGCAAAGGCGTTGCATACAGCCTTACTTACGTCTTTTTTCTACTGTAATGGCGTCCACGTGTCAGTTTTCGACCGGGGTCAATGCCCTGAACCTGCACTTTGACTTGCCTAGTAATTGTTCGTATTTTTTTTTATTTAGTGGCTAGCGTTGCATTTTATACAGCTTTTATTATTTGATGTTTATTGTAAAATGTTGGTTTGCAGTATTTTTTGATGTCGATTTCAATTGTTGAGAAATTTTTGAGCAAATTTTCTCGTTTTAGCAATACTTTTTTTTACTTGGAATGTTGTGATTTTGTATTTTTGTTCTTAGGTTAAGTTAATTTCTAGTAACTTTGAATTTTCAAAGGTTGAACTTTACAAATTACAGTCAATCTAAAGTACCTTTAAACATTTTAACCTAAATAATTAACAAACAAAAACCCGAGTAGGTTAATTGTAGACAAATATAATTTGGGGCACAAACATTTAAATGCAATTCAGGCCAATAGATAAATGCATCAATTTCGTAAATAATTGACAAAAATTTAGGGCACGTGACGCAAAAATTATAAGTACTTTGACAAGTATTTAAACTAGATAAAATTTTAAATAATTATTTTTGTTAAGTGTACCTTTTAACATTGAAACCATAGAATGCACGAGATTTTTTTCTACTGCAAATATAACTCCCTTACCCATCCAATAAAAACAAAATGTAAAAAAAAAACAAATAAAAAGAAAACTAATGACAGTCCTAACTGTCACATTGACAGTAAGCTGCAATTCGATTGACAGCTATACGATTTTAATTTCATTCGACCTTGCTCACTTTGACCTAAAATATTTAATAACTAACGTTGCAAGCTAGTAGAGTTAACCTGATTCCCTAAATTCACTTTTACTTGTTAATTTGAGGAAAACATCGAAACCAACATAACTGAGAACTTTTAAGACAGAGGCCTTTTTTTTCGTGGGAAATCATCAAATGACCCCGCCCGCTGTGGGTGCAGCGGGAGGGAGTGTCAGACTTTTACTGACTCAAAGTCACTATGTTCCTCCTGGAGGCCTTTGAGTGCCAGAGTCGGGGGAACCAGACCAGGGACCAGAGTAATTCCGTTTTAAGCATGCCAATCTTTGACAATCATTGCATTTCTGACAAGCATTGCTATGGGATACTTTGTTACCCAGTAACATGGGTTGTGGAGGTCAGATAGACAGTCGCTCTGTGACATACGGTGTTCAGCTGTCGGTGAGACTAGAAACCGATACTAACATAACTTGGGAAATGAGTTTAGATGAAAAAGACATTTTTTTTGTATAGTAAATGTTCTGCTGACCCTTTTTACAAGTACCTCAAGAATGATAATATGTACTTTGCACCAACGAATTGGTAACTTGATAGTACAAACAAACAAACACAATTAAATTGATTCTGTTATTTACATTACGTATCTTGTTTTAGAACCCAATTACGATTTATACGCAATATAAGAATACCTCTGAGTCTTTTAAAACTTAAAATAATGTTGAAAGTAAATTACTGATGCGTTTTGCTATTTATCTAAATAAAAAAAACTATTTTACACATTTTTTTTAATGTATCTAAAAGAAAAAAAAATGAGTGACAAAACACCAGGTGATCATTACAAGGTCTGTAATAACACCCTTAATTTGAGTGTTTTATACAGTTGAGTCTGAAAAGACTAAAAACAAAAAAAAAAGGTAAATACCTCTTATAGAGTTAGCGGCTTTCTTATCCATAAACATGCCAGTTATCGATGAGCCGAACATCCCTTCGCTACTGCCAGGCGGTGGTGACGTACTGTCCGCCACAGACCCTGAAGTGATGTCCATGCCCATCTGGTTGTGCATCCCCTGCACCTCACTATGAGGCTCACGTTTCAACTGCATCCCTTGGGGCAGGCCCTGTGGCTGGTGCAGCATAGTGGACGCAGACGAGTGCCCTCCATGCTGGTCCGGCGGCCACTGCGACCCAAACAAGTCGTGGAACTGGTTGCTATTCATCATTCCAAATTCAATCTTCGAATTCCGTTCCGTCGTTGTGGGAACTCCTTTCTGATTTCTTCTTCTTAAATTTAAGTTATTAACGGCCAATGATTTTGTGTGAGTGCGAATCGAATTCGCATTTTACACTAGTCTCACTGCGTTTTGTTGTTCTGTTTTGTTTTTTAATATTTTTTCTCTTCTTGGTTTGTTTTTTTTTATTTTAATCGACTATGTCGGTAAGGCAACTGTTTGTTTGTGTTTTGTTACACCATCAGAATTTTTCTTCGAAAAAACTATGGCACTCCCAATTGAATGTTTTATTTCAACTATGTTGATTTAAGCACCAGTGTTTTGTGTTTTAACTGATAAATATATTCCGGCCGAGCGGTGATGTAAGATTTCTTTTAGCGAAGTTTATTTCAGGTATTAACTTTTTGAAGAGCAACAATTTTTTTGGCATTTTGTCTCCGTGGCTGTGTTTTGTGTTCTTCCGTTCGTCTTAAATAAACATTCTACGTAAGGCACTATTTCTTTTATTTTATTGTAATTATTCACTTGTTCCCTTATTCTACTGGTTTTGTATGATCTCTTTAATAAAATTGCCAAACACAAAAAATCTGTAAAGAGAAAACCAAAGCAGAAAGAAGAATTTATTTGAATTTAAAATATTGAATCGATTGAATTTGTTAAATGCCAATTGTTTTTATTTCCAAATAGATTTTAGATAACCGAACAATGCTGCTCAATTATCTAAAATCCGTTATCCAAATTTACGTGGAACACGAATTTAAATTTTAAATTTAGTATAGTCGCCACTACGTTCATTCCAAAATGAAAATAATAGTTGTCACTGCACTGGAAGGCACTGTCACTTGTTTTTTATTAAAATAACAATACTCTTTCACCTCACTACTGAAAAAATTTGTACGTTATATTTTTGTACTATGGTTGTTCACAACTCGGCTTCGCGGCGGCAACTGGTAGGTCCAGAGATGTTGACGGCAGGGCGGCCCGATCGTGACTGACGCATTGACGAATCTTCGGGCAGGCTCACGAAAAAATTATATATTTTTTCATTCCGAACGAATAATCAACTTAGCTCATAGCGATAGTTCAGTCGCCCCGGCGCGTCGGTATTATAGGAAAAAACTCCTTGGAAAATCTACTTTAAGGGAAAATTCTTTTTTAGTCATCAATTAGTGTATCTCTACGTTCGAAATTATTTACAGTTTGTAAGGAAACGTGTGTAATAACTCTGTAATTAAGAGACAAAATTGCCCATCAGTACGACGGAGCACAAGTGTGTTTGTATGTGTGTGTGCGTCGGTGTCGTGTGCGGATATAGCGGCGCGCGCACACTAGCTCGCGGGCGTCACACTGGGTCGTTGACCCCGGGGCCCAAACAAAGTAGATTTCGGTGAAATGCTGTTGAACTCTAGTTTTGAATGTGGAATCACTGAGCGATATTACGTTGCCTTCTTTCCTGGCGAATTTTTTTTCGCAGTTCAAATTTTCGAATGTTTTTTTTTCTTTTAGTTTTTTAATTCTTATAAAACGTAATCATTTGTTTTTTTTTTATTTGAAACTTTTATTGAGTTGTGAAAATTTGTGTTGACCGGAAATTAAAAAAAAAATTTTTTTTTGCATAATTAATGGCGTTTTTGTTTTGCAAAATATAACCAATTTAACCAAAACAGAATATTACGAAACGAAAAAAATACTTAACATTTTTTGGCAATTATAACCCATAGACAATTGTCTACGAATTCCAATCATGACTAATCATCAGCTGTATCAATTGAACTTTATATTTATAAACCTAGGTTTAAAAACAATACCTGATTCCTTCTGTTAAAGGGTCATTGCCCCAGGAAAAATGTGTTGTCAACCACAAATAATAATGTAGGCAATTTCAATAAACGAAGCTTTGTTTGTATTTTCCTTTTAAATTATTACGTGTCATAATTACATTTGAATAAAGAACAATTTTGAATTAAGAATTCTTTGTTCGGAGGCGTTCGTTTTTTGTTTTGTTTTGAATTAAGAATGGAGTTGTAACGGTTTTGCTGTTAGTTCTTAGTTTAAATTGTTTGTAAGTTATGTTAATGTTTATTTAATGATAAACAAGTTACTTGTTAGTATTACATATTATTATAGCGAATATTATTATGTTGTTTTAATCAATCTTCTATAACATACAAACATACGGTATAAAGGTAGACAGATACATCATTTACTACGGCAAATACTAGATTTCAAGACAGCCTAAATTTCAGTCTACGTTCAATTACTAGTTGAAGGAAAAACTATACTAACTTCTATCCTTTACTAATTATAAAAGAAAACAACAGTTATAAGACTATTTCAAAATAGAAAATAGGAACACGAAACTCAATTCGAAAATAGAACAAAACAGTCAAACGGTCAATTTGAGAAACGAACACTTTAAATGATTAACCAATCCCATACACATTATATTTTACTCTCACTTAACCATTAATCAAGAGACATCCAAATAAAGATCTATTCTTATCAAAGAACTCTATCAAAAACAGCTTAACGGTTAACCTATTTAACCAACCATAGATCATAGAGCTGTAAAACCATAAAGTCAAAAGAAAAATAGCGAACCCCAAAAAAAAAGAAAAGTAAATAACCCTTAGAGGATGCCGCCGACCTTGCGAGGGAAAGAGACGGAGAGTGTGACGTCATGTGTCGCCGTCTTGCTCTGACACACAGGCTAACGACCTATTGATTTTGAACCACGTGTTTTGTCAGTGTGGTCTTGGGCCCACAGCTGGGAAAACTGTATAGAGATAAGTGACTTAGAAATAATAAAAAATAAACAAATTTTCTACGTTGTTTAGTCCAACGATAAGAGAAATTAATGTTTAAATTTCTGTATCTATTTCTCTACTATTTAAATAAAGAACTCGAATTTGAAATTGGAAGTGCAGAACACATTATAATTGAAATTAATGAGTTTATTTAACCTAATTCATAAAAAGAACTTTAAAAATTAAAATGTCTTTGAATGCAAAATTACGAAATAGTTTTGGAACTAAAGAGGTTTTATGTCTATGATATTGTCTTAGTTTTAAATGTATAACATTGAAAGTTACACTTTATTAGACTAAGAAAATTCTATATAGATTTTCATTGCCCTGGGAAAAAACCGAAAGCTCTTACAACGATATATTTTACACCAGAATACTAAAGAAAATCTTTTTGAAGTAACTACTTTCAATACTCTATTTATATCTTGAATACCAAAAGTCTAAAACGACCATTTTAAATCACATCAAACTTTCATATTTAACTAAACCCCAGTTCATATTTGACCTTGATTTAGAGTACTCATCCCGTGGACACAATATGAGATGGGGAAAGATACAAAAAAGATAACAGGACAAGAGACAGAGGAGAGATAAAGGGGGATATATGCCCAGCAGTGGATGATACAGGGCTAAAGATGATGATGATGATAGGAAACTACCTTCCCACAAACTCTATGGCCTTACAAAATAACATACCAATGTGTAGTTGTGTACTTCATACACAGTTAGATTCCCAGTATTATAATTTTAAAACTGTATGTATATAGTTTTGTATTTCATAGAATTTTTCCACTAAACTGTTTTTACGTATACGTTTTATTTCTTTTAAATATACACTAGGAAATACCGTCTTTTCGTTGCTGAGCAATTCGTATTTATAGTATTTTTCCCTTTTAGCTAATACTAGTGACCTGCCCTAGGTTCGCACGGGTGCAATTCTAATGACACATATAAACCTTCCTCTTGAAGTATTCTATGTATTAAAGAACGCATCAAAATCCATTGCGTAGTTTTAAAGATCTAAGCTTACATAGGGAAAGACCAGGAAGCAGCAAGCGACTTTGCTTTATACTAATATTGTTTGTAATTACTCAATAAAAGCTATGATGATGTGACTTATCTGCCATTATATCAATGGATTTTCAAATTAAAATATAGTGCCACAAGGATATTTTGTCACGTGGCCGAAATCAGAACTAATGCCGTCATATATGAAATACCTACACTTTTGACAGACAGTTGAGTTGATTCTTGTTGCGAATGCACACCAGCGCCCTCATGTTAATGTCATCCGCATGCCAAAAGATCCTTATGTAGCACTATGCTACCTACTAGTGGCAAATTCCTTCATTCAGAAATCTTCAAAAGTTCACTCATAGGTCACAGTTCATTGAACGAACTAAATCTGGCCCAAAATCTAAAATTCTTATTTAGTTAAATTCGGACATCGATTGATTTGAATTTCTTTCCTTTTTTCGTAAAACGCATTTTCAATTTTTGAATTGGACTTTTGAATTGCGGATGTGTATGAATTTTTGACGCAGAATGACGCAATTTGAAATATACACGAGATTAATTCGAGAGGGCATGTAATTCCGATATTTTTACGTAATTAAATCAGTCAATATTAAATTTAAATTAAATAAATTTAGCAACTGTTCTAAGCTATGTCGTGTCCGAACGCGTATAAAATTTAATTGATCCTACGTTTGCACAAAATTATCGTAATAAAATATCATTTTTATATTTAAAATCAATACTTTGTACACTATTTATTACTTTCGTTCAGTTTATTTACTGTTTTTTTTTACAACACATACATTTTTACATTCCATAGAACTAAGCAAACTTTACTTCCTCAAAAACATCAGCGTAACGAAAAGAGTCCTTAAAAAGAACTTTCAAGAAAAAAAATTGCGACCAAAGACAGCTAATCATCCTATTGGCATAATCCACAATTCCTTGGCCCTAAAGAGGAAGAGGGCGTGGCTTATTTTGCCGGGAACCGAACGACAATCAAATTCGTAAATCGAACATAAGAATTTCAAATTTCGTGTCACTTCGGAGTTCGTCCGATGAACTGTGAACCGAACAGATGAGAGCACAAATTCTACCACTATTTTTACTTCCACAACACTCTTATTTCTTACTACATAAGGTCGATTTTCGCTGGACTTTTGGTGTATACTTGTGTGGTTTACTGTACCAACTTATTGACCCCTATGCCGTCATGTTTGAACCCCAGATATTTTAGGTCATTAAGGGTATAAATATGATTTATATTGACTTTTTAATACAAAGCGTAAAAGGTGTATGACCTTTCATTTTAAGCCAGTAAAGTAGGTTAGGTTACTAAACTATAAGTTCCTTAATTAGCCCTAAAATATTACCTTTTCTTGAAAATATATCAAAAGTATGGTTATCCTAATTAAATCAACCTTTTAACCTAAATGTAAGTACTAGTAACCTAAAACGTGGAGCATAGAAACCAATTTCAAAAATAGAATAGAACGCCATCCAGTTCAAATTTCGTAACGGTTTTTCAGGGTCGCAAATTCCAAATTCGAATATTATCACACCTATTCCTTTGTTATTATTGCAACATTTCATGTAAAATTACGTCATAATATACTAATCTAAAAATCGGCAGTTTAATTTTTCATTTTTTGCACGGTTTAAAGAGATGGGTGGCCAGAGTTTTGGTTAAGTACTTTTAGGTGAAAAAACACTTACGTTTATTAGAAGAAATATACAAAATAGGGGGAAAAGCGGACATCCGCGATTTCCAACAAAGTTCAATCTAACAAATCGGCAATCAATATCACGTTATCGTTACGATTACTTTGGTTCGTCGCTCGCGGGCAACGAACCCCGAAATACCGAGTTCAATGCCCACTCGTCTAGCCGTTGTGCCGGCCATGCATTCGCTAAATCTATTGGTCACAATTTGAATTTTGTTGCCGTTCTTTCTCGAATTTTGGGATTTGGTCGTTCGAATTTAGAAGACCGACTTCGGATTTCGGGATTTGATCGAACTTTTGAATTTGGAGACTGTCTTTTGTTTTCTTTTTGCGTTTTTTTTTGTTAGTGGCCTGTCTATTTAACGTTACTTAATAATGTAATTATAAATAGTAGTGTTTATTATAGTTATTTTGAGCATTAAGTATATAACTTAAAGTACAAACCAGATGTTTGTTTGAATAATCATTTTCATTACAATGACTAATCTACAAAGGTCATTGAACAACTTTCGTTGCTACTAGAAATAAATTCGTCAACAAATGTACCTAAGTCGTCAATCGTCATAACAACTCAGCTATTTAGGGCACAGACATCAAATACAAGTATCTAATAAATGAAAAATGTTTTTTTTTTACGTAAATCCTAACCTAACATTGAAATACTAACAAAACTAACCCGGTTAGCGACAGTCTCGTCATGTGATGCCATTACAAATGAAATAACGTTCTTTTTGCATAATTTTGAAATTTGAAAATGAAATAACAAAAGCTAGTCTGCTTTTTTTATCAGCCAGTTACATTACATACCCTTACATGTTTTATTTACATACATTCAAATAAGGAATACTTTACTTATTCTAATTTTAAATGTTTTTCTTTCTATAATCGGTCAGTTATTATTCTTAATTTGATTTTTTTTATTACTATAGCCCTAAAAACCGTTAAAACCTATTTCTTTTAGACGTTACCTGCCAAAAGTTAGTTTTCAGGTTAACTTGATTCTAGTTAGTTATTTATCAAGTTAAATTTAACTGTATAGTAGTTTAGTTAATCTTTGTAATGCCAATAAACTGTTAAGCTTACATTCAGAGTATTGCACTTTCATCTGTCTAGATTGCTAGATCCAGACTTTGTTTAGTATTAGTGTTGGGCTAGGTATTTAGTTTGGTCTAATTGTAGTCTTCCGTGTATTTAACCGACTTTGTAGAAGGAGGTGGTTGTTTGTGCTATAGATTATAATTGTTTGAATGTTATATGTTTAAATGATTAGTAGATTATGTTTTTACAATAAATATTAGCTTTTCGAATTATTACATGGACTTTACTTGAGAAGAGTGGAGAGACTATGCCCAGCAGTGGGACATATTACAATATTATTTAAATTTTCCATTCTGCGTAGATTATCAGTTAAAAAATAACCTTCGTATCTATACATTGCGAATATGACACAGCATAGACAGTTCTGATAAAAAAATCAATCTGTCATACCGAAAGCATTATGAATTGGACACACCTTAAAATTCTTTATGTTAATCTTAATAATCCTGTTTAAATTTTGTCTAATTACAAAATTAAGCGTCACTCAGTTTTGAGATGCCGTCAAGTCTTTTACTAAGCAGTATTTGCCATTTAAGGGTGTTATATAGAGAGAGAGAATTAAGTTGAGATTTAGTATTAACACGTATGCGAATTATATAAACGATAGCTGTTCTTAGCTTGTTCAAATAAAAATGGATTTTAACTCTTAACTTCAGCTATCTGACAGTGAAGTCTCATTAAATTTGGTCTAGTCTTTAGGGAGATAAGAAAACAAACAAAAACATTCTTCATTGTATTAGTATGGCTATGGGCGTAAGATGTTTTTACAGTACTTTCATAATTATTTGTAGTAATGATTTATAAAATATCCATATTAATTGATCTTTATATTCACATATTTATATATTATAAGTACATATATTGGACAGAGTCGCAAGTAAGACCAGTGCGAATAAATAGGAAGCGAAGTCAGTATATACGATGAAAATCAGGTTTCTGTGAGGACTGCAGGGGTCAAACAAAGGTACCAAGGAGGTTCCTACCAGTAAAACTTGATACTGGGGGCCTACCACCTCTTAAAGTAAGGCTACAGCAGTTGTGGAAGCGTGACAGCGCACTACACGGCGTAGAGCGGCGTCTCTCTTCCACAACTGCAATAATATCTATTTTCCGTTAATAAAAGAATACAATTCAAATATTTAGAATAGAACGAAGTTTTGAATTTAAAACGAGTGATCTAAATTTAAAAATAGAATCGACTGTTTTTTGTTTTTGTGTATCAGATCAGGTAAATGGTTTTCCGTGTTTGTGTTCGAATTTGGAACTTTGATAAATTAGTCATTAAATAAATATGTACTTATTATTTGATTTGAATTTCGAACTAATAATAAAAGATGTCTAATGTTGTGATTTGCGCGCGTTTCTTCTCTATATCAGAAGAGATCTGTATAAACAACTAGAGAGATTATTAAAACCACTTTTTTACCCAATTTTTATAGTAAAATAAGTCACATTTTTGTGTAACATTTTTCGAAAAGACACAAATCCAAAAAAATCACCATAGCAACAACAAAAAAAAACTAAAAAAAAAAATCACAAATATGCGACCGGGAAGTGAACTCGGAGCGATAAGAGCCAGTTCTATACAACCCACGTGGTGGTTCAACGCCTGGCCCACTGCGAGTCGGGTCGGTGAACTCACACACAGACACACAAGCGCACGGCGTGAGTACGTGCGCGTGTGTGCGTGAGACACTCATGCGCGTGCGCAGTGTTGGTGTAGCAGGTGAGCTGTTGTATGCTGTTTTTTTTTTATATGTATGTATGTATTTTTTTTGTGTTGTATTGATTTTTGTTGTTAATTGTTTCTTTGTGGTTTGGTTTTTGTGAAAGAAAAAAAAATCTTGAATATCCTTGCAAAATGATATTAAGCCATAAATACTCGATTAAATTGTTAAAAACACAAAGTGTCTGGTTTTTTTTTATATAAAACTGCAGACTAAATTTTGGCGCCAAAAGTCCCTGTCATTAAACTTAATGACGTCATCTAAATTATTAAGAAATGTGTCATAAAGGGATTTGGAAAAAGGTTTTATACAAAACACGGTTTTATTACAAATTGTTCTTAGAATCAATGTACGTGTGTTTTTTTTTTATATTAGAAATATATATAACATACACATTATACATATAGTAAGTATATTTTTATATTAATAACTTTGCGAAGATCAGTCATTGCCCGTCTGTTTGTCTGGTCTGTCTGTCTAGACACTGTTTTTACTAACTTCATCATCATCATCTTCCTGCAATAATCCCATTTTACTTGAGGTCGGCGCAACACGTTTTTTCAGTGAAACAGAATCAGAATTTATTATTTGTAAAACATAGGTATACAGAAAACTTAGAGTAAAACTTAAACTATTAAAAATAATACCAAATATAATTTTAAACCATTGAAAAAGATGTGGAAAAGTCAAATTTCTAAGTCTACAATATATAAGATATGGACGAAGAAGAAAGATATGGACGTCTATTTAATTTATTGAAATATCTGTGGTTAAAACCATTACCTAAGTATATGAAACTTAAGAAAAAATCTCTGACTCATTCCAAAACGATGTATGAGCTCATAATCGATTTAGATCGGTATATAATTTGATCGATTGATCAAAGATAGTATGTCTATCCATATTAGGGAGTAGGTTATATAGGTAACCAGAAAGAGTCGCGCAGAGCATGCGAGAACGATCTCTTTTTTTTCCATGGTGAAACGCTAATGACTTCAACCCACGCCGAGGGCTTATCGTGGGGATATGTCGGACTCCCACCGACTAAAAACACCCCGGGCCTTGGACCGGTTATTGGAATCAAAATAACACCTCCTAATTTGATCCTAGTTAGCTAACACCCTGGATTACCACCTAGACGTTTTAACCGACTGCAACAGAGGAGAGAAATATTTAAAGAGTTATAAACGAGCTGTTATCAAAATCAAAATAACAACAATCAATAAGTTTCTAATTTGATATTAAAAAATTGGTATGGAGTTAGCTGACATGGATAACGCCACCCACTGTATTAGAGGAGAGTAATGTTTTTTACAGTCAACTAGTCCTACATACAAGAAAAGCTTAGTTTGTCTAGCGTACCCTGTTTTAACGACACCCCGACACATTAGGGGCCTGTATAAAGTTTATAGAGGCCTATAAGGCCTGAGGTCACTACCCCTATTACGGAAAGGGGGTTGGGGGGTGAAACACGAGTGATGAATCGGTAGATGTGTCGGTTGGTATATATGTCTATAGTCTGTAAAAATAGTATAAAAAAGGAATAGTATAAATTTTGTGATGTTGTCAATCTCAAAAACTGAATTGATTTTGAAATGTAATTTGTAAGTGTAGGCTATGGCGAGGTATTCTGGATTTTTTGTTATCGAAATGGTCATTCTTGGCTCTTGAGAAAGAAGAGTAGGGAGGTCTTTGCCCAGCAGTGGGATATTTAGGATAGTAGGCTATACATTAACTTAAGATGACATCATCATTCTAAAATACTTCACTAAATAAAATTTATAGCTAGGTTTTCCTCAATAGTTTTGACGTCATCATTTTATAAATAAATAAATAAATAAATATTCCTCAACATTCACACAACGCCATCTAGTCTCAAATTAAGTATACTATAGTAACTTGTGTTATAAGTACTAGACAACTGATAAACATACTTATATATTTTTAAATACATACATATTATAGATAAATTACACCCAGACACAGAACAAATGATCGTGCGCATCACACAAACATTTGTCCTGGGTGGGAATCGAACCCACGACCTCCGGCTTAGCAGTCAGGGTCACTAACCACTAGACCAACAGGCCCGTCAATTTTGGACGTATAGCAGACGCCACACCTACTCTTAAGGGAATTACTTATTAATCAACTCTATAAATAAGATTATTTTGTCCGGTTATTATATACTCAAAAAGAGTTTTAATCTAAGCCTGAAATTTTATTTTAGCAAAATACACTCAAAATTCTATTTAAACTATTTTGTTTAAAACAAATGTAGTTAACACTCATTTAGGTACTTGAAAAAATAATTACAACACACCAAAACCAATATCTATGATTTTCTTACCCAAAACCAAAAACAAAACAACATCATAAAAAAAACCTTTTCGCGCAACAAAAAAAAGATGGCCGCGCGTCTAAATTTAAAACCCGAAACGAATTCTGACTATTTAAAAAGTGACATAGATTCGGGTGTATTCGGCAATGTTCGGCGGTCGCCGGTCAGGCGTTGAACTCAAGACATAGCACTGACCTACCTCCTATACTCCTAAATATTTCTCTAGTCTTCGCAATGACGAATAGTTTTTTTGGTATATTGCATCATGGTATAATACGTCAGTAATTATGGGTACTGAAAATTGACGTTTGATGTATCTCAAAGGTATTTTAAGATATTGGTGGAAAATGGAAGGAAAACTTCGATTTTTTTCAATTGGTATCTGGGATCAATATTCTTCATCTTTTTACTAGTATTATTATTTTGTTATATTACAAGCCAGACAACATTAAGTAAATACACTATATACTTTAAAATAACGATGAGATTATAGTAATTAGATCGGATTTTGACAGGATATTTAATAGGAATTTGCGACGAATCAAAAGTACAGTCACTTATGAAATAAGTATAGTCTTTTACAATAAGCTATTCAGCTAAACCCAGAGAGACTGAAAGGAAAAGATATGTCTTGTGGAAAAGGTTCAGAAAAACAACAAAATGAACCCGACAATTTCGATTTTTCCTCGTTGAGGTCAAAAACCAACATTAGCACAATAACACACCACGCCTCTAACACGTTAAACCCCTACATTGAACTGGGTTCAACCTCCTAAGTTCAACCCTCGTGACGTCACGGTAGGGATGGGAAAACAACATCGGATATCCGAAAAAAATATTCTGACAATTGTTATCGGATACGACAGTGATTAAAAGTTTAAAGATTGGATTGTGTTTTGGGTTCTGTTATAATTAAATACTATATAAAACGTGAGCATTGGTATTATTTAAGCTGACACTAATATCTTGGCATCCCATTATTATTTATAGTGTCTCCTATTCAAATTATTATTTTTAGTCATTTTTCTTTTGGTACTATAATCTATCTATTACATTTTTCTATTTACACCCCTTGAGAAACTGAAATACGAAAAGCAAAATTTCATCTTAATACAACAAAACTTTCTGCGTAAATCAGTCACAAATATCCTTCAATTAAGTGATAAAGTAGTATCGACCCTTATCCGAAAAATCCTAATTTTCCTACCTATATCCGAAATTTTCCACCACCATCCCTAGACTAGGATTCGAACCCGCGCAAGGCCGGCTAAAGCTTCACAAAGGTCGTGCGTTGACACCGTACGTTAACCCAGAGGCCATTGGTACACAATTTGTATGTAATGTATAAAAATACATTAAAATAGAGTTATTTTCATGTAACAAATGCTACTACGGTTTAATGCCCGGGTTTTAACCCCTAATATAGAGTTTTTGATGTAACTATAATTCAGGAAGTTATTTTGATATTTATTTTGAATGTTATTAGATTTTTATTTGCTATATTTCTATATCTGTATAGACTTTTCCAAGCTGTATTGGAGTCGGTTTCCAGTCTCATCGACAGCTTAACACCATATGTCACAGAGCGACTGCCTATCTGACCTCCACAACCCATGTTACTGGGTAACACAGTGTCCCATAGTAAGACTGATTGTTTTAATATTAGTTGTTAAAATTTCATGTTCTTTAAGTTTGTCATTTAGTTATATTAAAATAATAATATAAATGTACTGTAATACACTTAAATGAAAGTTTTAAAAGCATTGACAATGAAACCAATGAGTTTAATTCTAAGAAAGGTTGTTATACCATACAAAACGGCATGAGATCATCATACAGTTTGTCTATGGTCTAGTAATCAACCATAAAGTTTAAAGTCTAGGATCTATTAACATGATATCATACTGATGAATGCCCAGCAGTGGGCATTCACCCTAAAAACATGTGGTATGTCTACATGAGATAGCGATGATACATTGTATATCACATGTATGGAAATTACATTTACTTTTTCAAATATCATGTGACTTAAATCTGTCCATTCCATACATTGTTTTTTTTTAATGAGTTAGATATTTGTACAGGGTGTTCATAAACATGCAACAATTAAAAATCACGTTACTAAGTGTAAATAAAAGAAATTATCTTTTTAAATGTTTTTCTCGTATTTTTCTATCTTAGAGGTTTTAATTATATATTATTAGAGTAGGATCCCTTTAGGCCTCTAAGCCACGTAAACAAAATTTTAATGTCATTGACCTTTACAAAATTCTTCATGAAATAGTCACCTCACAAACTGCCCTGTCATACTGCTTATGACTGTACTTTTTGCGTTATAATATAACAGAATGCATGACAGTACCAAAAGTACTATGTTAGTACCAAAAATTTGGGTAACTTAAAAAAAAATGTGTTTTGGGGACTATAAAGCGGATATTTGATAGATCTTGTTGTAAAAATAGTATTCTTCTGCGTCAAATTTGGTATTTCAATTTACAGACAGGAAAAAAACAATTAGACCTCGAAAAAAACATAGTTTTTTGCTCCGAGCCCTGTAAAAACACGAAAACAAATTACTGAAAACGTCTGCCACCCCGAAATAGGCCTAAAAACACCCTCCCAGGGTGAGAGAACGGTAAAAACCTAAAAAATTGCGAAAAGCTTCGCCGGTACCGCGATCATTCAACTTTCGGTCGTTCGTTGACCTCCGAAATTTGGCAGGTCGACGACCCGGTCGCTGCCCGCTTATTTATAATGTTAGAGCGAGACAACAACGTCTTACGTCAGCTGTGATAGTCCGACTAATCATCGCGTGACGTCACCATGTGTGTTGCATCTTTTTTTTATTTGTTTAGGTCCGAAGGGAATACCTCCTAAATAAGGTCGTGAGCTAGTGTTCGAAATTTGAATTTTATGATGTTCTTTTTTTCGTGGCGGCCATTTTCGTTCATTCAAATGTGAATAAGAATGTTATTTTGATGTTCGATGTTTGAATTTGATTTTTTCCGTTACTTTTGTTTTTTTTTCTTATATCTGGCAGCCTCTGTTAATTAATTTTGCTGCCAATTAACTTGACAAATGATTTTGTGTACACAATAAAAGTTGTATGTACATGTATAATGGTGTAATTGAATACTTTATTCATTTTGGTGCCAAATGTGAATATTAATTGAATTTTTATGGGAATAATTAACATGCCTTGATAATCACAGCACTTAACTTTGAGACGCCCTTATCTATTTGTCTATCTCATCTATCTGTTACTTTATGCCTTAAAATGATAAAGACACTTAAAGGGGACCTAAAACTGATTGTTTTTTTTAGTATAATACTTAGGACTTCTTTACACGAGATGACACAAGTTTTCAATACTCTACATATCGAAGACTTATAATAATATTGCGTCCTGTATAAGTAGCCTTATATTAATAATACACAATACATATTAAGTAATCAGTTTCCTTACCGTATCGTGTATAAATAAGAATGATAGTTATTTACAATAACATAGTATTTATATAATAATATGATAACTGGTCATAATATGTTAAATACCTATTAATATATTTATGTACAAGAAAAACATATTTTTATTTGGTTTGAGGAAGATCTTATACAACACTTAGGTAACTCAGATTTCTCTAAAAAAAGGTGTTTTTTAGAGAAAATCTAGTCTTCCCATATAATTTTTGGTGACAATTTTGTAGTTAGCTCAGCTTTTTAATATTTTTTATCAATCTGGACTTCCCATACATATTTTTTGTTGACAATTTGGTATAGTAAACGGTGAAAGAAAACATCTTAAGGAAACCAACACACCTGAAAATTATTCAAGGATGTGTTGCCACGTCAGAAGGCTACGGGTGGGTTAAACCCTTACACCAGATTCTACAATCAACCATACAAAAAGTAGTATTCATCAGTTGCGTATGCGCAGATAGAGGACATTCAAACGGTTTTATCAAGTATATAACGTTGGAGTATATGGTCAATAGTTTTAGGGGCCCTCGCTTGTAAAAATGTCACTTATCTACAACTGCCTACTATAAAATCTTAAAGTATTATAGCAGTTGTGTCGCGTGACAGCGCTACACGGCGTAGAGCGGCGTCTCTCTTCCACAACTGTAGCATTACTTTAAGAGGTAGTGGTAGGTATTAGAAGAATCTAGTGGGTATTACCATAGTATAAATATATACAGAAGTTTAAATCAGCTTGTTCTAAAAAAGAAATGCTCTGTGCGTAACAGGGATAGGGTTATCCATTTTAATTACATAAACAATACACCGTTCGCTTGTCACTATGACACGCTCGCGACTGTATCATGCCACGATCCCATAGCGTATGCAATGTAGGCATAACTCTCGTTGCACCCGTTTATATTCCTCAACATTCCTACAACACCATCTAGTCTCAAATTAAGTAGTATACGAGAGTAGCTTGTGTTATAAGTACCAAACAACTGATGAACAAACTTATACATTTCTAAATACATAGATAAATTCCACCTAGACACAAAACAAATTATCGTGCTCATCACACAAACATCCTAGGTGAGGCTCGAACCCACCTCCGGTGTAGCCGTCAGGGCCACTAACCACTAGACCAACAGGCCCGTCATATGAAGACTTCATACTGTATATTATTATACTGTGGTATAACAAAAAGAAACTGACGTGATAGAATTCATGTTCAAAAACAATTGAGGAGCGGTCAATGAACTTATGACAAATTATTTCATAACTACATGCAATTCGTTCAAGGAAAACATTGAGATTTGGTGAATGAAGAAAGTAGGTAAATTAATATAATAATATGTTTTAATTACCACTAAAGGAATATTAAAACTTAATATAGTTAAATGTAATAAAATAATTCTTACAAACGCACTAGTCGCCTCTACGATTTTTTGAGGTTTCTCTCGATTTCTCTCGTCTGCCATCATCATATCCTGACTTCCTTATCATGGGACCCCCTTGGAAATATCTACTTTCCAACAAAAAAACAATAGTCAAAATAGGTTCATAAACGACGAAGTTATCCGGGAACAGGCATAAAAAACAAGCACATACATATACAATTAAATTAAGAAACCTCCTGCTTTTTGAAGTCGGTGAAAAATAGCGTTTCTTTTGTAATATAAGTATAAATCAATTCCATCAAGTTTATTTGCAATTTCCAAAACATACCTACTCTATAAATTCCCTAAAATCAAATCACAATAAATTATAGTGACAAATAATTCTAACTTAATTTACACAAAACTTTCGATTCACTAAAATAATTGGAAAGGGAAGTCACTTTCAATTTTTGCCCGATAATGACGTTTCTGTGACGTCACAACTCAAAATCAGGTCAAATGTTGAACCTTTGGTATTTAACTGTTAGTTAAAAGTAGAGTTAGTTTATTAACTAGGTGACTTGTGTCTTATATTGAACTTCCTTGTTTCCAGTCTCACCGACAGCTGAACACCGTATGTCACAGAGCGACTGCCTATCTGACCTCCACAACCCATGTTACTGGGTAACACGGTATCCCATACCAAAAATGATTGCCGATACCATGAGAGAAGCTAGATATTTTTGTAATTAAGCCTAGGTAGGTTTTTTATCTTGGAATGGAGACATTCTATATATTTGAAAAAACCTCATCAAAATCTATTGCGTAGTTTTAAAGATCTAAGCTAATAAGCTAATAGACACAGATTCTATGTAGTTTAAAACTGTCTCTTTCTAATTGATCTGTCCTTTTACAGGTAAAAGAAATTTCTTAAAGAAACAAGCATTACCTTTGTACACCTCTTTCAAATATATGTATTTCCATTAATTTATTTGTTGAACACGAATTGTCAAATCATATAACAATTATACACACGCTTGGCATTTTAATAAAATGACTAAATCAATTTACATTTAAGGAAACCCTGTCTCTCTAAACATTGGAAATTCATTGTTAGCTGTTTCAAATGATGGGATATATGACTCAGTACCCAAATCTGTGTCAATGACCTAGAAAAATAACTATTGGCTTCCAATTATTACACGGAATACTAGGAATTATTCAAATCAAATCGTACAGGAAAAGATGAAACTGTTTTGTAATATTTTCCTTTAAAATTTAGTTTAATTTTCCTATAAGTTGTTTGTATGCCATGAAAATATGGTTGTGATGGTCAGGGACCTATATTGTGGCTAATATTTATTTAAAACTAATTTACTATCGAAAGATATGTATAAAAATGTATAATGTACTAAAAATAGACACTTTGACTATGAATGAATAGACTCTTTAACCTAAGTCAAACAAATAATTGTCTGAAAAAAAACCCAAACTTTGGATCAAACATTTGTATCACACACAAATATTTGTCTAAACCGGGAATCGAAGCTACAAAACTTCACGTAATGTTGCACAACTGTTAAAGAATCAATCATAATATTAAAAACCTTTTTTCTCTGTCAGTCAGTCAATCAGTCCCTTTGCAGGGCAACGGCCAAATTATATGGAAGGAAGGAAGCATTGACCAATAAGATCTCTTTAGAAAAATGTGGTGGAATATTACACGCGTTGATCGATACTCATTCTTCTGTTTAAGGCCTTTGCCCCGCAGTGCTTAGACTGGTACAAGCATGTTAATACTCGCTTTTAAAGCCATTATAACGTATGCATAAAGAATTGTGTGCAAAGTAAGTGTTAGCAGAATATACATCACCAAAAATTTTGTATATCTTCCGGGGTCAAAAACCTCGATAAAATCTACAATAATCAAAAGATAAAAACTATATCACAAATACGAGACATCACGTCGCTGATAATAACATTATACCCACAATACTACTTATACTCTTAACATTTTTACCAAAACAAATTCCTTGGGAACAACAACCTGTGTTAAAGAGCAACGCACTCTACTCCAGACATCCAAGGGAAATACCTCTGGACAGCGCCATCTCTTATCGAGTAGTGGTACTAAAGGTCAAACACTCGGGTTAATGAACCGAGACTAAATTACGCCCTATCAGGAATGATTGTGCTACTATTTTTGGTAATGTATATTGTGCTTGTGTTTTTAAATTTGTATGTCTGTATGAGATAATGGTACAAGTGTAGTAATCTTTTAGTTATCTAGGAGATCGGATTGGTGATAAGTTTTTTGGTATTAGGCTTGACGCGATGTGACGGTGGTGATTAGTTTAAGATTGTATTTTTAATAGGATTTAAGTGTCTCTTGGGATTATTGTACAAAAACTAGTAATAAATAGTCGAAGATTCAAAGGACATTCAGTTTTGAGGCCCCGTTAAAGTTGAGAACTCTGTCATTTTAAAGAATCAAACAGCAGATAAATTTGAGATCGTCTCAAAGTTAAGTTGCGCTTCCTTATTCAGAAGTAATTCTTTTAGCGTACGTGGGTGTCTAATTACACTTCTTCTACCACTTCAAATGTATATTTAAATATATATAACTTTACCTAAAAGAAATAAATACATAAAACAATTTTCAAATAATAATTGAATACACCAAACAAAAGTGTTGCAACAAAAACAGACACTTGCTGACGTCATGCTAGACTCACTTTAAATATCTCAAATACCTGGTTCACTGACATTATACCTATGTAATACTGATCCGAATGATCTAGAAGGCTTAATAAACAATATTACGTGGTAAACAAAAATTGACAAAAAACTCGTTACAGCGCCATCTGTTGTTGAATAGGCGAACTAAAGTTCATACTACCAAACTGAGGTGAATGAACCCGGTTGCCTGCTTATCTCTGCATTACAAGGCTTGTATGGGCTTGTATGACGCATGGGCGATTTATTTTTTTCATACAATACTTCCTTCGTTGAGGATAAATGTGTATTTTTATTGCAATCATCGTTATACGCGATTGTTATGCGTTTTTTTTTGTTCGATTTGAATGACGAAATGATTGAGATACTGTATTATGTTTGAAGTGTTTCTTTTATGTTTTTACATTAAGTGCATAGCAACAAAGTTTTTTGTTTTTTTTTTTTTGTGTATGTTACTTTTGAGTAGATAAAAGATGGGGCACACTAAAATATAAGTTAATATGGCTAACTTTAATTATTACATCAAAAACGGAAGGAGTACTTTAACAATTTTCATGCTATTATTACCTAAGATTTTATCATCTTTTTTTATTGTAAAAGAAAAAACATCCAAACTATGTCTGATTTATACCTATTTCAATTCAAAGAAAATTATAAACAATTTGATCGAAAAACTAAACACTTACGCATTATAAAAACTACACAGTACTATCAAACTATTAGCAGTAACATTATGATATGAATATAGCTCTTATTTGTCTTAAAATAAGGTTCATTTTCGAATATATTTTTGAACTCTCGTGATTGTCTGTACTATAAAAAGTTTAATTGAATGAATAATAAGCATTGTTTAAGGCACTTGAGGGCATAATAGTAACACTGCTGGGCACATGTTTAAAATATCATTAATAATGTATAGAAGTGTAATTTATCATAACATTGTAAATTATTTATTGGTGGGATTGACAACCTTTGGTAGACATTTAAATTTTATGAATATAGTAAAATTGTTGCTGTTTTTAAGTGTTAACATTAGAATTTTGACAGAAATTAGAAAAGAAAGCTAAAAATGTATAAAATCAGTCAATAAAATCACCTATGTTTTGTTACTTAAAACTTATAGTTTTAAGTAACAAAACATGGCATAAAAATCGTTCTACAATAAGTTTATTCAAAGTCGTGTTAGAAAAATGACATTACAACAGACATCTAAGCAATTCCTTCATTATTTTCAAGATTTTTGCCTCAATTTTCACAGCCTACAAAATATTGACAACCCCTGACCTGGCTCAGCGTATATTGATGTGTCATACATAACTTTATGACAGCAAAAAATGTTGCTGTCAATTACGTAGGCGTGGCTACTACAACTGCTTTAATGACTTTTAAAATGCCGTATATCAATCAATTATGAAAATTAACATGTAATAAAAAGTTTAATTTGAAAATAAATGTGTTTTCGACGATATACAAGCAAAAAATCTATAAAAAAAAACTGTTTTGTAAGACTAGTAGTAGATTAAGTTTCGTCGTTAAGTCTTAACGTTTTTTTAATACAATTTAAAAGCATCAGGTATCGAAATTAATATTATTATGATCTTAAAAGCTAAAAATTGTGAACCCAATGAATTCGCCCGAATTTTAAATAATAGTATTATTTCAAAGGTTTCAATCTATATTTATTAAGTATAATTTTATTAAGGTAAAAAAAAAGGATTTTTTAGCAAGGAAAATTGTTGTTTCAGCACGAATTTATTCTTTTTCTCCTAAAAATGTTAGCAATAACCTAAACATATACCTTTATTCTTTTAATTCATTCATTATTAACAGGTTTTTCTTTAATCATTGAAATTACTAAAGTCCTATCTGTTATTTACAATCAAAGATTAAAAAACTGACGTCATTATATCCCTTATGACTATTAAAGATTAATTTTATTATCGAAATTGTCTTCAAAAATTGAAATGTACTAGAGATTAATTAGATTTTTCCTTGGGTTCGACTTATTTATCGCCAGATTATATTTATCAGAAGACCAATCTTGTCATACTGACAATTCTTTTATACAATCAGTCTAGAAAAATAATTGATAAATACTCCATTCTAAATTTTCTTCTTAATCTTCGTTTTAAAGTGTGAATGGTAGTAAAATGCTCTATACGACATTATTTTAAATGAAATTAGTAACAGTGTAAATTATAACTATAAGTACATTGAATAAACAGCAATTTCTTATTAAGTGTGTACTTCCTATAATGTATATTCAAGCAATCAAGTAGTAATAGGCCTAATTCAAATATTAGTATGTACTAAGAAACGTCAATTCGTTCCATCATTGTGTTCTTAATAAAGTAAATAAAAAAACAATAAATTGCAATCGGTCAGCGAACGATTATAGAAGCTATGCAACTAGTAAGTGATAAAAAATATTATGACATAAGGTGGCCGGACGACGACCCCGGCGTGGTGTAACGAAGGAAGCAACGCCATCTCGTATCGAGTTGCGTAACTAAATGTAATCAAGTCCACTATTATATCACTTAATTATTATAAACAACATATTATGCATGTTTTGCGTAATTTATTGATATATGCATATTTATTAAACGCATACACTTTTTATGAACGAGATTTTTGTTAGTTCGTCCACTTGACACTAGATGGCGTTACAACGACGGCTTTTATTTTACGAACAAAAACGTCTCGTAAATTCGCTCTAATTGGACTGTATTTCGTTTAAAATTAATAAATACGGAATAAAACGTGTTCTTTAGTTATGCGTCGAGTATTACGCGTTATGAAATCGCATTCAAGTTTGTTACTTAACGCTGTACGTTCGTTTTACCTACAGCCGTCGTAATAACTCCCCACCGCAAATCTAAGCGCTCACCAAGGTTAGGCAGTAGACTTGAATACAAAAAGGGCTCTTTGAGAAAAAATGCTTAAATCCGCCATTTTGCGATGACGTCATCAACATATTCAAAGGGAGACGTCAATTCTATTGTCAAAGTAACGAACAAATTGAATGAAAGCACATTTTGAAATTAGAATTTAGAAAAAGTGCGAATAAAAATTTAAAGGACACGTTTAAATATGGAACAGTACTTCATTATAAAACTTTTCACTATTTTTGTGGTTTTTTAATCTGCATAGCAACACCGATGATTTTTTTTATCAATGAGAGATTGTAAAATATTTTAGATTTAAGAAATGACGTATTATCATCAATCATCACGAAAATTGACGTTACTATTAAACAATAAACATTTTTTTTACTGTAAATATTATTTACTGAACATTATAATTTTTAGTTTAGCTAAAAGTTTTTTAAGTTATTTTTTGTATATTTTTTTTTGTAACCATTTTTACATAAACCATTACCCTCATTTAATGCCGTCGGTCAAATGACACTAACAGGCCTAACCCATTTCATCCCCAATTTATGACCAACCAGAGTCCAACAAAAAAAAACAACTACTTTTTTTTTCATTAAATTAAAGTCATATTTTTAAAATTAATTCACGAAAGTGTTACGTCGCAGTGAGTATTGCGTAATCGGAGTAATTTAGAAATGTCTAGTAATAGTGTATTTTGTATGCTAGTGCAGAAGCTTGAACGATGAATAGATAATGCTGTGTGTGGAAAAATTCAAGTGAAATTTGCACTATTATTTAACGTTGGTATTTGTTTTTGTTTATTATGTTGTTTGGTTTAGATTAGTTTATTATAAAATGTTTTTTTGAGTAAGATTAATTAATGAATCTTTTGCGGTTGTGTTATGATTAAATTTGTTGAAAGACAGAAGACTAGAATGTGACAGATATTTTAAAAAAGGAATATGTCCAGCAGCGAACTGTACAATACTAGAAAAGATAATAAAGTCATCAAACAAAAAATGTTATTTTTTTACATGTGAATATATCCAAATCTAATAAAAGTACACGTCATTAACTATTGTCATTAAGTAAACAAAACAATGCAAATCTTTTCAAAAACAACAATCTAAAATCTATAAATCAAATCCTATAAGTAAAAACACAAAACACTTTCCACCTAATTGTTCGTCCTGCATCCTTCAATAATTCAGTTTGCACAAACTGGGGCAGAAGTTCAACTTTGACCCCGAAGCGATTGAACCTGAGTTCCAAGGTCACAAAGGTCAGATTAGGGCCGTTCGAGAGTTAGCCCAAAACGTGTCAGGCTGTGACCTGCGTCTGACCTACATGCGGGTTTGAGGTCATATTTTGCACTGTTTGTGTCCGATTATGACGTTTATTGGTAACGATTTCCGATTTCATGCGTTGTGCATGTTTTTTTGAAGTTTTTGTCGTTTTTTGTTTTGTACTTTGAAAAGTATTTAAAAAGTGCTTTTACTAATTATGTCGTTAATACATATTGAGTTACGTTTTTTAAGCAAACAGGTAAGTGATTTTTACTTTGAATTTACGTTTACAAAGAAAACACTTGACGACAAAATTATGCCATTATCAAAAAGCTTGTAGAGATGTCTTTTTTACAGTTTTATTTTGTACAATTTACTTTGATTTTAACTTTTATGTTAATAGACATCTAACTATGGTTTGTAGTAGTATACTTGTTTTGCCCCTGTCTAAGAGGGTTACTATTAAGTATTAAGTAAGCTGTATTTTTACAGTTGTACGTGACAGTAAAATTCTCACAATTCTTAGTATTGTTTACAATGTATCAGAAAACATACCGTTTTACTAAGGTTCACTTCTAACGCAGTTATAATTAATAATGTTATTCCTCATGCAAAATGATTGTGCAATAAGTTAAACTTACGAATTTGTTTGCTATGTCCTGAAAAAGGGAAATTCAATATTTTTGTAACATAAAAAGCTTTTTACCGTAATATTATTTATGGTGTAAAAATAACCAGTTTTTTTGTTAGTTTGACATACTATAATAGAGGGAGTTTGAAACTTAAATGTGCTATTGTATTACAAATAATCTCTCCCCCTTTTACAAAAACTCTTTATAAGAATCCCCTTTCATTACGATTCACATAACAAGGATATTGCAAGACACTACACCAAGCCACGTGGCCTGAAAATAGGTCATCCATTATCTTTCGACAATTTAACTATCTCTATCCCCCTCACTCCATTGTGTTACCAAGAGTGCGAAAGAGAGGGGTGTATTTAAAGTGGTTCCCCTGATAGTTTGTTCTGGAAGACTTTTGTTGCTAGGGCTAGGGTTAAAATGTTGTCACGTCAGTTATTTCCTGGTCTGTCACGCTGACAGTATAGGAAGTGGAGTGTCACGTTGTCACGCTGATCGTATCGAAGTTTTCTAGTTACATAGTTATTATGAAACTGATAATAGTGATAAAGTTACAATAAAGTCATTGTGTAAGCTTTGCTACAGTTTTTAGAATTGATATCCCTAAAATACAACTGTTAATACTGTCTCTTTTACTCTTACAACAAAAATCAGGAAACAAAAAGTGACAACAACGAAAAAAGCGCAAAAAATGCCTTTATTTTAGCTTTTTTTTGCCTTAATTTTGGTAATTTCTATTGGATTACCAGTCATATATTTAGCGTTATATCTTCCAAGCAATCAGAGTATCTTATACACGGCTAAAGGAAAAGATAACCTCCAAATCTATTGCTTTAATGGCCCTCAATGGCCATGAAGAAATGGATTGGATATTCCAGAGAGTATACCAACATTTACAGTAACACTATAGCAGTTGTGGAAGAGAGACACCGCTCTACGCCGTGTAGTGCGCTGTCACGCTTCCACAACTGCAATAATATTACTTTAAGCAATGCTAGCTCTCCTGTTAGGTTTTATAAAAATGTAAGACAGTCACAGGCTATTACTATTGTATTTAAACGTATATTATAGAGAATAAAAGATGCATTATTTCCTTCACAACCTATTTCGAATTTTGATGGTGATATAAAGAGATAATCCGAGACAGCGGTTTTTAAATAAGACCTTTTTTTAGTATAGGCGTATTCAACACTGTTTTGGCAGACTAGATGATTGCTATTGATTACAATATTATAAAGCACCAAGTTAAATGTTAAAGGGTTAGGTACACATATCTATATATCGATAAACATACAAACACACAAGTTTCATGTAGTTGAGGGCGAGCCTATTCCTATCTCTCGGTCGCAAACCACGATAGAAAGATAACTCTATCAAACGCATATAAATTTAACTATTATTGTTGTAAAATACTGTGGTGTTTGTTGGTTAACTAACAAGTAAGTATATCAAGTATTGAAGTAATTTACAAGAAGATTTTTTACAGCAAAGCTTTTCTACTCTCAGTAGAAAAAAAATCTGGTTTCTTTTAAAATGCGAGAGAATACAAAGTTTTTGCAGCATTACTATAAAATATTTTGTGTTATAGATGTCTAGCTTACAGATTTTCTAATTATTTTATTGTATAAGACTCCTTACGGCAAAAAAATGATAAAATGCCGTAATAAATATGCTTTACGTTACAGGAATAGGGGCCTAGTTTCTCCAGGGGCGAAAACACGAGGGATTTTATTAAAATCATGTTATGTTACATTCTATTTTGATAGATGAGGTATAATATAAAATAACTTACTAAGAATTTGTTTGAAACTAGGTAGGCGCCATAATAATAAGCCCAGTTCGTTGCTACCAGGAATATAATAATATATTTCACGGTTATTTATCTTTTACTTCGAAACCAAGATATAGTATGTTATCTTATTGTGAGTAAACAAACGTTTAGCGATTTTTATTCTTTAACAATCGATAATTTTATTGGAAGCTAATCGATAAAAAAATACTCAAAATATTTTAAAATTCACTTTATGAATGTATAAAATGACGTTCCGACTTAAATTTCTAGACTATTAAATAATTATAATTTCAAAAAGTTATGTAATATTGTAATGAAGTTTAAAAAAGTACGGAAATTAAAAACTATTAAGTAATTTAAAAAAATATTACATGAATTTGCATTTATTCTAATATTTTAATTTAGCACTGAAAGTATTAAAGTAAACGGAAACGAAAAACTGTAAAAGAATTCATTATTACGGCACGAAATAATTTAGTTTCGTTTATAATCTCAAAAAGAAAATTTAATCTTTACAGCTAACTGTATAATTGTAATATAATTTAGTTGTTTGAGTTTATTATTTTTAAATACATAATTAAGTACGTACGTAACAATATGGCCGTCCATCACAATAATTACAAAGCTTGTCATTATTAGGAAGTTACAAAATGTCTAATTTAAAACTGCACTATCGCATAACAAAGCTTCAATTAAAAAAGTTAAATTAACTCTGCAGTAGACAACACAGTTACATTACCCGTTAACGATACAAAATTTCACATGCAAAACAACGCCAATTAAAACTTAATTATAATTTTTAACTACAGAAAAATTACGCAAAAACTTTCATATTTTTCGTACGTAAATTTTTGTTTAATAAAATTGCCGCCAAACCGAGTTGTGTCAACGCTTTGAAAAAAAAAAGCAAACCTAGGCACTGATCATTCCATTCTGCCTGATCACTGTCACTCACACCACAGATTGCACAAACACTTTTCGAATTCTACAAGACTTTCGACACTTCTTTTTTTAAAAATGGCGTTTGCGTTTTCTCGGGGAATATTTCGCGCCGAATTTGTAAAGACCCGCTCACACCGAGACTGTTGCAAGCGGGCCATTGACGGAGCAACTAGGAAATGAATACGCGGCTGCCAGCCCCGAGCCACACACATAACCTCTTTTAACTTGCCTGTGTGGGTGAAGTGCATACAATTTGACAGCATGCTCAGTTTATTTATAAGCCTATCGCATCAAATACATTTTGTACACGAAAATGTATGATTTTAACAACGGAATATACTTTTAAAACTGTTAATTTAAAGTATATATTTTTTCTAATTAGAATCTTGTTAGAGTAATAATTAAAGTATAATTAATACAAAAATTCATAATTACTTAATAAGTTAAAATATGACAGATTAAAAATCTAAAACATAGCGGTTTAAGAAAAAAATGTTACGCGTCTAAATCTCAACCACCGTTATTACATAACAGTCGGCCAGAGCGAGACGGGGCGATGTTTCGTACGGGTTAGAAAGAGTCCGAGCTACGTTGTGTAACGCAACACAGAGAAAGCTCACACATACTTTCTTTATACATGACAAACACTCATGCGTCTGTAGTATATATGCGAGTGTGTGTGCGTCTTTACATTTTTGAAATTCGAACGAAAGAGCGTAAGTGTCGGGATAGACTTTTCAAAATGGACTCTTCTTTCAGAATGATGAAGTGCAGTTTTCAACGCTATGCTGCAGTCGTTAAGGTTGGTTTTTGTACTTGCATCGGCGAGCACGGCAGCTTTTTGAAGGGGTTCAATGACACACGGTTTGGCACGTTCCTTAGGCCCACCGATTTTTTCAAATGTACTGCGGAGTAGGTTGAAAACACCACAAAAGACTATATTTCCATAGAAGCGAAACTGGGGCACGCGTAGTTTGCGTTATGGCTTTTTTAATCGATTTTCCTTGAAACAGGAGGATAAACTTTAGAGTTTTTAGTGACGGAATGTTCCTCTAGCTCAAACATTCTGGTTATGATTCGCTCGTTACGAGAATTGACCGAAAATGAGGACACAGTGATAGGCAATAAATCATCAATAAAAAGATGTCGCTACCCGATACTAGATGGCGTTGTCATAAATATTATAACAGTCGTAAAATACGAGGTTTTATTGACCCCATTCTGCTAAACGCACATTTTGAACGTTTTATAAATAGAACGAATGACTAAGGTATTCATTCAAGAAGTCTTCAATTGTTTTGGCGCCAAAAATAAACCATAGAACATCAATATTTACGTAAATACATTGAAATGTTTTGAAACGACTTTTGAATAGTTTTTAGTTATGAAAAAGACACACCTCCATTATTTACAACTATAATAATTAATAAATTACGAAATACTAAAAATAAATGAATCTTTGTCTCAAAATAGATGCTTTACTGTAAAATTGCTATTGCATCACAGCAAAGGAAGTGAAATAACAGTCATAATATTTATATAGCTATCCCTTTCCGGCTGTATGGCGTCATCTTTGTCGCACGCAAAGAGTGCCCCGTTTGAAAAGCGGAACGGAGCGAGGTATATCTCTCTCGCTCGCGCTTCAACGAAGCTGTATATCGCTGCTGTGTTCGTGCAAGGCAACGGAGTGCATTGACCTGTCCTTGTTATGTATGTGTGTGTAGCCTTGCTTTACAGTTATACTATCATTCTGTGTATTGTACGTGCATCATAAGGAACGCTACACACTGCGTCATATTATACGCTTGCTATTTTAATATTATGTAAATTGTTATTGATTTATTTATGTAAATACAAACCACGGTAGTTCTCGTAATCCATTTTTTCTTTGATTGTTGTGTTGGGTAACTTACCTGTAACAAGAAATATGATTATAAGTAAAATTGTTATTTATTAACACTCTATAGTAATTTTAGAACATTTTAGATTCCACATTTTTTTTCCTAAAACTCTTACATTCTTAGAACATATTGGTAACAACAAAACACTATAATAATCAAGCAATACTTAAAATAAAATACTACGGAACCAACAAAAAACAAAGGCATAATACACCACCGGCCTTAGCTACGTTATAAAAAAAAAGTTGCGTCAGAGACCATAAAAAATGTCTGCCAGGCGTCAACGTTACATCACTACGCCTCGCTTGTGTGCGTCACTCACACATCGACACGCCCCACGTACACACACGTGCTATGTACACGTGGGCCTTTGTATGTGTGCGGCCTAATCTCTAAAGGAATGCGGGCTATGGAAGTACGTTTTTAAAAAAGTACTGAAAAGGGAAATTCTTTGACAGCCCGGTTTTACTTTTTATACGTTTTTTTTTTTTTAGCAAATGAAATGGATTAATGCGGACTGCCTTTAATGGTTTAATTAGAGTTTTGCGAATTATTTTTTTTGAGTTGGTTTTTTCTTTTTATGTTTTTTTGTAAAACTATTTTGGTTTTTGAGAAATTTTTGCATTTTTTCTCAAAAATTGAAATTTCGAATAAAACTTGATTTTACATACAGAAATACGCCATAAACTGAATATTTACTTTGAAAACTCATTATTATGTTACTAAATACTGTATTTATGACTCAAATTTGCCAGAAAAAACCTCGTATTTTTCTCTACACCGAATTTATATGTACTCATATCAAAAGTTCAGAGCATCAATTGACATTTAAACGAAATGGTTTGGAACAAGGGAAATATCATTTACTCCTATATTATGTTACATATATCAAACATAGTATAAAACAAAGTCGCTTCCCGCTGTCTGTCCCTATGTATACTCAGATCTTTAAAACCACGATAATTTGACTACTTTTTAATAGGTAGAGTGTTTCAAGAGGAAGGTTTATATGTATAATAAAGTAATGCACCCGTGCGAAGCTGGGGCGTTTACTAGTTTAACTATAAACTGATCTTTAGTTATGTAAGTGACTCATCGTGTTTAAACCAAGCCCAAATACTTAGACTTCTAGGAAAATATAGTTATAAAGATTTTAGAAAGGAGTTATTTAAAAAGGAGTATAACTATGATATTTTTAATTAGTATTTTGGATGTTAGTGGACAAACAAATGTCATAATGATTGGGAATACCTTTTGTTGTAAATAAGTATGTTTTTCTAAGCATATAAGCGAGTTACTAAAGGTTGACCTTGAAAAGTAAAACTTCGTTTTTATTTAGTTTGAAGTGAACTTTAGTTACAAAATTAGAAGTTTAGTAATCATTTATTGTTATACTTTTGTCAAATTATAATCACACCATCAAATTACACCATATTAACGTAATTACACATTGTTTTAAAGAGCGACTGCCTATCTGACTTGCTTGCCAATATACATGGCTTTGTTATACTATTAACACTAATTAAAACACCCAAATGTTTAGCTACAAGTTTAAGCCTTAAGATCTACTCAAATAGAAATACAATGTATCACTCGTCGGAATATCAAATGCTTAACACTAATTTTTTATGCATAAAGCAGCAGACCGGGCTCAGTGGCGTACCTTGGGAGAGCCCTATGTCCAGCAGTGGACTGCAACGGGCTGATGATGATGAACACTAAATTGTAATGCGTATTCCTTGGTATAAATGTTACAGTAACTATCCTGTGTTCAGTGTATATTTAGCTCTAAACACATTGACATTCGAGACAGGGAAAATTATAGTAGATTGAACCGGAAAATGCATCTTATTATGAAGGCTAAAGATTCGTTGACCGACCTTGTGACAATGTGTGTTTATTAGCTAGACATTCAGTGATTTGTGTTAAAAAATACCGCAATTTTGTTAAGGTAGGTCTGTAATCTTTCGCGGTAGTTTGCGAAAGCTTTCCCGTGGCCCCCGACAATAGGGAACGGAGAAGCACTCCGGTGGTTTTAGCCGGTAAGAGTCTGACACACCCCTTCGCCTTCCCCAGGGCGATGGAAGTCTATGAGGATTTCCACCGGGTAAAGAAAAAAGGTTTCTAATTTTATTGGTTCAGCTGAATACCTTATTTGAATAGCATTTAACTTGACATAGCTTGTAAGTAAAATGTTATTTACATGTATATGCATTTATAATGTTAGAATGTGAGAAATAAAGGATTCGGGCATGTCTTTGGATCTTATGGGAACTCCCAGATATTAGAAGAAAACGAAAGTAACATTTAGTGTGTATAAGTATGTATAATAAACCACTTCAACTGACACTTAAAAGTAAAATTTAATAACAAAAGTCATGTCAGAAAGTTATACTAATACGATGACTATTACAAACCAATAAACGCATAAAAATCTATTAATAGTTACATCTTATGTAACAACTATTCACAATAAAAAGCTATATAAGAAACCTATATTACGTAAGTCTGACGTTTTTACAACGAGTAACAAAATTCTAGAACCCGTTGCAAAACCTGACCTACTACAATACAGACATACACACATACATACATTATATGTGTAGCTATTACGTGGGAACCAGATACTACGATAACATATATTAGGATATTTGCAAACGATCGTATAATTTGCACTTGGAAAAGACTTGTGAAAATTTCATTTCATTATTGTCATCTCTATTTTCCGTGGTGAAACGCTAATGACTTCAACCCACGCCGAGGGCACGGCTTGGGGATATATCGGACTCCCACCAACTAAAAACACACTGGGCCCCTTCTACTACCTAAGCCAGCTTCACGGGATCGCTCGCGTATGCTCTGCGTGACCCTGGCTGGAGTACCGTCATCCCTGGATAAACCACTGCTGGACATAGGCCTCCTTTAGTTTATGCCAGCCTCTTATCATTTGGCTTTCGCGTCTATTTAATTCCTGCTATCTCTTATGTATTATCTGCCCATCTTATCCTCGGTCTGCCGAGATTTTAAGGAAAAAATACCACTTTTGAAAAAAAAATTGAAGGAAACAGAGGATGTAACACAAGCTTTAGCCCGCGACTTCGCATACTTGTAAGTTTGATTATCGCAAGCAAAATCCTTGATGTAAGCAATATGACAGATTTATCATTAAAATTTAATTCAATTACCTAATTATCATAATCACGTAATTATTTATTGTTACCTCAATTAACTGACAGCAAAATTGTTCAGTTTGTAAAATGCCTAATGAACACATCGAGTTTAACACGCACATATATATTTGTATGTAGTTGTATGCTAACATATACATTCTAACATATATGAGTCAGTAGTCTCCTTGTAATAGTACTACTTAATAGAATTATTCAATTTCGTGACTTACTTACTAAACTGTTGTTTTTAAGGAAAAAATATTGTTTTTTTTTGTCTAATGTTGCATAATTTTCGTGACGAGTATTTTATTGCAATGTCTTGCGACATACAGGATTCTTGTTAAGGATTGTTATTCTATAGTTTAACTTTACACATATTATAAAATGTCTAAGTTTTTGACATAGTAGGGGGTAATTCTTACGATCTTCTTAACGGATTTTGTAAATTCTTTTACCTATAGATAGCCAAGTTACTTTTAAGGGTCATAGTATTTTTTAAGTGAATATTAAAAGATATATGGGTGGAAGCCAGCTGTGAGATGTAAAAAGGCTGGTGTTTTTATTGTTCAAATTATAACGTGTTGCGCCGACCCCAAGTAAAATGGGATAAGGGCAGGAAGATGATGATGATGACTAGCTGGTTACAGACGCCTTAATGACCGCTGTTGAAGTTGGTACCTACATCCAGTTTAGACATTTACACCCTGTAGCGATGATATAGCTAAAAACTTCAACAAAAAAATCTTAATTCAGAGAAACTGACGTTTACAGTAAGGATTATATGACTCAATCTACATATTGTCGGTAAGGAGAGAAAGTGAAAGGGGCAGACGAAAATATTTGAGAGGGATTTTGTTGCGGTTTTTTTTCTTGGTCATAGACAAGACAAGAGTTTCGTGGTTAAGAATCTAAATACAGTCAAGGGTTAGAGTATTAGAATGTAGTTGTATTTGTTCTTCTGTGCCTTTAACTAAGTTATTTTGGGATCGGGTAAAAATTTTATCCGACTAAGCATCCATACCGTATTTAATATGATCAATTTTTGCGAGGACTTATTGGAGGATTGTATAAGGAATGATACGAATGAAAAAGGAGTAAATGAGACTGTGACGTCTGATAGGGAAGAATGAAAGAACGTGCTGCGCCGACCCCAAGTAAAGTGGGATATGGGCAGGAAGATGATGAATTTTTGCGAAATTCGAGGACTGGTTCGAAGTACCTGATAGGTAATCGTGGAAGGAGATTTGAGAGTCGTTTGCCTTATAATGGAATACCATAACCAAGAAAAGAGTTTTGATTATAATAATTGTCATTCAATAGTCCTTTATTGAAACACCAACTTGGACAGCATTTCCCTTTAATTGCTTGATATTGCGACCAGACTGCACTGGCTGTGGTCGCGAGCATACAAACATGTTAGTTTAAAAGTTAGGGTCAAACAAAAATAACATTACTTTAAAGTTAACCTGTTTTATAGTATCTTGCTAAAGATTTTCCGATAACTTCAAGTTTATGTTTAACAGCCTCAGTAATGTAAAGGTATTTCAAGTTATGTCACTTAAATACAAATGGTCCCAGCTCAGGACATTTCAAATTATTTCCCAGCAAATTATACGCGACTGTTTTGCATGTTAAACAGTTAGTATCTGTGTTTCTTGTTCGATATTATGTATGTATTAGTGAAGTTAATCTGCAGGCGAAGAATTGAGTTTTGAAGGCGATCGATGTTAAAATGTAAGTAAGGGCTACAAATGTAATTATTTTTGACTAGAATCTGGGATACATATTGTTGTCAAAACGGGTGGTAGTTGGTAGGAATTTTTGTTTAACAGAAGTTAAAAGTAGATGATATACCCGTATTATTTCAGATTAAGTCGTGGTGCAAAAATAGTGGGAGCATCGTACTGTCATTGTAGTTTCAAGAGCTCAAATTAAATGTAAGGACAACATCATAGATTCAAAACACAGGCTTAGTTACTGTAAATTTTTGACTTATTTAAAGATACCACTAAAAATAATAAAGTAAACGTGAGAAAACTTAACTCCAATTTCTGGTATCCTTAATCCCTAACTTGAAACTTTATATTCTGGTATTTAAGGATCTCCAACTCGCAAATGAGCAAGCATGATAAGTAATTACTGCTCTTGCCTTCTCCCTTATAACAGATTTTCCTCATTTACAACATTGAAACTATTACAAATCAAGAAAAAACAAGTGACACGTATCAGCCACAAAATCATTACACGTTACAATATCTAACCAATAAATAAAGAGAAATCGGATACTCAATTTAGATATTTTATGCAATCGAATAAATTGTTGCAATTTCAAGAGTATATTGCGATATTCAATCTGGTATTTAAATTAACTTGTGCATTCAAACTTGTAAGTTTAAAAGGGTCTAATGGAACGATGCTTTTTTGTTTTTTTTTCGAATAGTTATAAGGGTCTAAATTATATTGGATCGTACTAATATTTACGACTAGAAAACTTCATGTATGTGAATGAAATTGCATTTACAAGTAATCTGACTTTGAATTGTCAGTGATTCGATCAGTGTTAGCGTGAGAAGAAGTATAACGTGTCTATAGGCTTTATGCAGTTAGTCTGAGCGCAGGCTTTGACTGTTTGTGCCTGATGAACTACAACGCATTGCCGTGCAACGGCCAAACGCGAAGACGTTGCGACGTTTCAGGTTTAGTCGTTAACGAAATTTAGATCCTCTAAAGCATAGCGGTCCGGACCGATTTCGGGCACGGCGGCCAGTGTTACTATGACACCAGCCAGCCACGCAGGACATATTATAGTGCACAAGCGTGTGCGCAAACACAGGTGCACTCTCTGTTCCTTTACTCTCATAGCCCGATGGGACGGTAACCCGACACGACTGGAGAGAGATCAGAAAATCCTCTAAAACACATGTATCTAAGAACTATTGGTACAACAAATGGGATATTATCTGTAAGGGGAAAATCTGTATTTTTCCACTAAAGACAAAAATAAATTCTATCTTAATACATCATTATATCGTATCACGTAATTAATTGGAACTTCGGGAGGACAAATTAGAGGTATTTGCTCCTCAGCTAAGGAGCCATAGCAACGACTAATATTTTGATTTACTTTCCTCGTTTTCGTCAGCTGCTTAAGATAACATTGTTATATAACATTACAACAAGTTAATTTGTTATTTGTTATGAGAGGTTTCCTTGTAATGTTTTCCTCTTGAGCCTTTCTTAATATAGAAAAGCTTAGGTACTTAGTATTATTTGTTAAGTAAGTGATTTTTACAGTATTTTTTTTTTGGAAGGTTTTAATTTTTGAAAGGTTGTACTGTCTTTTGCTAGTTAAATGCTGAGTATATTACATTTAAAATTTTCTAGAGAGAAATCAGTTTTATTCGTCAAAAACAAAATTGTTAATTGATTTACATATGGGAAGCAATTATAATATCTATTTGAAGATTTCCCTTTTTATTATTCTGTTTACAGATTTGAACTATTATCTAAAACTTATTAAATCAATCAATTTACAAATATCTTGTTAACTATAATTACCGAAATTTTAGATTTAAATACATAACTATGCAGTTACTGTTATATCTATTTAACATACTTTCACTCTGAGTGATTGCAGTCTTTCTTAATTAGAAAGACTGCAATCACTTTGTTGCAACATTTAAGTTTAGATAAATATATGATGACTTTTAATAATTTCTACAGAGAAAAAATTGACAGCATTCAAGATTTTAAAAGCTAAGTTCTTACAATTCAAAGTTTTGTACATTAATACATATCTATAAAGATAAAAAAAACACATTCCTGCAAAAAAAAATCTCCTAAAATCATATAATCAAACATAAAAACAAACTTATTCAATAGACATTCACTACTCTTTTTTATTTTACGCACCTACTTCTGTATTTCTCTGCACCCCCCTATGGTTAACTGGTAGAGAATGCCTCAGGCATTAAGTCCGCCATTGTACATATTTTGTATAAAATAAATAAATAAATACATTCTCTTTCTAAACCTCTTTCAACAAACATCTGTGTAGTTAGAAAACCCAAACGGCTTATGTGTCACGTTTTTCCTTGGAGTTAGGGCCTTAGGTATAGGTATAGACCTAGGTATAAACCTAGGTAGACATCTAACGTACGTTGTGTGAGGTCATGTATAGTAATAATGCAAATTAGAGAACGCTAAGACTTGTTGCTAAGTCTCACATGTGTGTTTTGTTTGTAATGTATGTCAAATACGGCCTGGACATTTGTTTAAATGTATTTTGGCTTATAAACGAACCAACGAGCGACTACTGGGTACAGACCTCTTTTTTTAGATTGAGAATTGCTTATCATGCTTTTATTTAGGCCTTTTTTATTGTTGGTTAAAATACTATTTTTGTACAAAGTAGGAATGAGCATTGATAAACATGATTGCTGACTTTAGATTGACAATTAACGATACGATTTAGGTATACTGGTTTCATAACAATGTTTTCCTGCACAGGTCGATTAGTTTTAAAAAAAGGAACATACAATACTTAAGAAAAATCACATTTCTAAACACTCTCGTTTGTGCATAGCATAATAAAAATATGCATTCGTGTAACATATAATCTCCTCTTTTTTAACGCCGAATAAAAAACAAAAATCTTAACCAAATCTTATCAAAAACCTTTTAAAATACTTCACTTTGACTTTATTAAGCTTATATCTCAAAAACAAGTCCGTGACCTTGAGATTCCAAGCAAAACCACAGCACAAACATAGTGTATTCATCGAAGATAACTTATTCTATTCGATTTAACATAGCTAGATACCGGCCTAGCTGAATAATTAGGTACTACGAAGGTTTTATACTAAAATTGGTCAATGCCGCTACTTCTAGACTTAGGTACTTAAATAATTATACTTTAGTACTTACCGTCACAACTTAAAGTAACATTATTGCTGATGTGGGAGTAAGACAGAGCATATAACGTAGAGCGGCGTCTCTCTTTCACAACTGCAATAATATTACTTTAAAAGGTGGTTGGTCCTTTGTACTTTGAAATGGTTATAAGTAAAAAAGTATTTAGTTGCAGTTGTATGTATTTTTTTAGTCCACAAGGCAGTTGTGAGGAAAATTCATTAGTCATTATTTTGTTTTGTTTCTCGAATTCAGTTGTTTTTTTGGGAGAGAAAGATAAACTGAGTTTGTTGAAGCGCAATTGTAATATATTGGATTTGATTATGCTTTATACTCACAGTTCTATATTTCATATTTAATCTCTACTTGTGTACTATACGAAAACTATTTGATAGCTAAAACAATATTAATTAGTTACTGAATCGCGCACACATCTTAATTAAAACATAACTAATTAACAAATGAAATCTACGTCTTGTCGAAATCTATATTTAGTAACAATAACAAGCCAACAATACAAAAAAAAAACAGTAAAAAAACTCGATTACAAAAGTACACGAAAATTCGCGTAGTGTGTCACAAGCACTTTTTTGCTAACAGTCATACGACGGTGCCCGCTCAATGCTCCTAACCTGTCTATGTGTGTGTGCATCCGTGTGACCCACTTACGAGCGCGTTCGGCCCGCTTCGGGTGTTTCCGTCACCGAACATATGTCCACAAGCCGCCATCTTTAGTTTACGATTCCAACCATTATAATTTGACCTGTCGTGTTTAGTGTTTCTAGTTGGAATTGACGGATTTAGAGTTCAATGATATTTGGATGTTTCGTTGTTACGTAAAAAATATAAATGTTTACTTGACGCTTGTTTTCGTGTTATCAGGGTTTTGTCATAAAGATAAAATTGATTTGCTTCCTAACGTTAGCGTGTGTCGTAGTTTGGCTTGACATGACCTAGGCACGGCTCGTTACGCGACGCATACAAACATTGTTGCTTCTACACTAGCAACCAAACTGATATTAGAAGTACTAGCCAACAATTTACTCTTTTATTAATCGAATCAAATTTTATGCGAATAAAAATCGAGCTTACCTAAGCAATAAAAGTTGTTAATCGATTTAAATCAATACATAATATCGCGTAACAGAAAGCTCGCGTGCATATCCGAACGTAACTTCCGCGTTCGAAATTTGATTTTTTCCACACACACATAGGAACCACTTTCACCGCATTCGAAAGTGGAATGATGACGTATAAACCGTTTATTTTCGTTCGTTTAAAAGCTTTTAAAACTGTTATTTTTTCGTTGTTACTGTTATTTTTAAGCGTTAAAAATATTGTTTTGTTGATATTATTATGGGCTTTTAATTTATTAATCGTGTTAATGGTGAAATAAAGCTAGTATGTGTATTTAATACGCAATTTCTTTGATAAACTTTTCGGCAAATAAAAATGTATTGGCTGTAACTCATAAAACAACATAAAATCAGGATTTTTTAAGAAAAATACCTAATAAAATAATGAAAGCTCTTCTTTCTACCACTATTTACATTAAAAACAGATGAAAACATATTATTATAACATAGTTTATGTTAATAATTAATACGCCACCGTATAAAAACTCGTAAAACATTACTCTCTACATAATTACAGTGTGTCAACTATATTGATACTAATCTTTTTTATCTGTGGTTAGCCTTTTATGTAACGAATAATTATAAATTAAACTTTCTTACATTGTTTTAGTCCCTTTATTGTATAGATTTGATAACAAAATAAAAATATCCTTTCAGGAATATAGCTAAGTTTAAAATAAAATTTTGTATTAGAAGGCAAAGACAATTGCATCGCATTAGAATATTGAATAGAAAACTTCAAATGTCGAAATGACATTTCGTTTTGGCAAATGACGTGACTTTGTCTTGTCAGTTCAATACGTTTGAGCGATTCGTCAGCGTTAGCGTGAGGAGAAATGGAATTTGACTACAGAGGTTATTGTCTTTAAAGTTTAAGTAAGATGATCAATCAATCACACCCACACTCACATAGGTACACTAAAAAATTGTTAAATATAATTATTATTAATCTAGTAATAAGCTACTGCTAAACTCTCCAACTTCTTTAAGCTGTGCCCTAAAGGGTCCATATTGATTCTAGACTATAAAATGGACCACCTGTATAACATATGGAATACTTATAAAGAATTGAGTATTAAGTACTTTTACCTCTTAAATTACTTTATCAAATACAGTGAAATCTCGTGGGCGTGTAAGTGCACAAATTTCGAGCGGGCGCAAGACCCCGAAATAACTTTCACTGTTTAGATAATGTACCGGTTTTGATAAGCGTCGTGACGAAATCAACGATCCGCCATTTTGATTTCTTCAACTGTCAAATATGTCTGACTGGCATGTTGGTCTAGTGGTTAGTGGTCCTGACTGCTATAATATGCGGTTGTGGGTTCGATTCCCACTCAGGACAAATGTTTGTGTGATGAGTATGAGAATTTGTTTTGTCTGGGTGTAATTTATAAGTATGTATGTATTTAGAAGTATGTTTATCTATTAATACAAGCTCTGCTTAGTTTAAGACTAAATGGCATTGTGTGAAAATCTGAATATATAAGTAACTATACTATTTTAATCGTTTAAGCTAGTTTGATGGTTTTTTAAAGATTCACGTATTTAAAGCTTGATGCGAAGCGTTTGATGTAGCTTTAAAACTGTTCTATTGTTTATTGTTGTTCTATTGTTTATTTTACACTGGATAATGCACTTTGTAGGATATTCAAATATTCCTTACAAACATGTTTTTGAATCAATATGATGCCAGATCATTTCTTATTGCCTTAATTGGTAAAGGTTTTGCAGTCATAACCGACATTTTCGAGAACAAAGTCGCGGGCAACAGCTAGTCATTCGTACTATTAAACCTTTTAGTCATAGAAAAATCTTTACGTAGAACAATAATATGCTCATATACAATAATATTCGTGTTTCATCGAATTCCTGAGGTTTGCGTGCGTCGAATACGGTGAAGGTCCATCTTTTGTGCACCTAACATCAAATTGATTATTCCACACAATTATATACGAGATAATCATCTTTGTAATTGTTTATACTTACGCCTAGTAATTGCGGTATAGGCAGAGGTGTTGAAAATAACTCTTTAACATGTTTTTTTTTAAGTCTCCCGCACTAAGGAATTTAATCCTTGTAGGAATCCTTAAGGAATTACAAACAAAGACTACTAATTTATTGAGATAACATTAATACTACAAAAGTGTACTTATACATATTTACAAATGCTTAAAAAAAGTCAAGCAAAGTCACACAACGTCACCCAGACTCATAACAAGCATTTGTGGATCGAGCCCGCGACACGTCGCGCCCATTGGTAATTGGCGTGGTGACCTATACCACTCAGCAACGCGTGCAGTCAAATTATGCGTTTTGAAGTATCGGTATTGTAATAAAATGATTTTTTTTTTATATAAAGCGTCTTTCTCAAACTATGCTGGGATCGGATTCCCTATTTTGTAGGTTCAGATAAATACTACAGTATTTTATACTGAACCTGACTAATCAACTTTTGCAATCCATTTTACTGGAGAACAAAGCATCCTCAATTCATCGTAGAAAAATAAAAATGCTTTTATTAACCGACTGTAAAAAGAAGGAGGTTTCTTAATTCGACCGTATGTATGCTTGTTTTTTTTTGTTTATTCGCGGATAACTTCGTCGTTAATGAACCGATTTTGATAATTCTTTTTTTGTCGTCTTAACGCACATTTATTGAGTCTCAAGACAAGCTTGCTTGATAAATTAAACATTCATTATTTGTAGCTTTTTCGACTTTTTATAGTATTCCATCTAAGTATTTCCTTTAAGTTTATTTCAAAACAGTTCACCTAAGCCAGAAAGAACTATAAAACGTCCCATCTAAAAAAGCTTTTTTAAAAGTCAAATGCAACCTTGAAACTCCTTGCTTCCAGCAACAACATTCTAGCAATTGTCTATGCATCTAGGATGACAGGAATAGACTAAAGACTTAATTAAACAAACACAAACAGTTGGGCTGTCACGATGACGCCCGCGTGTCAATGCGACCTCGCGATGCAAACTTATGCGGAGTGTAGGACAACGTGACTAATTCACGCACGATTCTAAGAAAAGATAGGAAACTAAGAAAAGGTAGAAAGATAAAGGTAAAGGTACACTATAAATACATAATATTGTCCGGACAGATTTCGGTTACCGCGGCTAGTGTTACTACGACACCAGCCAGCTACGCAGGACATATTATAGTGCACAAGCGTGTGCTAACACAGGTGCACTCTCTGTTCCTTTACTCTCATAGCCCGATGGGACGGCAATCCGACACGACCGGAGAGAGGTCAGGCGCAGGACCAACATTTTTACGTGCCCTCCGAAACACGGAAGCTGTGATAATTATTTCTAAACCGCACACAACATTCGTAAAGTCGGTGGGTGCCGTGGGGACTGAACTCGAGACCTTTGACTTGGCAGTCCTACGGTCTTACCACTAGGCTATCACAGCTTCAATATGCATCAATATTAGTAAGAAGTAGGTTTAAACTTATAGGAATTAAATACCACTACAAACATTAGTCATTTCTTGATTTGTACCATTCTTTCTATCAGCAACCATTTGGTCGTCAACCAACATCAACTACACTTAGAAGAGTAGTTGTAACTATAGTTACAAGAGTGGTTGACGGTAACCTTGTGGCAACCAGGTAATTTGGATTGCCTCATAATGTTATAGCGGTGACAATTTGCTATCCAGTAGATTGCGTGGTGGTTAGTTGATGGCGACCTTGAATATTAGAATTAGAGGCTCATTTTGATGATTCTGACTTTTAATTGTTTATTTCTTAATGATTTAAGGTTGATTAAACTTATAATAATGATAAATTGTTAAACAAATCTTCGAAAATAAGCGGAAATCCTCATACATTTTTTAATGTGAATATGCGTAAGTTTGCTACGCTTTAACATCTAAAAGAATAAACGGATTTTGTAAATAGGTACTTTTACTAATAAATCGCAACATTGTTAGCAAGTAACTTTATTCCTTGTATACTTTATTTGTTCCTTGTATTGATATATTTTATTCCCGTTTCCACACAGGATTACTGCCTATTTCAAACAAACTAAAACCTTCGCATCTTAACCAAAATTAATATTTATAACAGTATTATTTTTATAAGATCGCTAGATAGACTCAGATACCATTAAAATATATTTACTTAAATAAACAATAACCTTCATAACCTACCTTAAAAATTTCGCAAAATTCCGTGCATTTTATACTAAACTTTCGAAATATTAGTTTTATTAAAACGACTGTAGGTTGTATTTTAGGCTCACAAGTCACAACGAAATAGAAAGTTAAAAAGAAAGTACTAACAGATCGTATTGCTAATTTTGGGTGTATGTAATAGAATAGTGTAAAAAAGAGACAGATAGTTTGCGAAATATGTGAGACGGAGAGAGAGAGACTTGACTGCACGGATAGCCGAGTGGTATAGGCCACTAACTACCACTGTAGGCGATGTGTCGCTTGATCCCTGTACAATAATATTAGGTCGGGGAAAAAGTTTTTTCGCATTATAGTATGTATGAACTTGTAATAAAATCTTTCTCTCTCTAATAAAATTAGAATTTGGAATTATGTTCTTTAAAATTTTAACTTTCAATTATACCAAAACCAGCCAGATACAAATACTATAGCCAAAAGGATTTTATTACAAGTTCATGCATACTATAATGCGAAAAATCTTTTTACCCGACCTAATACAAGCCTATAAACGTCCCACTGCTGGGCAAAGTCCTCTCCCTATATCAGGAAGGTTTGAGCATTGATCACCACGCTAGCTTGATCCCTAAATGGTTTTAAAAATATCAGGCTTCGAGTCTGATGTATCAACAAGGTTGTTTCTAAAAGGTGTTAATGACACCGGCACTCCATCCAATGACTAATTTGTCCTTGCAATCCATTAAAGATTACTAACTCAAGTTAAAGCAATGCTCTTAATATATCATTACCCGACTGCCACAGAAAGGGGGGATGCCACTGCATTAATTTTTAATGTAGGTACGGTGTACTGTATACTCTTCACACTAAATTATAGAGCTTGTTTTTCCCTTTTTAGTTAGTGGTTGTTTTTTGCAGTCGGGTCTTTTTTAATTATTATAATATTAAACACAGGCCTGGTATCACACAGCACGGTTTTTGAAGCTTCTCTTAATAAAAGCCTCTTCAAATTGAGTCTTATTCAGGAATAGACAGGAATCATCATCATCATCAGTCTATCGCAGTCCACTGCTGAAAACAAATCTCAGTGGCGTACACTTGGAGAGGCCTATGTCCAGTTGTGGACTACGATTAAACTGAATACAAAATATTATATACTAATAGTCCTAATTGAACCACGCGTCCTTTCCTCAAGTCCTTTCCTGTTAGTGTAAGCGTAATATTATATTACCTATAGTCTTTGTCTATAAACGGGCTATTCAACACAATATAAGTTCTTCAATTCTCATCATTTATTGAAATTAGTGTGTGGACCCAAATAAGAAAGAAAGAAAGAAAAGAAACAAATCAACTCTGAGCTTTAATATATTTTCAAAAGTATAGACAGAAATCAACTCTGAGCGTTAATGTACTCAAAAAATATAGACTTAAAGTTCAACTTTTAACTAAACTAAATTCTCATTAAACGCCTTAGTTATCTCAAAATAGATTAGTAAAAGGAGTTTTGGTATAAATTGTAGCGATATGCCCGTTAAAGGCACGATGTTAGATGCAACCTTATTATGCGTGGCTACACCAAGGTTGCGCACACGCATGCGATGTATTGACGTAATTTACTCCATTCGGAATTTAAATTGCAACTGTTTGTTTTTAATTTGGATGGACTTTGGTTGTGTCTTAGTAATAAAATGATGTTGTTACATACTTGCTATTGTATAAACTAATAAATGACTCTTACTCACTTTATAGGGGCACGGAATCATAATGTTTCTTGAGGTATGAGTGGTATGACACTCGCAAATAAAGTGGCTTTCTCTGGGTAAAAGAATTTCGAAATACTAAAATACCTGCCACAATTTCACTAACTCACAAACTTTACTTCTTTGTAATATTTGTATATTACTGTACTATACTCTTTGTATACTAGTATAGATGTAAAAGCATTATTAATGAAGATACCCAGTAATTTCTTAATTATCCTGAATAATGGTGAAGGAAAGCGTCGCGAGGAAACCTGGATTAACTTATTTTGGAATCTGTAATAGCCAATCCGCAGTGAGCTTGCGTGGTGATCAATCCTCAAACTTTCCCTATATGGGAAGAGGCCTGTGCCCAGCAGTGGGACATTTATAGGCAGGTTTATTGTTCTTTTAAGAATAACTAAAAGCAAAGTTATTGTTGTGAAAGGAAAGCGATTATACTTTCAATCAATTTGCAAACCATTTAGTAGCAATTTGCTAATTATTTGCGCAAAGAACGTGTGAATATTTTCACTTTCTGGTTTCTGTGTTTTTAAATATAGGTATCGAATTATATTTGTTTCTTTTAATTTTTGATTTTGGTATAAAAAAAAATATTAAAGATTTCTCTTTCTTTCTTCACTAGTTTTGTTTATTTACAGGATAACGAATTCAGATTTTTTGTTATATCCCGGTGTTTTTTCCTTCACCATTTATTTATAACAATTATATCTTGGTGTAATAAAGAAATTTTCACGGGAAAATTACTAATGCGTACGAAGTCGCGGACAACAGCTAGTCTAATTATATATTCATTTTCTTTTTTGCTGAACAAAATTAAAACCGAAACAGAAATATAGACACAATAAGACTATCCGCAAGTGTTGCCACTTTCTACAGCCTTCGCAGGTTGGCTAACAACAATTTTCCTTATTGCAACACCCAGACGTGTTTGAGGGAAAGTGGTGACTAACTCTAGTGTATATGAAATAAATAGTTTTTAAAACAGAAAAATACAGGGATAAAAGAATAGTTTTAAGAACTGGTAAAGTTAATTCACGGAACATTGAAAGAAAACTTCGTGAGGAAACCTGAATTCCAAATATTGGAATCTGGATTCAACCGTAGTGATATAGCACTAATAGACCTCAGTATTTCTAAATACATACAAATTACACCGAAACACATAACAAATAATCGTGCTCATCACACAAACATTTATCCTATGTGAGAATCGAACCCACGACCTCAGGTACAGCAGTCAATGCCACTAACCACTAGACCAACAGGCCAGGCCAAGAAACCACAAAAAGTTCAAAAATACAAACGCATAAAGGTACTACGCACTTTTAACCAAGCTTGTATTGTCTGCTAAGTGTATAGCAACGCTCGGTAGTCAAACGTTGCGCAAGCGCATGTGCGCGTCGGCATACACACGTTACGTCACTCGAGATGTTAGAAATGGTAAACATGTTAGACTCTTTTAAGTTTAGATATAAGATTGTGGAGTTATAGGGAATTCACTAATGTATGCTATTTTGAATATACCTTAGTTTACGGTTTAATTGATTCTGAGTATGAGAACTAACAGTGTAGCTTAACAGTAAGAGGTAATAAAAAATGTATCCCCTAAAGATGCTAAATATCAGGAATACATTAAACTATCCTTTACCCGTGGTTTCGTCTACATGTATGTTAATTATATTAACAAAACATAGCTTATTTGTTTATCCAAAGCATGGGCTAATTCTAGTCCGAATTCGACCAAAATTGGTCCAGACGTTTTAGCGTAAAGAGGTCACAAACATACTTTTTAAAGTTTACCTTTTTTAATATACGTTAAGGACGGAATAAATATGCTTCTACCTATGTAAAAGTGATAAAACCCATGACACAATCATTCAAATACAATTTATCTCTATCAAGTCATTCACAAACTTTTCTCCGGTCGCCATCTTGCCGCCAAGCCCTTAGTTGCGCAAGCGCATGCACTTTACGCTGTTACGTCATGATAGATAGAGATATGCAGAGTGTGTTGGCTTCCTATTGATAGGCCGGTAGGCTGGTGGTAGGGGTGTGGGTTCGATGACGTGTGGGACAAATTATTAAGTTAATGTTTCTTGCAAATGCCCAATAAAGGTGGGGTTAGTGCTGTGTCAATGATAATAAACATTATTCAATAAAAACAATCGCATCTAAACAAAATTTGTATGGAAGGACTTTTCTTACATACAAAAGTACTATTTATTGCTTTGTAAACGATATTTCAAGTAATATTTTAGAGACAACGGCTAGACTGACAAATTTTGATTAATTATTTAAAGAGATGTAAAGTACATAATAAACCAACATCTATGCGGGAAAAGCCACAGGACAAACCTAGTGTAGAATACATATTTTTTGTCTTTTTTACTGTTTTTTGTACTCAAGTAGTTATTATTTTCTACTATATGAACTTGTGACTAAATTTCGTCGCGAACCGAGCCCTGTATTGCGCAAACGCATACCATAGTGCTTTTGTTTGTCTTTTAAAGCGTTACGTCAAAACTATGTTATCACTAGGAAAATAATGGAAAAGGTCTTTATTTGCTTTAAAAAAAGAGGACGAATGTGAAAACTTTAGAAATTGAGGTGTTATGTACGTTTTTGTTATGATGGTAGTATTGTTAGAAGTAGGTATTTTTATATTGGCAAAGATGCAACCTTTTGAAGTTACGTTTCAAAAGTTTTACGTATTATGAAAGCATACATTATGTTTAAAAAGTAATTTGCGTGTAGCTTCGGTTTGAACCTGCGACCTTGCGCCCACAAATCCGTTCATTGAACTGCTAAGCCATCGTTACCTTTATACTTAGTTATATTTAATGCACAGGATGGCATAAAAACTAACTAAGCCATTTGTTTTATAGTAACCTTCGATTGGCGGTTAATATTATCTATGCTCTAAGTTCTATTAAATACAACCTTTGGGTATGTTTTTTTATATAGCAACACTGTAATGATTCTGTGTTATATTAATCAATTTAATAATAGGTTACACATTGATAAGGTAATAGGTGTTAAGTTTATTAATTGATACAATTTCAGAATAAACGAAAAAGATGAATAAATCTTAGGTATTATTTGTTGTTAAAATTGAGTAAAACCTCCTTCACGCGTTTTATATCAGAATTAAAAAGTTATCTTAAAAAAAATGCTTGTCATTGAAATACAGTAAGAGAATTAAAAAAAAACGCCAAATTCGAAATTTAAATTTCGAAATTCGCGATAGGACGGTGCGTTGTCTCAATTAAAACTTTACGTTAACTACTGCCAATAGATACTCGACTGTATTTTATACGGAATAAAGTTCATATTCCTTTGTACAGCACCGCGGCTTGAAGCCAACTGAAAAGTATGTCACCGAGTTGAATAGCACGCGCAAGGCCGGTCTATCTATGAATGCGCGCTCAAAACCACGGATGTTACACTATCGCCGTTGAAAATCATCATTGAATTTACGCATAAATAGACACGGCAGCTATTCTATGGCAAGTAAAACTGCACAGGACGCGAAATGGATGCGTTGCAAGCGTGGAATGAGCTCCCAAGGCCGGTGTTAAAATGCGCGCGCAAAACCGCGAATGTGACAGCGACTCATCATTGTATATGCATAAACAATGTTGTATGGTAAGCAGCCGCTTGTGAGGTTAGGAAAATGATGGGCTTTAAACCTCGAGGTAGTGTAATTAAGATTAATATTACTTAATTAGTATTAGAAAATAATAAAAGGTTAATTACACAATTAATACTTTGTAAAGTGCAGACAAACTATTGAATATTTTAGGTCTATATCAAAGTAGCTGATAATAATTGTTTAGAAAACAATTGTTAGTATTAACTTGTATGTTATTGCTATATTTAAACATTAGATAGTTTTATCAAAGTCCATTTTAGTACTAATATTCAATTTATCGATTTATTGACAAAGACGGACATTTCAATATTAAATAAAGGTTATTATTAGGAGGACCTACCATTACCACCATTACCATCATCTTCCTGCCCTTATCCCATTTTACATGAGTTCGGCGCAACACGTTTATTTCTTCTATTCTTCCCTATCAGACGTCACAGTATCATATTTACTCCTTTTTCATTCATAGTAGTCCTTACACAATCCATGCATCTTTTCTTTGGCCTTCCTCTTCCTCTCCATCCATTAACATTCATACTCATCACTCTCTTAGCGCATGTAGACAAGTTACATGTCTCCTCACGCTGACGAATCCCTCAAATGTATTGAATTGACAGTCTAAGTCACATGAACTGTCAAAGGCATGGCATGAGATGACATCCCAATACTGGGCGTATGCCCCTAACTTCTTCGGGAAGGTTTGAGCACTGATCCCCTCGTTAGCTCACTGCATGTGATTTTAGACACCAATATTTGGAATCTAGATTTCCTCCTGATGTTTTCCTTTACCCATTATCAGACAATAACATTCCTTCTAACAATTATTTAAAGTTCAACAATTTTTTTAGCGGTATAGAGTCGTAATGATATGCAGTTTTTTAAATACTACTCAAAAATGGCGACAAGTCTGTTTCAATAACAATAATACTACTAAATAGAAAACAACCTTCCGTCCGTTGCAACACTCAGATTCAGTTCGCTTTTACATTTTGCAATATCCCAACAAGGTGATAATTGTTTTTTGTGGACTGATATCCGAAACGAGGTTACGTCCTTGATGTTAAAGAAAAACCAGTGAAAATGTACCAGAATGCAGTTTTCAATTAAACTTAGGGCTTAGACAATGTTACACCGCATCAGAATGGAAAACTTTAAATGTATGAGATTGACATGCCTGTGACAGGTCACGTGAGTTTGACTTGTCATTCCATACATTGTGCGTTGACAGTTTTAGCGTTTATCTGCCGAAAACGACTTCTTACCGGTTAAATTTTCTGGGAAAGTAACTACATAGTTTGTGCTTAAAAACATAAACAGACTTCTTGAAAATTCTACGATTATAGGTATATTACATGAAAGTCCGGACCGATTTCGGCCACGGCGGCTAGTGTTACTATGACACCAGCCAGCTACGCGGGGCATATTATAGTGCACAAGCGTGTGCACAAACACAGGTGCACTCTCTGTTCCTTTACTCTCATAGCCCGATGGTACGGTAATCCGACAGGACCGGAGAGAGATCAGGCATAGGACCCACATTTTTACATGCCTTCCGAAACACGGAAAGTACATACACATAATAAGCCCACTAACAGAATAATCTCTTACTCAAACTTCTAGAATCTACCAATTTATTGAAGTACGTACTTTAAACCTTTAAAACGCAGTAAATTTAATGCAATAATAATTAAGTCCCCCCTCTCCCCACTGTGACGTCATCGGTACATGGCTAGACTAGTTGCGTACACGCACACATATGAGATCGTTAAGCACTGTGGTGCCGTGTTTAGGTGAGTACTTGCCTAGGTTACTGGCTAGGTTTTGGGAATTTAGTTTAGTGAACATAATTGTTGGGTAAATTATATTTCTAAATGTGTGGTTGTTATTAAAAGTAAGAGAGATTGTAGTAAGAGATATAATTGAGATACAAAATATGAGTGGTTGGGTATATCGTATGGGTAAATTGTGACTAAACTTTCAATGATTAGTTTTTTAAATATTTACAACAAATCGGTATCATTTTAGTCAAAATAAAGGAATCTAATTCATTTATCTAAAACTGGCTAACCGCCCCAGCTTCACACGGGTGCAATTCTTCCGTTTTTTTAAAACTTTATACCTATTACAAATATTGTGCAGTTTTAAAGATCTAAGTATACATAGGGATAGGTGAAGGCTTTGTTTTATACTTTGTATTGACAATGATATGGCACACGTAAAATTCACTTGCCTGAAATTTCCAACTAAACGCAGCATAGTGCAATCACACACAATGTATTTGAATGTATATATTAGCGTTATCAGTAGCTAGAAGTCCCCCTACTAAACAACGAGGTTATATCTAACTATACTGTCAAAGTTCTACTACTACTAAACTTGATTACTGGCTTCTCTCACTAGCTTTAAGTCGAGGATAGTATAATTAGTTTAGTATTTACATGGTTTCAGAATAACTTTGACAGTGGATGAAGAATAGAAAACCGACTAATGTTAAAAACGCGAAAGTTATGTCTGTTACGTTATTAATACTGCTGAACTGATTTTGATGTTAACATTTACATCTGCGTTTATCACATATTATAAAGTAATGTAAAGACAAAGTCATACTATAAAAGAAAAATTATCGTTTTTCTCTGATCAGTTTGAAAAGCATCCGAAATGTTTTTCTTTTTGACCTAATGACGTCATTAAGAAAAGGTTTTAGTGCAGTACAGAAGCGTTTTCTTAAAAGAGATTATATATTCAAGGTCATATTAATATGCATACTTGAAACACGCCCAAAGGAAGAGGGAAATCCGATATAACAGTAAAATTGCGATAGCAATGTATTTTGAATTGATTATAATTATCGTTATTACTCACATAAAGACGTCTAAACGAAGCATACAAATATAGTCAATTTAGAATCACTAACTACTGTCTCGACGATCTAAACGCAGCACAATATTTGAGACAAAAGTATTTCTAAATAAAGCACAAAACATTTATAGAGTTGAAGTTACCTGCTGAGTCTACTGACTACAGAAGTTCTAAATTGGGACATATACCTAGCTACTAGCTAGACTAGAGTTTGTAAATACATCACAAAACATTTCCAAACACACGCCAAATCTATCTTCTGGCTAAGAAAATCAATCTAAACAAGGCACAAAACATTTATAAAGACATCCTACGGGCTTAAAATTCAGTATAAACAAGGCACAAAACATTTATAAAGACATTCTAGGGGCCCAAAATTCAGTCTAAACAAGGCACAGAACATTTATATACTCATCCTACTGGCTCAAAATTCAGTCTAAACGAAGCACAGAACATTTATAAAGTCAACCTACTGTCTCAAAATTCAGTCTAAACGAGGCACAGTACATACACTACATACCTAGTCTATTAACTACTAGCTAGCTAGACTAGACAATCCAAACGCTGCACAGTCACACATACACACAGACAAGTAATATCATATCAGTACCTGAGTGCACGCTCCACGCATGCGCATACTATACGTAAATGTGTGTAGTGGGAACATGAGGAGTTGATACTTGGAGTATTATTTCTTTGTTTATTTGAATTTTTGTTGAGTGAATTCTGGGTATTTTTCAAGGGTGTGTAACCACGTCGTGTATGTGTAGCGACGGGCGGTTTAAACTCTAAATGAATAAGTAGAGTTTGCTTTGTGTATTTTTATATTGTTTTTTTTTATGGGTTGATTTTTAAAGATTTACTGGAGAAATGGTTTGTTTTTGGGCTTGCTAACTCTGAAAGTAAAATTCACTTTAAGACGTCAATACATTTTAGAACCGTAAGTACGGTGTGTCTCTTCCACGATCCCAATAATATTAATTTAAGCATTGGTAGTAAGTCTACAGGAGTTTTCTCTTTTATAAGAAGGTTGTAAAAAGTTCTTTATAAAATTTCATATTTAAGGATTGGTTGTATAATTAATTGAGTTATAATATATGTAATCTATAATGTAAATAACTAACTATTAAATGTTGTTCATTTATTGGTTCATAAATCATTGTAGAAAAAACTTTTTTGTTAGACTTTTTTATTGCCATAGTAAATGACTGGGGATTTCGAATATATGTTTATTTAGAAGAAAAAAATATATCCGCCTTTCATTTAAGCTTTATTTATACATCACTGTCAATAAATAATGCCGTATTTAGTGAGAAGATAATAAATACAGTTATAAACTCATAAATATCAGGATTAATATCAAATGAAAGTTGTCAAGTATGAATAATTAATAGCCTATTGTCATCAAAGCCTACTTCTAAATATTTTCTATTTATTTAAATTAATAATGTTTATTTAACTGTAGAATCTAGACCCTAATGTTTTGTTGAGGTTAGATAGGTAGTCGTTCTGTAAAATACGGGTATTCAGTAATACTAAAAAGTCTACACCGAGAAAAAAACTTGAAAAAGATAGAAAAAACTTAATATGTAATAGTTATTACTTGAAAAAATGCTTAGTAAATTGAATTAGTCAAAAACCTCCTGAATATATATTATGTAACAAATGCGTAGCCAATGGAATCGGTCAAAAGCCTGGATCAACAGCTTATAGATTAAAAAATATTTTTTTACATTGATAAAACTCAGACATGATTTAAAAACAAAACTACCATTTTCTTACTCTTACAATACGATCGTCATTCTTCAATTCCTTAAATTATCCTTTTTAAAAACTCTATCATCATTGATCACAAATTCAATAAACCTAAAATGGCGTTCAAGTATCAAAACCAGTCAGTCGTAGTACATCGAACACGCTATATGGGTCTTGGCCAGGCAACTTTTTCTTGCGCACTTTAGTACTAAACTTGCGACCTGTCACATGTTTATGCTATCCTGGTATCGTATGTATGTGCATTATTTTACGTAATATTAACAGATTGATTGTAATGTGATTTAAACTCCTTGGTAAGGACTCCTTTGCTTCTTAGTGCACTAGAGACTCTTCCGAATTTATGCTCTCCTGGTACTTTCGTTCTATATGTTTGGGAGTTACTGATTCGTTTTAGGTTTAAAATCAAAGTTTTATAATATTATGGTAATGTTTTTTACTTTTTATGTTATTAAAATTAATTCGTTCGTATGTATCATGTGCATTATTTTACGTAATCTTAACAGATTGGTTGTAATGTGGACTCCTTGGTTTCTTAATATGCTAGAGACTCTTTTGAATTTATGTTCCCCTGGTACTTTCGTTCTACATGTTTGGGAGTTGGTTTTTAGGTTTAAAAAAAGCTTTTGAGTCAAGTTCATAAGAAGTGGAAAATTAATATGTTTGCAGAAATTTCAGTTTGATTAACAGGAATAATTTATTACTCCATGTTATTAAATTATGCTGCCGTCGTACTTTTTTTAGGAGTTAGGTACTCATTCGTTTTGGGTTAAAAAAAGCTTTCCTAAGTTCATGCAAAAAAAATCCCGTTCCAACAGTTTAGATTCACAGAACCGATTATAATAAATTTAGATAGTGGCAACACCAGTATGTCACAGGCACTCACAGCGCTAGACGCCAGCAATAATCCATTTCCTCCAATTATATTACTTAGAGTCAGTTTAACGGCTTACTAGAATTTACCAAGCAAATATTATGAAGTTTTACCAGCCTACCAATGGATCTTGAAGTAATAATATTACAGTTTTGAAGCAAGACAGCGCACTACACGGCGTAGAGCGGCGTCTCTCTTCCACAACTGAATTATAGAATAAATAAGAATAATAATTTAGGAGATAGGTCTTCAATAGGTAGTCTATAAAATACGGTATTCAGGTGAATAAGTCAGGCTGGAAGCCGACACCAACATAGCTTGAAAAAGTTACTGAAAAATATGTTACACGAAACATCTTTGTAGCTTCTACAACACATTTTACTGTCTCATGTGACTAAGAGAGTGATGAGTATGAATGTTGATGGATGGAGAGAAAGGAGAAGGCCAAAGAAAAGATGGATGGAGTGTATAAGGAATGATATGAATGAAAAAGGAGTAAATGATACTGTGACGTCTGATAGGGGAGAATAAACGAACGTGTTGCGCCGACCCCAAGTAAAATGGGATAAGGGTAGTAAGTCTGGTCAAAAAATAACGTTAAACAATGTGGAGACTGCGCGAACAATGCTGGTCCTTGATTGTTGTAAATATCTTGCAATAGTTATAGGCAAATATTATTTATTTAAACAGCAAAAATAATTACAAAACAGCAAAATTATAATTTGTCAATTTGTAACAAATAATTGGGCGAAATACCTAAATATTCTTGCTTGATAGTCATAATCAAAAAATTGCTTACTTAAATATAAAACGGAATAGTTATTTATGCGTCCGGTTGTAATTTGACCCGTTTGCAAGTTCGGCAATAACGTGTATTGCTTGTCTGCAAATGTAGCCATTGTGCAGATATCGTGTTTTTTGGTTGTACTATTAATTTCCCCTTAGAACGGCAGCCATCTTGTTAAATTAATTCAAAAGAGAATTGACGTTCGGATTCACACACAACAATTTTTAAATTTAAAAGAGAATAATAATTGTAAGATTACGTTCGTTATTCAAAATATTGTTTTGTTAGCTAACTTTCTGGTAAAGTTACATGTTTATTTTCGAATTAATTAGTTAAAGAAATTAAATACTTAGCTTATTTTTAATTTTATAATATTATTATGTTGTATTAATTTTACATCATTAAGTTTTAAATCACTGTTAACTCTTTTCAATACAATACAGTCCCTTTACAGTGTAAAATAGAGACCATTTGATAAGTATTTAAGTATTTCTTAGAGTTAATTTACTCTACATTCTCAAATCATATTCTAATTATCATTTCAGTATTCAGCCAACAAAAACCAGACACTGACAGAACAAAAACAGCATAAAAAAAAGACTAAACTTTTTAATTTCTAAATCGGAGGGGCGCGTTCATGTTTGGAACTCGTACGCCAATCATAACTTAGGCTGAATGGAACTGGTTAGTGCGTTACGCAACGATATAAAAAAGAAACGGTCTGTTCGCTATAGGGTTTTCACTTCATTTAAATCGCGTGGATTTGTGTGTGCATGCAATTACTTATTTATAATTTATTGGAATTAAATCGAAAGCTTTTTGATGACAGGAGGTTTTTCTTTATCGGGAAACTACTTAAACTCTGTTCGAAACAGTATACAAAATATTTATTTTTCATAGAAATAAAATGAAGTTCCTATACACCTTTCTTCAATCAATTTTATGTTCACGATTGCGTTCACCCTCGTGTCGTTAAAATCTATCCAGTCTTTATGGAGATAAGCCCGAATAAGCAAACAAATTGTATCCCTATGTTACTATCACTCGTTAGTCAGTTAGAGATTTAAAATTTAAAACTGCAAAATTTTAATAAAATTACGTTTTCTATTCAAATTTAGATTAAACAACTGACTTAGAAGCTGTTAGTTTTAATAAAAAAAACGTAAAATTTTCTATACAGGCTTTACATAAACAGCAAACAAAAAAAAATCTAGAAAAAAATAGGCTTTATGTAATAATATATTTTTATCTCCATACGTAATCAAGATAAATTAAATATAATTAAAGAATGATGAAACAGTGAAAACAATTTTGAGAAAACCTCTTTTGTTCAGTAAGAGCTGTTTTTTTTTTTAATACTGGACAGGACAATGAATACTTAGATTAGAATCAACTTTCACTCAAAATAAAAGTTTATACGCGAGATTTATTCTTGAATATTAAATCGTGTGGTGATTTTAGAATGGTTTTGAATAATAAATGTTATAATAAAAAAGTCTAAGGTTTATATTATAATAATTGCGCCACACGGTTTTTCAGATATAGGTAGGTACTGTTCGTTACTCAATATACAGGAAGACAATTTTTTTCAGGTAAAAAAAATATAAGTTAGCAAAAATTTAAACCTTAAGTCAGCTACCTAAATTGCAAATTTTATTCAAAATGGTCTAACCGAGTGTGATAAACTAAAAACGTCAAACATTCTAACAAACTTTCACCTTCATAAATATTAAAGAGATAGTGTAATATCAACCCTATATTCTTCTTAATAACGGCACACGAAATTCAATATGTCCTTTAGTAAATATCTGTGCAATAAACCGAACGCGCCCGCGTGAAAGTACCGCCGAAATGTCAATCGATATTTAAAAAACGAACAACTTTTTACGTTGGCTGAATATCATGGTGATCAATGTCATTAAAAAGTATATTTTAATGGCCGCGACGAAATTAAATGAAAAGCGATACTTGGTTTTGTTTAATTAGTAGACATTAATTGATTGTTTTAACTAATTACCTAAGTTACTGATTACAGAATTTCTAGTAAAATTAGTTTTCATAGTTTTCCTTGAGATTTTTTCTCTGTTCACGCAAAATGGCTGCCGTATAAAACCTTACTATAATTGAACGATAAATACTGAATGGGCTTCATGAATAGAAAACACGGCTCTAAGGAAAACCACAAATCGCAATTAACATTAAAATTAAATGCTTATTGCAATGACAAAACACAAAATCTGACGTTTTACGATGTGTCAAATTTGACGTTAGTGAATGCCGTTGCATTCCTATAAAGTTACACAATCTGGTGGGTTTTTGATTACTTGGTACTTGATTATTTTATATGATTTAGGTGAGAATTTTAACTTATATAATAATTGATAGAGTAAGTTTTTGACTATAGCTAGAAAACGAATTCCTTAGGAACTTAACACTCTATTATTTTTCTAAATAAATATTCAATGTTTCTCTTCAACAGACGGTTGACATCTATTAAATAATATCCATACATATATAATGTACAATATCGTACTATTTTTTATGACTATACCCACCCAGAATCTACTTCTTACAGTTTTATCCGCTTAAAATCAAAATACATTTTACACTATTCCCATATAAACTAAAGAAAGAGCAAATTTAAAGACACACCCCAAAATCGTCTCAACTTTCAGCGAATCGAAAAAATCTGACACGTGGCCATTACAAAAAATGGCGGCCGTCAGATGACAAGATACAAAACGTTATCAAACATAAAAGGTTGTTTTTAATTGGTAAAAGTAATGTCAATTCTTGTCGAGACTTCTTAAAGTAATATTATTGCAGTTGTGGAAACGTGACAGCGCACTACACGGCGTAAAGCGGCGTCTCTCTTCCACAACTGCGATAATATTACTTTAAGATATGTTGGTACGTTGGTGGGTAACTAAATTATGCAATTGAAAGAGATTGCAGAGTATATTTTCGGCGTGGGAAGTGTATGCAGTTGACAAATAGTATTGTATATAGAATTAATAGTATCTTTAGTATTGTAAAAAAAGAAATAGTTATTTAAGGAGAAATGCAATTGAGTTGTTGCGGTAACTAGAGAATAGATCTAAACAGGACGGATTTGAAATATCGTCGTAATAAAGTAAAAAAGAATGGAATTTCTAGTTTTGATATTATATAATTTTTTGCTCATACAATTATACATTCCTATTCATAAAGACATGAATTAATTTTATTACACGGTTGTACACTGCAGTTTTACAACACAACAGTTTTTTAAAAAACAACTGTTCTATTAAAAGCTCAATAGACAGCCAACCAAAACCAGTGACAGCACTCAGCAAACAGCGAAAAAAAAAAGAAAAAAAAGCAAGTTTAAAAAATAAACTGCATCTGTCATTCTGAAGGCAGTGGCTTCGAATTAGGTCAGTGTGGCGTCGGCAGGCGCGGGGTAACAACCTCTCGATGTACCCTGCGTTTATAGTATAGTATAAATGAATAGGATAACCTATTTGACCGACAATGGCGGTATAATGAGTCAGGTGATGAGGAAGGAGTTATTTTTATGATGTAGTTTTCTCTTTAGGGGATGGTTATGAACTCAAAAAATCTTTTTAAGACTATTTTTCTGTTGAAAATGTATGTTAAGAGATTGGAAAATATGGAAAAAGCACGTTTTCTTTAAGTTATTACAGTAAAAAGTACAGAAGATCGATTTGCAGTATACAGTATAAAGTGAGAGTTTTCCTTGAATTTTCCGTTACAGTTCTTGGAAAATACTATGCGCTACTGGAATCCTTTTCTAAATTTAGTATCAATATTAAATCGGTTTAAAAGGAAAAAACATACGATCCCTTCCATATTTAGGTATGGTCAATATTAAAAGACTCTTTATTCTACTGTACATAGAAATATATTTTATTTACATTTAAGAAATAAAATATACCTAGGCGAGCTTACCTCTAAGAGATTGTAAGTGTTAAAAATGCAATAAATCCTTCACAAAAGACTATAAGATAATTACAAAATATCATGAATTCACACAACGTCGACTGTCTCAAGCCGAATTTTAATTGGCCACTTTCTTATATCTTACGCAATACGGCCATATAAGAAACAATTATGTATATAAATACATATACCGGAAAAAGAAGTTTTTAGCCACTTTCTATTTAGTATATCTTTTTATATATATTTATTGTAATGTAACACGCCATCATCTTTTTAACACTCTCGCAAATTTTATTATGACCGTGCAGTGACTTGCTTTTTTTGTTTTAGATATTACTAGCTGTTGCCCGCGACTTCGTTCTCGAAAATAGGGATGAAAAATAGATATTGGCCGATTCTCAGACCTACTGAATGCATATACAAAATTTCAATAGAATCGGTCCAGCCGTTTCGGAGGAGTACGGTAACTAACATTGTGATACGGGAATTTTATACATAAGATATTTTCTAGAATCGTCCCAACTACACACGGGTGCAATATCGATAAATATTTAGTAAGAAACCTTCCACTTGAAACGTTCTATCTATTAAAAAACGCATCAAAATCCATTGCGTAGTTTTAAAGCTCTAAGCATACGTAGGGACAGTGGGAAGCGACTTTATTTTATATTTGGTAATGATAGTGACTATTTCTTTTACTTTTGTGTGAGCAGAAATCTAAATTAATATACTTGATATATTTTCTATAGTTTAAATTAAACTTTAAAGGGTAAAATGTACTAAAAAAGTGCGGAATTTAATAGAGATATTTAAAATCGCTTATTTGCAATGTGCATAGTTTTTTTAACAAAATTCTAGCCACATGCTTCCCAAATTGTACTTCTATTGCAAAGCGGTTTTTAATATTTTTTACTAGCTTTCTTTTGGGGCAAACTTAGTCTAATTTATAATCAATAATCAACTATAATTCGGACGTAAATCATTCAGGTATTTCATACAGTAATTTTATCTTTAAAAAATATCACAATTGAACAGAAAATTACTTCATATCATTTCTACGCAAAAGTCGCAAAAAAGCTACTTCTAGATTTAACTAAAAATCGTGCATATAATTTTTAAGAATTCTAGCAATAGTACCTACAGGCATTTTGAGGTTTAAAACTCTCGAAATAAAAAAACAAAATACACGTGTCATCATCCAATATTTGTACCAACATTTGTAACAAAGTTTGCCCCAAATAATCCCGTTAATAAGTGGAAATTACCTTTAATGCTCCCACCTGAGGTGTGTGGCTGCTGGCTTTGTTGCACATTCGTCTGCTCCAACTTCGTGCTAACAGAGTTCCACATATCGAACATGTTCAACATATTGGCCCAGGGCCCCACACTAACATGAATGTACCATATATATAACACTTACTTAACTTACACACACAGACACACAATCATCCATTTTTGTACACTGAAAATACGCAAGTGTCAAAATTGTTCGTCCGTCGTATAAAATACTAAGGCTAGCTCACTGTTCCCCGGTTGTCATTTGTTTTATTATATTGCGATTTATAATTTTTAATAATAAATATTTTTTAAACTTTTATTCTACATATAAACTTTCTGAAATGCTCAACTAATGTAAATACTATTATATATTTATTTATAAATCTACTATGGAATTATATATCAGTCTAAAATTTCGATTTTAAGGTTGGGTTTTGCTCGGGAGGTTTATAATCGTGTTTCACTAATTTGTGTTATTATATTATTGATTTTTTATTTAAAAACTAATGGTTTTTGTGATTATATATTGCGTATAAATTGTATTAAACTTGTGATTTAAATGTTTTGAATTGTATTATATTGTCAAAGTTTCCGTACCGAATTTGTATGAGAATGACATCGAATGCGATCAAGTGTCCCGTGCATTCGTTTTTTCTTCTTCATAGTTCGTAAATGGTCCGTTCTTGCTCGCCCCCACTTGTGACCGGTTTATTTGAGTGCACACGTAATTGAGAACATATTAAAATATTGTCACGTTGTTTTTTTTAAGAAAATATTTATGTGTGATATTTTTCTGGATTTTTTTTTCGTTCGGCTGTGCTCTGGTCGCGGTTTCGTATGCACTGAAGTGCAGTTGCAGCGTGGGGGTGTTTCAGCTGCGGGGGCGGGTGGGAGGGGGGCGGGGGGGTTCGGAAGTGTTAGCCCTCAGTGCGCATGCCCGGGATCGATCCCGCGCCCGCTGAGGTATACCAACTGAAACACCACTTTTCTTACTGACTATAGTTGTGTGAATAGTTAGGTAGCTATTATATCATTCACTTTGATGTTGGGTTGCCAGGCTGGGGTGACTATTGTTGACCGTCCTTTATTGAGTGTTGCAACACTGGATACTGTAGTTTTATTGTAATGAGGTTTTATTTGCGATCTGTTTAGAGAAGAGTGTTTGGATAAGAATTAGTAATTTTAATGCGTTCGTGTTAATTATTGAAAAGCTTTTCATTTTATTTGTTCGTTTGTAGAAATAGAATATAAAACTAACGAATTAATTTAATAGGTAATTTAAGAAATATTTAAATCCCATAAAAGTTATTTAATTACCTAAAATTGATTTTAGCAAATACCGTGTCTAATAGGTATCTTTTTAGCAGTACTAATAATAAAATAATTTTTTTGTCCGGCCATTTTCCTTTAAACTATAAATATTAATTATGTTATAAATGAAGTGTATATTAAAGACAATTTAATCATATTCTCTAAATTAACACTACTTTATAAGTTCAGAATAACAAGCTAACTTTCACATAGATATAAAAGTTTATAAACCTATACAATTGTATAGGAAACGAAGTTGTTAGTGAGTTTTCAAGATTGTTGCATAATTGCCATTTACCGAATGATTCGAAGATAGTTCTAACCTTTAGAAAACGTTATTAATGTATTCTTTAGGATATTTATTGTATACTATCGAAAGTCTGCAGTTTTACCTGTATAGCTCCCGTTTTTATGAGAGAATAGACTCTATATTATTGATTGATAATGTAGCTATCTATTAGTGAAGGAATCATCAAAATCGGTTCAGCGGTTTAGGCGTGAATGCGTCACAAACTAACATGTACGCATTTGTTTTATTAATAAAGATATTTATACTGAAAATTTATATCATTCACTTTGATGTGAATGATATAAATTTGATACTCTCCAATTACTTGTCATTTTGTTAAATTATATTAATAAAGATTTATTTCGTTTAAAAAGGAACTGCATTTAAAACACAAAGGTTCAACCAACTTCTAAATAAGTAACATTTCAACGTTAACGATCGAATCGCTCAAATGTATGGAATTCTCTATGTCTGTCAGTCTGTCCTCTACGCTTTGGGGTAGCTCAAACTTTAAGATTCATCTGAAGAACTTTACACAATTAAAGTGTTGTGTTATAATTGATTAACTATCACGCTATAATAAAAAAAAACATTTAGATTTCACTAATTTGGTCTTGAAACAAGCTTAAAAGTTAAAAAATAGTTTAAAACAGATATAAAACTTCCCAAATTCGAAATTATTCAACGATTTCCGAAAGCCTGTCTTCTGACGTGGCTTCATATTTTCTACAATTGCATGACATACTATCATTTTGTATGTCATATGTATGAGTATTAATGAAGGACTGCCTCTCTCAGGTCTCGAGTTCGATCCCCACGGCGCGCGCACTTTTCGAATGTTGTGTGCGTTTTAGAATAAAATATCACAGCTTCCGTGTTTCGGAAGGCACGTAAAAATGTGAATCCAGCGCCTAATATCTCTCCAGTCGTGTCGGATTGCCGTCCCATCGGGTTATGAGAGTAAAACAACAGAGAGTGCGTTAGCATACGCTTTTGCAATATAATATGTATTATTATCTGTATCTCTTTTAATTCACGGGCTAACTTTAAAGGAAGAAACCCGGTCCTTTTTAAAGGCTTACACGGGGACACAGGCCTAACACGCAGAGGCCTTGTTGAGAGCTTTAATCTTAAATGTGATGGGGCACCTACCAAGGGCCAAAAATATTATTATGAGTATTAGTATAGATATAATTAGTAAGAACTGACCGGACCGCGACGTGTGGACTCTGGCCTCCATGCTACTGCCGACCTCCATGGGGTACTCGGAGCCTGAATCATGGAGTAAGAACTATTTGTGAGATTTATTTGATGTATGGGATTTTGGGAGGTGTTTATGTATGTTTCGGATGGTTGTAGGGGGTTGTTTTTGTGTGAGAAGGGTTTGATTGTGTGGTGAAAGTATTAAATTTTTTCGAGTTTTAGAGGATTGAAATTTGTAGTAAAGAATACATTTATGTGAGTGAATTAGTGAATGTATTTAAGTATCCTTCCTTCGTAAAAAATACTGAAGTTATCGATTAAAACTTTTGGTAGTAAGTATATTTAAAGAAAAGTTAAAGTTTCTATATTTGTTTCTGTATCTATTCGAAAAAAAAAAAATACTTAATTGAATGCCTAGCTTTTAAGCACGTTACTATAATACTTTTAAACTTTTCGTCATATTAAGTTACCTACAAAACGTTACAAACACAATCCTCTTCTTAACGCAGTCGGTTAAAAAGCTATAAAAACTTATATTAATAGGTATATAAAAAGAAACCTAAGCATGAACAATTCTCGCTACAGTATACTAATCATCATGGATGCGTGCGCGACACATTACGCAACACGTTACGTGTGCGCACGCGCAAGTGCCGATGAAAGTCAGTTTTGGAGGTGGATGTGTATGGCATGAGCGGTAGCGGGTTGGTGAGGTTGTATGAGATAAGAATGTTGTATGGTTGTATGAGATTGTTGTTTTTTTTTTTGAAGGGTAAGTTAAAAATGGATTGATATTTTAAGTTTTTTTTTCTTTTTATTTATGTGTCGTAATTGTTAAAATTTGTTTAGATTTGAAAAATAATAGTTGGTACTTTTTTGGATTTTATGTGATTTCGGAATGGAATCTAGAGTTCTTGTTTTAAGTTAATAATAATTGTTTTTTGTAATTTAAACGTCACTTTTTATTCAACGGATAAAATGTTAGTAAAGGCAGTTTTTTTTACAAACGAATAGCAATTGATCTCTTCATGCTAGTCTTACAAAAAATGTTTTTACATCATTCTTTCAGCGTCAGTTTTTCCAGGTATTTTCCCAAAAGATTTTCTTCTTAGAAGCGGTAAATAATACACAAATGTACCTGTTTTATAAATGCTATAAACAGCTTTGTATGACTAGTTATTATGCAAATTTAAACTACCAAACGGTACATTTCCTTTAAATAAAATTATTTAGTTCCCATAGTCATTGAACATAATAAAACGGTAGTTTCTATAGATGTTCAAGATATCATTGTTTTTTAATTACTTAATTGTAAAAATACGCATTTTGCTAGTGAATGGTAACTAATGCTTAAATAAAAGCTATAATTAAAATAATTTGCTTATGTAAGTTTTTATTAGTAAGTATAGTTGCCTGTTGGTCCAGTGGTTAGTGACTCTGACTGTTAAACCGGAGGTCGTGGGTTCGACTTTTACTTAGAACAAATGTTTGTGTGATTTACACGATCTTGTGTTCTGTGTCTTGGTGTGATTGATCTATAATATGTATGTTTTTAGAAATATGTACCTAAGTTTATCAGTTGTCTAGTACTCATAATACAAGCTTTGCTTAGTTTGAGACTAGATGGTGCTGTGTGAAAGTTGTGGGTTATTATTATAAAAATAGACATGTAAATTACTTTCATACATAATTTATTATTTATATAAATACTAGGAAATGTTTTTAAACTTTAATCTTAATAGTGAATGTTGTATAATATGGTTGTTATGTTATAATTGGCGGTTGCATCATAAGTGAAAAGTATTTTATATTTTAATACCTTTCTTAAGTAAGATAATTACTGAATTATAATTATAATGTGATTAATCATTTTGTTAGTTTATTTATTAATGCAAATTGACTTGTTAGTTGTAATTTATTGTTTTGAAAAGGTTAAAGGAAGACTTAGCTGTAGTTTGATATTGCAAGCTTGTTTGTGATAAAATAACTGTGAAAATTTGATTTTTGTAGTGATACAAAAAAATACCTTGTTGTATAAAAAGATTTTCCAACTAGTACAAATACAACAAAACAAGCATTGATCTATCTTATAATTCATAAAAAAAAAAAACAGAAATAAAACAAACATTTCTATATCTTACTATGCTTTTGTTATCTATTAACACTGACCAATAAGTTTTTATTATAATGATATTAAATTATATTATTTTTATTGTTTCTTTACAAATACATATAAAAAACCAACCACCACCTAAAATTGACTCTCAAAAACCGCTGTCAGCTCACAACTCGCACCAAAATAACAAGTGAAAGTTCGGACTGCCGAAATCTCGTGTGAAAGTCGAGAGAGGCTGATCAATGCCATAATTATTATTACAAGATATGCTAAAGCGAGCCGGATGTAAGGCGAAGGAAAAAGGCTGATACTATCGATATATTGGCTGTAGTTGAACGAGGATTCGAAATGATTGATTGGTTAGAATGTATAGAGTTTCGAGTTGAAACTTTTGGTATAGTGAATAAATATTCGCAAACGGAATCTAGTCTCAAACTAATCAGAGCTTGTATTTTGAGTGCAAGACTACTGATATACATACTTACATTATATACTTCTAAATACATACATTCTATAGATAAATTACTCCCAGACACAAGACGAATGATCGTGTTCATCATGTAAACATTTGACTTGGGTGTAGATCGAACCCACGACCTCTGGTATAGCAGTCAGGGCCACTAACCACTAGAACAACAGGCCAGTAAAACGGTAGTAGTGTTTATGGAATTATAATGGATTAAAGAACTACTTAGTTATCTATGTTTAAGTAAATTGTTTCGCCACAAAATTTTGATATAGAAAAAAACTTTAAATGTTTTGAATCGACTCTCTCGCAAATTTTAAACTTAATTGAACTAACATTTTTATGTTATAAGTCTGTTAGAAGCTTTAATATACTTGAAATACGTAACATGTCATAATAAAGTGTAAAAAGTTAAAACCTTTTTCACAAACTTACTTAGCACGCACAGTGATAACAGTTAAAGATAACTTTAAACTTAAGTTCAAAAACATTAGAAAGTGTGTTAACCACGCCTTGAAGACAAAAGCGTTTAGTTATAGATATAACTGTTACAACTTAATAGTTAGAAACAATGGTTAGTTATTGGATGAATAGACATGCGTCATGTCAGTTAGTTGGGTAAAGTTGGTAGATATGTATTAATAGATAGGCTATATTTAACTACTTTTAATAATGGCCGGACCGATTTCGGCCATGGCGACCAGTGTTACTATGACACCAGCCAGCTACGCAGGATATATAATAGTGCACAAGCGTGCGCTAACACAGGTGCACTCTCTGTTCCTTTACTCTCATAGCCCGATGGGACGGCAATCCGACACGACTGGGGAAAGATTCTAGGACCCACATTTAACGAAATTCTTAAAGTTGAAATCAAATGCTTTGATCGACTTTAGGCCTTATCAAGTAGATGAAACTGAGAAGTTATTTAAGTTTTGTGCAAAATATAATTAAAAACATTTTCCAGCCTATTTAAACTAAAGCGCCTTTTTACGCATAACAATTTAGTAGCCAATTAAAATCTTTTAACCATTTCTTTAAGTAACTTAAGCATTACAACACATAAACTGTCTGTAAGTTCACACACATCATATTTTGGTTATTTTCGCTTTACCTGCAAGCTTATCTTTTCCTTTTCCATTCCCCGTTTCTTTTAAAGCTTGTACACTGTCGTATCTTTTGTAAGTCATCTCAAAAGATACGCCTTGAGATTTCAGCTGAAAAACTGGGATTCTGTAGTACTTTCTTTTTTCAGAAAGATATCGCGAATTTGTTACGTCATTTATGTATGAAAGACTAATTATTATAAATTCGAATGTGACGTATGTGTGTATGATACTCTTTTATGCTAAACTGATGAACCAATTTTGATTAAATTTGATAAGAAGTAGCTTTAAATACAATGACTATAGACTTTACTGTGATAACAGACATAGGTACAATAGAACCTAAGGCCGAAACTAGTACATATAGAAAAAAAGTGATTTATTTTAATTCACTTCTACTGACATTTTAATCTGAAAAGTATAATATTAATGCTAGCCTATGAACTTCCCACTACTGAGCACAGACCTCTTCCTATAAACAAAAAAAACAAGTACCTGTAATTAGGTAGGTACTTACTAAAAAAATATCATGATTAACACATTAAATGACAGTCTAAGAAGCTCTCAAATATAAGTAGAAACAACATATGGCTCAAACCAGCCTTTAAGTATTCTCTCAAGGCTAGATCTCGCAATCAGTCTGCAACTACTCAGCAAAGTGACTGGCCGATCCTGACTAAATCTAGCCGAATTAAAAGCAAAAATAACCGTCATTTTCAAGTTATAACCGTTATATTTTAAATATCGATCGAAAAAAAAGAAGTTATGTTCGAAAATTGATTTTGAATTTTCGAATATTTGAATGTTCGTTTGATTTTTGAACTTCGAAGTTCTAAGTTAAGTTTTGAATTAAGAACTTTTGTGTGATTTTGAATTTTCTTTTGAAGCTTTAACGGCTTTTAACAGTTTTTAACCTCCAAATACTAGTTAACTGTTGAGATTCGTTCATGAGTTCACAGTTAACCATAGCTGACGATGAGAACAAACGTAGTTAGATTTTTTTCAGTTAGTTTGCGAGTTATCAATATTTATGAACAATTACTGCTACGGAGATCTAAGCGGCCTCGACGCACGCTAGCCACAAAACCTACCTACTTGTGTTAGAAGTAAATGAAATACGTAGCAACGACCTAGCAAGGAGAGAAGGATCGTATTTTATATTTTAAGATCCGAAAATAACTGTTTTTTAAGTATTTACTCAAATTAATAACGATTGATAATTTGAAATCGGTTTAAAGTAACGAGCTTCATTTGTAATTTCAATAAAGAATGTCCTTTTTAGTTTTGAAGTGGCCAGTAACTAAGCTTAAGAAAAGTATTTATCCATCATAATTAAACTAAACTTTTTAATTATGATGGATAAATACTCTTTTGATGACAGAAAAGGTTTTACATTTAAACATAAACTTTTTAAAGTTTTAAACTAGTCAATGCACTTTTAAGGTCTATTTATATTTCAAAATACAAATCATCATTTTCGTATTTCCTTCTTCACTTAGCGATAAGTTTTTGCCCCGCTGTGGGACTACAGGCCAATATTAAAAATACCAGACTGACTCACACATCGCTTTAAATTATACAACACAACTGTCAACATAATAATTGTGATGAAATCGAAAGTAAAACTTCTTGTATAGAATAACTAGTATTATTCAACGGGTTTGCCCGTTATTTTTATTAAATTAGGAATTAAATATCAAGCTTACAATTAAAATACGCGAAGTTAAAAGTTTAAAAACTATTGTAGCATTTTAGCAATAAATATGTCTGAATACTTAAACGTCATTCAATTTTGATTGCATCTTACATAAGTCTCATCCCGTTTTCAAGTGTAAAGTAGAAATAGATAGAGATTAAAAACCGTCTTAAAATTAATTTAAGCGTCTCAATTTTAAGTTCCGATTTTAAGTTTGAGAGTCAAATATTTAAGAGCGTCGTAAAATAGATGGACAGTAGATGTTATAAATATTTATAAGTCAAGTAATAATATAATTTGAGAGCCACTCAAAGATAAGTAGAACTTAAATACTTGAAGTTATAGTGTCACATTATTAAGAGCACTTGTCTAACTAGTTCAACGTTATTGTAGTATATTTGTGTAATATTTTGGTCGCCATTTTTGTACTCTGACATACCTATTCTAGAACGTTCTAGGTCCCTTGGTTAGTATAGTTAAGATTAAAAACTATTAAATCTTTTAAAATTATTTATTTTATTGTTATAAATGAATTATTTAAAATTTAAAAATTTATTGTCTAGGTCTAAAAATAATTTAAATTTTAGTTTTTTTTTTTATGCCCAGTGGTGGGATAGTTACGAAAATAAATTATTCTTAGGTAAAGCTTTTAACTAAAACTATGTTAAATTAACAAACAACCCAAGTATGTAACAATCAAATTAAATCCACTTATTTATCAACAAACTCGAACCAATGACCTCTCAGTCGGAAAGATAAATAAATAACAACTGAACCATAAGTACATGTATTAACAACGACCCAAATATTATGCAAACACATTAAAGATAACAATTATCTTAAAAAATATAAATTATCATAAAAAGCGCCCTTCGTTCCCCGAAAGAGAAAAATCTTGTTTCCCAAGAGTTTCCTAATGTCCTCCCTCTCTTTCTAACGCAAGGTCGAAGTGCTCTCTCTCGCTCGCACAGTATGCAATACAAGATCTCATGCAACTATAACCTTGATAAATTACAAGTTTCGTGATAGATAATTGTTGTACGGGCGAATATTATGCGGGCCTTTGCCTTTTAAAAAAATATTTTAAAAGTAAAACGATGTGTTAAAAAAATCGCGGTAATTTATGTCAAAGGGAGTTTTAAACTTTTTTGTATTTTATTTATGTTTAACTAAGTTTAATTTAACTATATAAATGAATATCTAATCGTAAATTAAAAGATCATTAAAAAAAAGTTTAAAAAGTAACCAAATTACAAGTACTACTTAAGTAACGACGGACGAACAATTTTACATCTATATATAAAACAACTACTTACATCCAACGAAAAGCATTTGAAACAATCCAAACACAACACGGTATCAAAATGCAAGTACCACAACAAAAGTCTAGAAAAAACGATCACAAAATTCGAAAATATAAAAAAGCGCGGCAATTTTGACGTTTGTTTTTTTTTAATAAGTACGCGGTGCCAAAAAGTTTGGGCGTGCGGCCGCGCGGTCGCGGTTTCAACTCAAACTGAATTTTGTATGCGGCGAATGCTTGCCGCGACATAGGATCGGCGAAGGTGTCCGCTGTTCGGCTAATTTCAAGAGTTAACATTCGGTTTTATTAATAGGCTGTTGATGATATACCTGTGCCTAAGTTGTGAGGATCTAAAAAAGTTTAAACGTCAAAAGTTTTCGAGAAAGTTTTGATGAACATTTTTTAATTTTTTTTTGCGAATTTTATTACTTAACTGAACAAAACTGTTATTAAATGTATTATACATACCATTATAGGTATACTTGTAAAGATATTTACATAAATATGTTAAATTAAATATCAAAACCTCATCACGTTTAAGTCCGTCCTTTTGAATATAAAAAAGTAAAACTAGACCATTGTCTTTTAAAATACCAAAGATATTTATCATTTCATGTCACAATAATGTCACTGACACGAAAATAAATGTAGAAAATATAAAAAAAAAACATTTAAATCATTCACGCGTGTTTTGATGTTTTAAATTAAGCTGGACGTCGCTTTTTGAAATTGAATGTCAACACAATGTTTACGAAATCTTAGTTAAATGTAACTATAAATAAAGTAGCCAACCACACTATTTTCTACGAGAAAAACTAAAAAGAAATCAAAATGTACTCAAAACTTGCAAATTCCTGCAAAAAAGAACTAGAATTCTAATTCGTTCTACCAACTTAACATACAAAAAAACGATACCAACATCACAAAAAACATTCATTACTTTTAAAAAATCAATATTATATGTAGGTCACTTTAAAATAAATGACAATCGACCCTTTCCCGCGCTTTTTTAACCCTTTGCTTGTCGGCTAGACTGACAGGACACGTAAAATCCATTGAACAGAGAGACCGGACAGAGCAGGGTACCCCTACATATGTATTTAGGGGTAAATAATGAATTATGAAAACGTTCGAATTAGTTGAAGTTTTTGAATAATTGTTCGTATAGGATAAAACAGAAAATAGACGAAAAATAATGTGAGATTATTTTGTTAATTAGGTGTGTGTAATAAATTACCAAAGTATTGATTAATTTTGTATAAAATTGTGTTAATAAATATCTCTAAAAACATCTTTTTAAAAGATCTTAAAAATGCGTTACGAAAACAACTCAAAATCATAGAAAAACTTCTCTTTGAAGAACTCCAATTCATCTTTTTCTTTTCAATGAAAAACTCTAATAAGAAACTTTATTGAACTAGAATTTCAATATTTAACTTGCATTAACACAAAAAACCGTAATAAAATCATACAGAACCAAACTCAAATTGAACCACACATCCCCTTTTAAAACTACTCAATACTGTTCACACAAAAAAGGGGTACCGCAACTTAAATCTCTACTTTTAAAGAGAATACTTTATATTTACATGAACAATACAACTTCTTAATAATGGCAAATAATATAAAAGATCAACAGATGTTACAAAACTGGAATTCAGCATCACTAAAGTATAAAATAAAGTCGCTTCCCACTGTCTGTCCCTATGTATGCTTAGATCTTTTGAAACGAAGGATTTTGATGCGGTTTTTATAAGTAGAATGTTTCAAGAGGAAGGTTTATATATATAATACGTCAGTTTTACACCCGTATAATGTAGAAAAAGTTCTTAATCTTAAAAAACTGAAAATTTTATAATTAAAATCCTCGATCACATTTTTGACACTTGGGTATTGAAATAAACAATTTTCTCTATGAAAACAATTATTGTAGTCTATTGCAAATATATCTTCTATACAAATTTTGATTAAATGACAACAATATAACGTAAGGCCATCACGACCTTTTTCTTCTATAAGTAACATATGTTAAATTTTATACACAATTAGTATAACTAATCACATAAGAAGCTAAGAAGACAAAATTACAAAAAGCTAAATAGAAATCAGACAATTTTGAGACAGATTGCAAAAAATATAATATACAAAAGCTACAAAGTCCCGTGGGTAAAAAAATCACGAATTAAAATTCAATCTTGCTATCATAACGTCTATTTAGGGGAAAAACAGGATTCGACCCTCACTAGCCGCTAGTCAGACAATACCGTTTTGCAATACGAAAAAACAAGTTTCTGAATAAAAAGGTCTAATTGCCATAGGTCGGTGTGTCTGACGGGTGCAAAAATCTCATATGAACCACTGGATAGAATGTTTGTTATTTATTTTAAGAGCAAAATGTGTTGGATAAAGAAAAACTTTCGAATTTTAAAGAAATTTGCGTGATTGAATCATAATCGATAGGTTTTTGTTTCAAGTAGGCCTTTTAAGGCACTTTCAAAAAGTTTAATGCTACTAATTACTGATTTTAGTTGCGTGGTTTTCCAAATATCATCAATTATTAATCAACCAATAGTTTAATAATAAATAAAGGGATATACGACGTATTCAAAATCGGTAATAGAAATTTGAAAATCGCTGTTATGCATATTGCAAAGAAACGAATTTCGTTAAAACTAATCAAAATTAACTTTCCATGAAAAAAATTTGTCCATTTAACAAAATAATGTATCAGACAACAATTTTTTTGCAGAATAGAATAGAGCAGAATAGAATTCTAAAGGGAATTGGTAATACACGTAACCACGTTAATATTTGTCTCGAGTCCTAAAATATTCATCAGATCGACGATACCATTAAATTTGATGATATCTCTGTCCCTTTAACGTAATTCTACTCGATATAGAGGCAGACAGACATTTAAACGCATAGAATAAAGGCAGATATACATTTTAGAACTTACTAAAGTTGGTTTTCATTTCACAAACTTTTATTCAAAACGTACAATGCTACGAGGATCTTTAAGTACGTGGTCGAAATCAGAACTAATGCCGTCATATTCGAAAAACGCATCACTTTTGACAGACAGTTGAGTTGATTCTTGTTGCGAATATGCACACCATCCTCATGATACTGTCATCCATATACCAAAAGATCCTTGTATCTCTACACCAACTTGTCTGAACTATTAACTTACATTTGCTCACTCTACCTACATCAAAAAAATCTTCATCTTTACTCAAAAACTTACATCTTTGGTCACAAACTAAGTACGTTACGAGTACTTAATAGGTCTAAAATCTTTCGCTAGCACGCCACAGACCGAGAGATACAGTAACCTAATTCAGAACGTCGCTCTGATAACATTATCATTTGAATCTCGGTCAATGTCCGATAGTGTATGATATCGCATGCTAAATATTTTGGTGGTTACACATGTGTATAATACTTGATAATTCTAAGGGCAGGTAGAGATGGGGATTACCAGCTTTGAGTAAGACTTGAAAACTTACAATTCGTTAAGAACGCCATTCGCTGGTAAAGAATGCCTCAGGCATTAAGTCTGCCATTGTATATTGTTAGTATCATCTTTCTCCTGCCCTTATCCCAATTATTATTTGGGGTCGGCGCAGCATGACTTCTTCTTCCACACGTTGCTATCTAACGTCATCTCGCAAGCTTACTCTTTGCAGCCATATCATCTTTCTCACATTATTTGTATAAGAATTATAGATTAATATTTAACAAAAACATTGTATTAGTCCGTTACACTAACAAAAAAATTGGTTACATATTTCTTCTTTCATCAAATTAATAGAAAAATACGACGATATAACGCATCAAATTAAAGATGGAGAATCATATGGAAGTGGGGGTTAGTAACGTCACTTGTCTGTAAAAAGTGTACACACGAGATTTCAACTTAGTGTAACTTCTCCATTTTTATTTACGCGAAAAAAGTAAAAGTATTTGTCAAATGTTTTTTATCTATCTGACGGACTAATTAGTTCTTTTTAGTAAACTATTGAGGAAGGAAGTTTTGTAATCGTATTTCTTTGCGTCATATAGTAAATGTACTTTAAATATTCGGCTATCTGTTTTTCTTTGATAATAATGCGATAATATCAGCCTGTATTAGTAACCTTTTCATGTAGATAAAGATATAAAAATGCTGTCAGAATCCCTTTATTTCGGTATCCCAGTGGAAATCCTCATGGACTGTCGTCCGTCAGGGGTCGGGGGACGGGGGTGTACCGGACTCTTACCGGCTAAAACCACTGGAGCGTCCTCATCTGCCTATGGCCAGGGGTACGGGGTTCGCTTTCGCATTCACCGCTCTGCTGTTAAACCCTGGAGTCCTTCCACCACGTCTTTAAGTAATATTATAGCAGTTGTGTCGCGTGACAGCGCACTACACGGCGTAGAGCGGCGTCTCTCTTCCACAACTGCAATAGAATTACTTCACGATTTTGGTAGACTCCCAAAAACTTACACATTTATGAAATTGATTCTAAAAGTTCCTATTTCCCTTAAATTCTATGCCTAAACACTTGTCAAGTCTCAAATTACTGTCCAATCCGGTTTACACCAGTTTATAACTTTGTCAAGTCAATACAAATTCAGCATTTTTTTTTTTCAGTTTTTATTCAATCAAAAATCGATTCGTAATATGAAACTATAATGTTTCCACGTGCGGTTTCAAATTATGATGACATATAGAAATATATATTGAATTAAATTGCACAGGTTTTTTTTTTTATAGGTAATTTGTTGCTATGTGATGTATAGCTTATAATAAAGCTTAGCTTTGATAATTGCTATAAAGCAACAAAGATTTTTTGGCACGTGGATGACATTAACATGAGGACCTTAGTGTGCATATTCGCAACAAGAATCAACTCAACTGTCTGTCAAATTTTTTTTTTTTATGACGGCATTAGTTCCGATTTCGGCCACGTGCCAAAAGATCCTTGTAGCACTATACTTACCTTAGATTTTTGTTGTATTTCTGCAGTCCAGCCCAAAATTGATCTAAAAATCTCCGACATGACTTACCTGAAACAAACAATTGAACATTAACAAACGTGTGTTATAAAATGACGTCACTAACAAACTAACAGGACTAGTTTTTCTTTTTGTAAAGGTTATTTATTTTTAATTGGACGTATGTCAACCAATTACGGTCTGTTTTGTTATAAAAAGTATAATTTATATTGATTTATTGAGTTATCTATGACTACAAGGCATGTATAAATGTAATGTCTCTAACACAATATTCGAATAGTCGGTGCGCGCCGTTGGGATCGAACTCGAAACCTTTGATTTGGCAGTAAAACCATTAGCATTATCACCTTCTCCAGATAATAATGATGGGAAAGATTGAGAGGAAAAGACAAATCGGCATAAGAAAAAATATCCTGGCTTTGTAATATCAGACAGTGGACCGGTATCACCAACGTGGGAGAACTCTTTGATCTCGCCAAAAACAGAGAGCGGTATGCAGAGCTGACAGCCAATCTCCAGTAGTGGAGTGGCACCAGAAGAAGAAGACGAAGTCACTTTCCACTGTCAGTATGCTTAGATCTTTAAAACTACGCTATGGGGTTTGATGCGGCTTTTTGATGACATAGAATGTTTCAAGAAGAACGTTTATATGTATATTACATCAGTATTGCACCTGAGCGAAGCTGGAGCGAGTCGCTAGTGATATATGTATATCATCATCATCATCATTCCCCTACCCTTATCCTAATTATTATTTGGGGTCGGCGCAGCGTGTCTTCTTCTTCCACACATTCCGTTCTGACGTCAGGTGTATATGTAATCTATTCTTTCATTTCTCAATTATAAAGTGCAATAGCAACAATCTGTTTAATTTAATATCGTCTTAATGAATCACTGAATCAAGGATGATTAACACAAAAAAAATACATAATCACTTTATCTGATGCTTTATCTATCACAGTCGCGATCAAGAAATTAAAGTATAAAACTAATTATCATTCGTAAAGAAAATCTACCAAACTGCAATAATATTACTATAAGAGATGGTTTTTGAAGTAATGTTATTACAGTTGTGGAAGCGTGACAGTGCACTACACGGCGTAGAGCGGCGTCTCTCTTCCACAACTACAACAATTATACTTTCAGAGATGGTGGTAGAATAAGATAGATTAAGGAAAAACCGTATTCGTGTACGATATTGCCAAAATTCCTTATCTACATGATTATGATAAGCGGCTATTGAACTTAGCAAGTCTCCTTCGTATTGCCCCAATTTCATTAGATAAGCAATTTTTGATACGTTACAGTTAAATAATAAGAACAATGACTGATATACCGAGAGAAAGTTGTTTACTGTGTTAATGCTTTTGTTATTTTTTCGTAAAAAGGGGTGAGATTAGAAAGAAGGCCAGATATGGATGTAAGAAAATGTGAGACGATAAAATACATTACACATTACATACTCAATACTATGAAGAATCTTTGACAGGCCTGTTGGTCAGTGGTTAGTGGCCCTGACTGCTATATCGGAGGTCGTGGGTTCGATTCCCACCCAGGACAAATGTTTTATGAACGCGATCATTTATTCTGTGTCTGTGTGTAATTTATATAATAATAATATATTATGCACGTATTTAGAGATATTTAAGTATTATTATTAGTGGTCTAGTACTCATAACACAAGTTCCTCTCATCTACATGATTTGAGACTAGATGGCGTTGTGTGAATGTTGAGGAATATTTATTTAATTTGGCATAAGGGTTGTCTGTCTACTGTTTATATGTTTTTTTTTTTAACCTGGCTAAGCTAAAGACCAAATTAACGATTGCGATAAAACTGTTGAACAGCTTCAGAGAGGCATAATGTTCTAGAGATAGCTTTATCCGACATTCACGTGAAAAGGCTAGTAATATGTTGAGATCCTGTTCGATTCCCGGTATATAAAGTTAGTACTACGTAGGTTGTATCCGGAGGGCTCCAGCTTACTCCTCCGCCTTCCGCAGCCTTCCACAGAAAGGAGGAAGTGACGAAGGATTTCCAGAAAAAAAAAACTAAAAGAACAGAGTTACGAGAAGTGAAAAGCCTTTTTCCTTTGAAGATATAAATGTGATTTTATTTGTGAAGTTGATATTGTTAGCAGTATTTAGGTTTAAGTTTAAAGAAACTTTATTTTTATAAATAAGACTTATCAATGTCAGTTACTTGAGAGCAATACTATAAAAAGAAATTTACATACAGTTTATTATCATCAATTATAGACTATATTTATAAATTTACCCATTCAATGCATTCATTTCCCTATAAGTGCAAATTTGCAATTATGTACTGGCTAAATCAGGTTTTGGACGCACTGAAAAAGTGTGGTTTTCGTTAAGTTATATTTTATTTATTGCACCTTAGCGGTGTTGTGTTAAAACGTGACGCAATAAATAAAAAGAAAGTACGCATAAATTTCTTTTCCACTGACATGAGTCATCGACAAATTAAAAAACAACGTATCACATGACATAAACGACCAGTACACCGAAATGTCAAAATTAAATTTCGAAAATTCGAACGTCCAGTTCTAAATGTCAAATTCATGTTTCGTTTTCTTAAAGTTCCGTTTTCGAAAACGATTAGCGGGCAACCTAAAACGAAAATAGTGTTGTACAACAAAACATGTTACGACAACTGGTTGTAAAGAGCCCGATTCTAACGGATCGGTGCATCCCGGATTCTACGCACACACCGGCGATGATCCCACGTCACGTACGACACACCCACACTAACGCGACATCAGCTGAGTCAAAACTGTGTCAGTAGCTAGCGGTCCCGTTGAACGGTACACGGCAAAAAAGTTGTCTCGCTACTCGACAACAGATGGCGCTGTTACCGTAATTCGTTGTTTTTTTTTCGTAAATATGGAATTGATGAGCAAGTAATGTTGCATTTAATCGTTCGTATGTGGGTTTGTATGCGCTCTAGTGCTTTCGATTACTCACATTGATATTTAGGTCATACTGATAAAAACACTTCTATATAAACGTAATTTACTCAGTATCTGTGATTTATGCTCGTCACAACATTTCGTGATAAAGAAATAGATACTTACCTATTTAAACAAGAATAAAAAGTGTACAGTTACCTACCTTTACCGCTAGATGTCGTTAAGCGTCAACGACCTTACAGTTAAAAGCTCAATTATCAAATAAATGCTTCTAATTGAAATAATTAAACGACTCCGGGTGTCCCATTACTGTTCATGAAGATTATTGCCTTAGAAAGGGTTTATATCTTGGTACCGTTGCAGCGGGTTCTTATTTATGTCAAACTAGTACAGGTTTCGATCAATAGATGGCGCGCTCCTAAGTTTTTCATTACCGTTTACGATTATTGGCGCCCGACAAGTTGTTTAATATTAACTGTTATTTAAATTACTGAGGTAGTAAAAATGTTAGTATAATAAGGTTTAACGGTGTTTATTATTTTCTTACACTTCTATAACTGTTTATTTTAGCGATAAATTTGCTAATTAACGTAATCCGTACAATTTTCCTTGGTTAATAAGTTTGTTAGTAGTGTATTAAACATACCTAATTGTGCTCTTGAAGGGATTAATATAAGCTGTTATTTGTTTGTTATCAATATAAAGACAGTCAGATTGTACTGTTTATGATTTTTTTCCCCGGTGAAAGTATTTACTGATTTAATACACACATAGTAAAACCACCTTAATTATGCTCTTTTTTCAACTATTTCAATATAAAATTTTAAAACGGCTCCCGCGCTAAGGAATTTAATCCTTGTATCGCGGGGGGTTTCACAGACATTCAATTCACATGCACAGAAGACACCCAGACTCAGAACAAGCATTTGTGGATTATGAATTATGCTCGCTTATGTGCATAACATTTTGCTATCAATGTCTCTAACTGTCTCTCTAACATTTATGTGTTGTAAAGAATTAGAAAAGTCACAATACTCTAGATTAGCCTTTGTACACAAAATCATAGATAAGGGCCTACCACCAAGAGTAACCGCGACCCCGGCTCCAACCCAAAGGGCTCCAGAAGGAACATAGTGGGTTTTAGTCAGTAAAAATCTGACATATCATTGCAGTTGTGGAAGCGTGACAGCGCACTACACGGCGTAGAGCGGCGTCTCTCTTACACAACTGCAGTAATATTACTTTAAGGACAGCGGTAGGCTCTGTCCTTAAGACTCTAACGCGCCCTCGTGAATACTAGTAATAAGATTGAAAATTGGATTTGCATTTCCTATCCAATATTACTTCCAAGAATATTACTGTTCTTACAGATTCTAGCTTTTCTGGCACAAAATAGGGGGAGGAGGGAGGTCTTTGCCTTTCTTTGCGACACTAATTGCTAATAAGAATAACAAAAAAATTGGTAACGATTGTGCACAGCAAATTGTGTTCAAGATTACTGAATTTATGTACGAGGTTGATTAAATATCTATTTAACGTAAATAAAATTGAAGTTTCTGTTTGTAACATTGAAGCAACTGTTTGTAATATAAAATTTTGTCCGTCTTTCAGTCTGTCTGATTGTTCCCGCTTACATTTGAAATGTCTTGACCGATTTTGACGACACTTTTATTGGCAGGCAGCTGAAATAATATGGAATACCGAACTAAGTCTACTTTTATGTTAGAAATCTTATTTTATTTCAGAAAGCAAACTAATTAATTTTTTTATTCGAACGTCGCGGAGGCAGGTAACCCAAAATATAACTTCACCAACTTGTATAAAATCCTACCATTTCCTACCATAATAGAACTACACTAGCTATTAATAAATCTGTGCTACTAACCTAATAAAATTAAACGTTACGATCGATACAATACTCGGAAACCGCTCCAAGTTATTTAATATCCACAAGACAGGGGCTGTTGTCAAATGTACTTTTATAGTAATTATGTGACAGACAAATACAATACAATAACGAATTATTAGCGATATAACTGCAAAAGAAGACATTTGCCTAACAAAAAATATGTTTGGATAGAATTTTTGCTAATGTTTTGCTATCGCATTGCTTTTGTGAGTTAGGTAATACGCGTTCAGCTGCCAGTTTGATATGCTACTTGAATGAATCTTAATTATAAAAAAAAATATTAAATATGACCTTGATATCTTTCGCTATGATATTCCCTAAAGTGTCAGATTGGTAAGTAACGTGAATGAACAAACATTTGTCTTTTGTGGGGAATTGGGGATCAAACCGACGACCTCTGGTATAGCAGTCGGGTTCACTAACCACTAGACCAACTCAGAACTGTAAAATCTACCTATTCTGTCAAAGAAATCCCAAACGACAACGAAAATATATTATACCTAGGAGCTAAACTAAAATTTGATGACATATTTCCCTCCCTACAAAATTTTCAGATTTCAATCTACAATACTATTCAAAATAACGTATTCTCATAATATTTCACCAAAAACCCAACAAACTAAACAGAAATCTTTAAGTTTTAATATAAAATATTATTACTAAGTATATCTAAGCAAAAACTTCTCAAAATACTGCGAGGAATATCGGGTGGAGGCCATTTTGTTTCGAATCTACGATAAAGTTGTTTACTATACTATGTTACCTTAGGGTTGGGGTGTGCTATAGATGTTATAATAATAGAGTTGTAAGTTGCGTTGTCGATGTTTTGTTAAACTGTCAGAGATTGAAAGTGTGATAGTTTAAAAGACTATTAAACGAGTATGACTATTCGTTTGTCGTGTTATAGACTATAATTGTGTAGGTAGTTGTACTAGCTGATGCCTGCGAGTTTAAGCGATTGTCAGTTATAGCTGCAAAAACATTAACCTCCTCCGATTCAGTCGGTTAAAAACAGCCTATGTCTGAATCCAGGGTGTAAGGTAACTCTTGACCAAATTTCATCAAGATTGATCCAGCCGTTTGAGTGTGAAAGAGAGTCAAACATCAATCCAGTATATGTAATTATTAAAAATGTAATTAATTGAGAAATGGTATCTACTAGTACCTGTGTACGTCAAATTTTTGATTAATATTTAGAGCAAAAGCTAATTAAAGCCATGTTTATATGATTTTGTTAATTAAATTAATTTGTCCCGTGTCTGTGTAAAGAAAAAAAATCAATAATATTACCTTTATTAGTACAAATAACTGTTATTCAAACCAGAAATAAAACCTTTAAAATGTCCTACTTATAAATTATTTAAAGAAACAAAATTAATCAAAACTTTCACTGGAAATAAATTTTAAATTCTATCTCAATAAATTCAATTCATATTCCCAACACATATCTAAAAGAATAACGGTAACAAATTACTAGGAATTATATTTAAAATCTACACATTAATAACATTCTTATAACGATCGGGTGCACTCGGCAAACTTCGTAATATCAATGAAACAAATGAACTATATTATAAATACATACAGAAATTAAATCGACCATTTCTAAAAAACAAATGCCTACAGCCGCGCGGTACGTAACAGCGATAGGGCTGCCCACCTACAGCATTTTAATTACATCAACAACACTCCATCCGTTCGTCACTGCGACACGCTCGCGACTGTATCATGCCACGGTTATGCCTCGATCCGACAGCTTATAAGTCGCGTTGCGCCCTTTTATTTGAAGACTTCATAGTGTATAATATATTTTATTACTTATTTGCGACATATTTCGATATTTCTTTCCGACCTTCACCGACCGTGGTTCCGTGGTGGGTGGACCACGGTCGGTGCAACTCGATCGAAACGTCAGGAGAAAAGAAATATCAAATTATATCCCGAATTAGTCCCGATTGTTGTCTAAAATATGTGTAAAAGTCGCGAAAGTTTAAAAACACGTAAAATAATACTCGCGACTGTATCATGCCACGGTCATGCCACGATCCGATAGCGTATGACTCGCATTGCGCCCTTTTATATTCAATGAAGACTTTTTACTGCATGCGTTTATATTATACTGTAGCCGTAAACGCCCGACTACATCCGAACTCACCCGAACAGTGACGGAAATAACCGAACACTGACGGAAATATCCGATGCATTCGCGTCATAACCTATTCACAATAATCCTTTTCCTAGTAATATTATTTTCGATTAAATAAACAAGTGAAAGTTTTGAGCCTTGACCTCATTCAGAAAATATGTCAGCGGTCAATACATTGCACTGTATTTATAGATGTCCTGTTTATATGCGCAAAGGTAGCATTGTGATCTATGTTTTTTGTAAACGATCCTAGATTTATTTTTAGATGTATGCTTTATTGAGTTATTTAACATATAAATTTGTGTCTTTTTTATAATGGTCGTACAAAAATGCTACATCTCGATTGCCTAGTTTACCTCATTGAAAGACTCTTTCATCATTAGCCTGCCCTTATCAAAATGATTATTTGGGGTCGGCGCAGCATGTCTTCTTCTTCCACACGTTCCTATTTGACGTCATCTCGCAAGTCACACTCTTTGCAGCCATATCATCTTTCACAAAATCCATCCATCGTTTCTTTGGTCGTCCTTTTCCCGTATATCCATCCACATTCATGTCCAGCATTGAAAGACTCTTTATTCACGATAAATATCAAGACTTTGCCTAACGACGAGTCTGTAAGCCTGATGAAATCTCTCGAATGATAAAAAATACTTTTTTTTAACATTCCTGGTTCTTAAGATACCATACGATTATTCTTAAACCTACTCATTGCTAAAACTAATTTATTACCATGTAAAATTTTGCTCTTGAAGAAGTAGTCAAAATTTCTACACACCTGTACTCTAAAGGACTTAAACCTCGTCAAGTAACAAAGTAAAGCGCCTTCCTTTCTTCTATCTTACTCTGTATCTATCAGGGTCCATATATGACAATAATTTTACATTTTCCACCTAAAGTACATTATGGAATGCAATAAAAGATTTGAAAATGAAATAGGCGCATCTAATTTGAAAGAAAATGAAGACATCACAACATTTTATAGTGCTACAAGAATCTTTTGTCACGTGGCCGAAATCGGAACTAATGCCGTCGTATATGAAAAACCATCACTTTTGACAGACAATTGAGTTGATTCTTGTTGCGAATACACTAGCGCCCTCATATTAATGTCATCCACGTGCCAAAAGATCCTTGTAGCTCTAAACTGTCTTTCTTAACGTTAGCAGGTTACTTCTAACTACATAAGACCGTGTTAACTCTTGAGGGTTTAGTATAGTACACACTATATTGGCTATAAATAACCTCTAGTTATAAATAACTAAGGGATGTGGAGCACGGTAGTGGGGCACAAGTTTGATCCGGATAATAATAGGTAGAACTTTTACCTTTGATGTGATTAAAGGGACGTTTTGAAGAAAGTTTTAAATTGATTTGCGGATGATGATAGATTTTGAACTGTTTGAAATCGGAAGAATTCAATAAAATATTACTAAGCTGGTAATACAGTTAATTGTTAAAAAGAGGTTGGTTTTCGGTACCAAATTGACAGCTGTTCAAAGTTTTGTATGGGTGGATTTTGTTTTCTAATAAAATGTTGTTTTTTGAAACGACTCTATTTTAGAAATAACTGTTGCTTTTTTTTAAGAAAATTGTATATATCCACAACTCAGACATTTGTGGTTTAAATAGAACCAGTAGTTCCTAAACGCTAAGAAACTCATTAGGTTTAAAAAATAATTATAATAATACCTAAATTTACAATTCCATTAAAATTGGTAAGTTATAATATGATACAGGGAAACATACTGGCGTAAACTCAGACGATATAGTTCCTTTGGCAAATTAAGTTTATCGAAGGAAGCCTACAAAATATCACCTTAAGTACTGAAACTAAAACATTTTTTACCAATTTCGTTTAGCTGGAATAACATTACCCGTCGAACAATATCGATTAAAAAGTAGCCTGTGTTAATCAGGGACAGAATATCAACTCCATACCCATCAAATTTGATTCAACCGTTTCTAACTTTTTGACTTTCTTGCTGGTTATTTTCCATAAGAATAACATTTTTGAACCGTGCATTTAGATCAATATTTTGTAACGTTTAAAAAGCTCCTGAAAAGGTCTCCTTGTTGTAAAAGTTATATTAGTGTCGGCTCCCAGTCTCACCGACAGCTGAACACCGTATGTCACAGAGCGACTGCCTATCTGACCTCCACAACCCATGTTACTGGGTAACACAGTGTCCCATAGTAAGACTGCTTGTCAGAGTTATTATTTCAATTTCTAGCATCTTTCAGTTTTTTTTTTAAATACTTTTGACATAGCAACTGTCAAAATGGATTTTTAGGTTAAGTGCTGTTGACTCCGGTTGCCATAGCAACGATATACCTATTTATAAATTCTGGGTATTAGTGGACATTTAGGCTTAACACTCAAATATGGCAGTTACATTTTTATGGCTTGCCAACCGGAAGAGTCTACAAATGTATATTATTATTTTGATATAGGAAGGCCTACCTATCCTACTAATATTATAAACGCGAAAGTTTGTATGAATGGGTGGATAAATGTTTGTAACACTTTCACGCTCAAACGGTTAGAGCAATTTCGATTAAATTTGGTATAGAGTTAGTTGATACCGTGAATTAACACATACCTTTTAACCGACAGCGTCAAAGAAGGATAATGTGTTTTAGCTATAAGTTGGAGAATAACAATTATTTATAAATATTTCAACAACTAGGCTACGAAACTACATCAAAATGCTCCACCATTTTTTGGAAAATTAGCTTCTAATCTTTTCTACCTAGTGCCTACTCTGAAATCTCTTGTGCCTGATTGTCAAAGAGGATTACAGACCTATTAATACTAGCTAAGCTTGTTCTATAGACCTCGCTGTCAAAACCTTTGTGAATAATGCTATGATATAATCTGTATATTCCACGAACGTCATATTGGAGGAGTATTTAATGCGTTAGACTAATTAATTATTATGTACGGACTTAATTTAGATTAAGATGATTATAGTATGTATTTAATGCAGATATTATTGTGTATACTAGTGACCAAATATTGGTTGGTATTAAGAGAAAAAGTGTTAATTTATAAACCGTGATGAAGTTAGGAAATGTCATTGTAAATTGTAATGAAACAAATTAGTTCATAAAATAGATCTGGTACGCTTTTAAATTGTATGTAGGTTGTATTTGTAAAAATAGAAATAACCTAAAGGAATAATTTCTTAAGAAAATAAATTGTTTTCCGATTGAAATAATCTGTCTAATAAAATATAGGTTGATATTAAAAAAGGTTATACTACTGACTTCAAAATATAAAGTTTATTATCCATAAGTCATTTTTATCTGTATCTATTTAAACTAAACCATAACAAGAGACAAAATACTGACAAAAAGTGGACAAAAATAAATTATCATTATTATTTCTAGTCTGAGATGTCCCACTGCTGGGCGTAGGCCTCCCTACTCTTCTGTCACTTGTCTCTTTCAAGACAAAAATAAATAACTAACTGAATTAGGAACCACTGTCTCTCTGTATTGATCCTTCATACCGCCATATTTATAAAAAGATTTCTACGACTTTTACAAAATACTAACCTACGCTTGGCTATAAAAAGTCACTGATTCTTTTAACATAAGACTTTAAAGTTTATTATATTTATATCACACTACAGTATACCTTTACTTACCTACCTTTAATACCTTTAATAGTGATAATATAAGTGCCTAAAACAGTATCTAAATTACAGAAACAAAGAATATTGAAAGTCATCATATCACAAAACGACACCGAAAAAATATAGGTTATGTTTCCAAATTATCTTTACATCAATACTCTTAATTATAACTGAATAAAAAGATTAATTATATACCTAAATGGGCATACGTGAGTTTATTGTATAGTGATTTCAGTTTAGGTAAGACTGATCAATTGAATTTGTAATTTAAATTATCATCACAACTGTGATTGGTTGAATTTGAGACATACAACTAATCAATAGTATTTAAATAGTCTGAGATTTAGTGGAAATTTTACACCTAACACTAATTATATCGCCAAAATGTAAATGTGTATATCCTTTTGATAAATATCGTGAATTTTTAAGTTGTTTTAGGAACTAAAACAATTGATTACTACGTATGCGTACAAAAATGGCGCATTTACCTGACGCAGTGGTCGTCGCCGTCGTATTCGTCGTGGAGGTGGAGTCTCCTGATGTACTGGCATTGGTCATCTCCACGATCCGGTCCACCGCGATCCGGTTGCCCGGCAGCACGCCGGTGCTCTCCGCCGGCTCCTGGACCACCGGGTCCGGTTCCTCCACGACCTGCGGGCTGGGGGCCGCCTGGCTCAAGTCGTTAGCCACTATCACGTTCACAGTCGTCAAAGATTCCAAGTCTCCTGAGTTCTCGCCCTGGACGTGAGAGTTGTCGATGTATACTGCAGCTGAGCGCGCCCCTAGCGTCTCCATCACGCTCTCGGCGAGAGATCTGGTTGACAACTCATCGATATCGATGTCCTGCTTGATGTCGATGATGATCTGGTGGCGCTTGGTGCCGCTCCCGGACGGGCTCTGCAGCTGGTGCACGCTGACCTGCGCCTCGGTCCCCGGCTGCGATATGTGGTGCTGGATCACGTGGGTCAGCTGACCCTCCAAAGACTCCTCCCGTCCCGCCATTTTCCCTTACCCAAAAATACAGCCTTAACTCTCGATACCGCCGTACATCGATAAACACACAACACTACCCGGAAATTTTGAAGAAAGTTCAGACTTATCAGAGTCAGTCGAGAGAAATGTAAAATTATTGCACGAGAAGCTTAACTAGTGAAGGATTACTAACTAATGAACACTGGTATCACCGAGGGTCGTCCTTGAACACGCCGATGCCGGACTGGTTTGTTTAGGCTTACTGCGGTACTGCACCGCGCAGATGCATCGAAACTGGGTCAGGGGTGAACGTCCTACCGAAAAATGGATTTTGCTAAACGTATATTAGTTGTGCGTTAGATATAAGTCAGTAAATGGCAGTGGTTGGTTACAGGCACAGAGTGATGCTCACATATTTGTTTGTTTGTTGTGCTAGACACACTGACACATTGTCCTAATTCCGCGAGCGACGTAGACGCGCGTTGGCCCCCGTAGCCACTGCGAGGCCTACGAAAGCGTAGCGCTACGCCGACGCCGCGTAGGCCGGCCACACAACACACTTCCGCGTATATGTCTAGGGACGTGTCTTAAGATTTCTCGAGTCGGCTCGCCATTGATTTTTTTTGTTTATAGATACGTCTTTATAGTGACGCGTCATTTGGTAACGCTACTGATTTTTGTATACAATATTTTTATAGCAGTTTTTTTTCGCAAAATTCTTAAATGTAAAGGACGGAGTAAACTAAAATTGTTCATAGAATTTTTTAACATGAAAAGTATAATAAATTATTAACATTTATATTACTACAGAAACATAGTATTAACTTCATAATTGTCAAAAATACTTAACTTAACTTACACATACTTTATCAAAGCAATTTAAATTCTTTCAGAATTTGATTATATCTTCTAAACAGTGATTTTTAAGGTACCTCCAACTTACATTGTGCTTAATCATCGATATTTATTTTTACTACGAAAAGTAATAAAAAAAATCTGCTATTTATCGTACCCACTAGTAACCACTCCAACCGATACACATTTACTCAAATTTACCATATCAAAATCACAACTTCAAATAAAAATTGATCCAAAAAAATCATTTCTCAATACGGAAAAGGAAAGTCACTCCACAAGCCCAAGATATCTCGAGACCCATCTTCTCGTACTAACCTCGTGTGAACAGACCACCCGCGTCAGCACGTGCCGCGCATGCGTCGTACTCCCACATCTATTCTCTCCCTCTAGCGCGATACGTCTGTCCCTCTCGCACACGCTTCGATCGTTTCAGAATGGCGAAAAAGCATATAATCAAATTTATGTTGGGCTTTGTAACGATAGCAGAGAAATTAGGATCTTTTTGAGGAACGGCCTTGAAAATTAGACTAGGTTTTGTTCGTGACTTTTGATGGAATGTGAATGAATTATTTAGTATAATATTCATGAAATTTAATTCTGTTATAGTAAACTCGCAAGTTAGTTAGCGTGATATTCAATAGTCGTTCTTTTCTCTATATGGGAAGGGTTTTATGCCCAGCAGTGGGGCAATTACAGTCTCTTTATTATGAATCATACAGTGAAAAGTGTATTCCATTCAAAAATAAATCCTATGAATGAGTTCCATTCATGAACCATAGAGATTTATAGACTAGTACTGTCTATGTCACATTCATTCATTTATTTATTTAGATATGAAAGCAATATTTTTTCTGTAAATTCATAGAAATGTTTGTTTTTATTTTTATATTGGAATTAAGGTAAATAAACTATGTTGTGACTAGGTTTTAGAGCTTCAGGGCGTTTTATCTGATATGTCGTGGGTTTTATCAAAGCTATTTATTACTACATAGTAATAATACAAAGTCGCTGTCGCTGTCTGTCAGTTCGCTAAAATCTTTGAAACTACGAAACAGATTTAGAAACGTTTATTTTAATAGATAGAGTGATTCAAGAGAAAGGTTTATATGTATAATAATGAAGCTGGGGCGGGTCGCTAGTATAGTATAAATGAGAAACGATCTCTTTAGAATTGACTATTGACTGAAAAGACTTGATTTGTTGTCATTTTATTAAGCACGATCGCTTGATTTTAAAACTTAAAAACAATTCGTTTATCATGAGATTCGATTAACTAGTTTTTGAAGCCTTTAAAACCTCGAATGATACTAAACATTTTCTCATTTTTTTAACACCAACCTGCAGTGAACTAGCGTGGTGATCAATGCTCAATTCTTCTGTTTAAGAAGAGGCCTTTACCTAGCAGTGAAATACTTAGAAATATTTACATGATGGTCTTATTTTTTTTTATAGTTGTTTTTTTATTATCCTAACCTTTTCTGCTATCCGTACGCAAGCATCATTACATAACGTAGCCTGATGACAGCCAAAACAAGGAAACTCCAAGTAAACATACGCAAAGGAAACGCAATCCTACTCTATTTTTAAAATACGTAGTAAATGACGTCATCAGAAACCGTTAAATGCATAAATACTGGCCATTTTACTCGAAATTCGAATACATTCAAATAAAGAAAAGAACGTCACTCATTCTCTTTTAAGACGCAATTTCAATCTGGTATTTCGTAAATGGAATACGACTTAGGAGATGCAAAAAAACAATTGATTTCTTTATTTTCGTTTCATTAAACTTGAATCCTTTTTCCTATTTAGATATTTATATTTTTCTGAAATACATTATTTCTGCTTCTATAGACTGTTGTTTGATCTTACATCTAAAAGCCCGAGTAAAAAATCTACACAAAGACAATTTTCAACCAATTCAGAATGGAAACTAGTTTCACTAGGGGTCACTATTTCAATAAAACTTGTAACTATAATCTATCATTACTAATAAAAAAAAGCCGATTCCCGCTGTGTCCCTATATATGTTTAGATCTTTAAAACTACGCAAATGATGTTGATGTGTTTTTTTTATAAGAATGTTTCAAGAAGAAGGTTTTAATATAACAGTATTGCACCCGTGCGAAGGTTGGTTTAGTTATAATTATGGAAGATGTCAATATTTTATCTGTGTACTATAATGGGTGTAGGGATATTATTGATTTTCCCGCCCTTGGGATGTAGGTATTTCATGAACGGTTGTCTGGACAACGCAATATCATGAAATATAAGGGCAGGGTTTTTAAACTGATTGGATATTATTTTTATTAAGTATTTGATGGATTTTATAATACAATTCTTAATGTTTTATAAGGATTATTAGAGGAGAGAAGCTTATATCGATTTTAATGTAGTTTGGTATATTATTTCGACTTTAAAAATGAAATATTAGTTATTATTTATTTATTAAAGATTGGTTAATGATGATGATACTAGATTATAGGTGTATCGACTGAATGTAATTTATACTTTTTTTTTAATAATGTTTAAATATTAAAGATTATTTAATGTCTGTAAATATTATAACGATCAAAGAATTAATAACAAACAAAGACGTTTTGTAATAAGCGTGCATAAAATCGTACTCTCTCAAAATAAAATTTACTTTTAACCAAAAATAAGCCACAAAAAAGGTTGCATTACTATTTTAAACGAACTCTTTTCGTGGAAGCCTATTTAGGTCCCGGCTGTGACCTAGGTACGCTAAGCACGTCCTAGTGTGCGTACACACGTACACAGTGTGTATGTGTGTGTGACGCTATGCGGGACTTTCAAGGCCGTTGTAATCTACTGCGGGAAATCGGTACTAAAAATTTTCATAAACTTTCAATATACATTGCGCGTTTTGTACGAACGAATTTTAAAGTTATTGAATTGAATACGCAATGGATTGGTAAGTTGATTTTTGGTTGTTTTTAAATGAATTTTAGTAGGATTCAGGATGGGTAAGGCAGTCTTTGTATGTTGCGAAATTAAGGCTTTGTTTCTTACTAAAAAATGTTGGAAAATTAGAGATTTTATACCTATGATTTAAGGCAAAGCTTTTAAGGAATTTGTAAAGGTTAATATAATCAAAGTAATGATATAGAAACTAGACTAGACAAAGGATAAATCCGTCAATATTGTATGGTTTTAAAGTAAGTAGTTTAAATAAAGCGGTTTGTTTATTAAAGGTAGCTTTAACTAGTATTATCCGACACATAGATATACAGACAACGTGTATGATTATTATTATTTAGTTATATGTGTATATCTTATTATTTAGTTGAGTCCTGCGGTTTCACCTGCGTTCTTTTGGTTTGACGTATACATTTGAGGCTAGTATTTGTAACCGAATTCAAAAAAGAAGTTTCACAATTCGATTGTATGTGCGTTTTTATAAATCAGTTTAATTTATGTGAATATAGTCAGCTACAATTTTTTATAAGGATACGGTCAGTCTGTTTTCACTGACAAAACGCATAGACTTGGCCTGTCAAAAATATTAATAATAAAAACCTTATTTTTAAAGTTTAATGTATAAAAATCTATTTTAAAACAACAAACCATAAATAAATCTAACAAAAATAGCGCTGACAATAAAAATAGTGTGTGATGCAAATACGTATAATATGATTCAACACATAAACAGTTAAGTTCAACACGCCGTGCTCACGCGCGCGCGCACGCCGCGCACTGCACGTGAGCTATATAGCATGGCTACACACAATGTTATAAAGATGAAGATACTTTATAATTGCAGACTGCCCTGTTGGTCTAGTGGTTAGTGACCCTGAAAAATATTGTGCCTATAGGTACTTGGGTGCTTGCGTAATTCCGTGAGGTGTCCGGATGTAAAGAATAGCACCACCCCATATCCTCCACTGGGTGTCATAAAAGGCGACTAATGGACCTTAAGATCCAGTGCACTGTACCAAGCACCTTGGGTCACCCGAATGGTGGCGGGTAAACAACCAACAATCGCATTCCCAAAGAGGGTTAGTGTCAGGCAGGCGGCCGACTATAAAACCATAGCCAAAACTTTAAGCAACATGTCTAGAAGACGTGTTGCGCCGACCCCAAGTGAAATGGGATAAGGGCAGGAAGATGATGAGGTACGTGGGTATTATCATTAGGCTATGTTATAAATCGCGAACGGGAATGCTGGTGGCGAAATTCCTGGTTCAAATCTAGAGTCGAATCAAAACTATTTACAGGTTTTTTTTTTGTAACTTAAGTTTAATAATTTATTTGACTATCCTATAAATTATTTTTTTATTTGTTTAGAAATACTCCTACCATCAGTGGGGCATCAATTAATATAATCGATGGACACTTAAAGAAACGTTAGTCAAAACGAAACTACCAGAAACCATACAAATTTTCTAGTCACACCATCCGTACTCCTTGTATCCCAAACCAGTAAATTCCATACTTAATGTATGTTCGTGACGGTACCCCTCGTCAGTCTCATACAATTCTCACAAATATTGGGGTGCGTCGTATGGTAATCAGTGTGTATCAGTAGATAGGGGTCTATCGCGTGCCGTTAATCATTGATTTTAAATCCTTATTTGTAAAAGATAAGTTTAGCTGAATATTGACTAAAGGAAATTTTGACTATTTCTAGGTGGAAATTAGGTACAACCTTTTTAAACAGAGCCTGCTTACTTCCACTTGTGTGCATGTTAATGAATAAGTTTTGTCATGAAATATACATATATTGAATATTTAGAAAATATGGGATTACCATAATAATTTTCTTTATTATTTATTTTTTAATTTTCCGTGACTTTCACACAACGTCATCTAGTCTTAAACTAAGTGTCATCAGTTTAAATTTATAAGCAAAGTAACATTCTGAGTTTGGTATAAATAAGATAGATGTTCTACAAAATGTTAGTATCTAGCTGAATTTAGAGACAGGTACAAACCCTCACATAGGAAAGGCAGAAAAAATATATTTTTTCTAAACCCTTTATCTTATTCAACAAACTGAGTCTCGGGTTGCTTAAGCACAGTTACTTAAAACAATACTTATTTTTTATCATTTCTCACCATCTACTAAATATAAATAGCCCCAACTTATCTAAAACACCCATTTGAGAACCACCGTTACGTCTATGAAACATTATTACCGCAAATTTCGACTATAAACAAAATAATGAACTCTTACGATCATAGATTAAAAAACGTTCCCAGAACTGTAAATCGGTGTAGCTCCATCTGTTGTCCGGTAGCGGTACTAAATCGCAAATTTAAAAGTAAAACCGAGTTCGTTCACGTACGCAACCTAACGGGAAATAGCCGAACTGCGAGCGTTGAACCCACAACATTGACCTGTATTACACTACGCTGGGTTGCGTATTCTATACAAAATGACAACTATCGTTTTTGATCATTTGAATGAGTGTCTGATATATTTAACTGCACATAATCATCTTTTTTGTGTCAAATATTATTATCAAGGACGTTTATTACACCTTTTTAACTTTTGCCAGCTCCAATCTGAAGATTTATAATTGAATAAAATTGCTGACGTACACCAACATAGCGTAGTTTAATAGCGGTAAGTGCCCAAGTATTCGTTGCGCAACTTTTGACTCACGAATTTATTTGTCACGTACAAAGTCGTGGCGCGAATTTTAAATATGGATTCCTCGGAATATGGGTCGCCATTTTTGTATGTAATTGTCAACGGTACTTTTTTTGGCGTCGACGTTTTTGGTTACATATTATTTAAAAGCAAGGTCGTTAATAAGCTTTATGTAATACTGAAAAAAAATGTCTTTTCTTTTAGTTTTTACTTTGTAATTTTCACTTCAACTGTCATAAAACTGTATTTAAAAATAAATTGAAGTCCACAGATTATAATATGTATCTGTGAAGTTAAAATTTATCATAACTAGAAAATCCGCCATTTTAAGTCCGTATAAGAAAATTTTAATTATAAACCAGCTTTAGCATCAATAGAATATTATGAGAATGTAACGGTCTTATAGTAAATACTTTTTAAAACTTGTGGGGACCGGTCGGGTTCACTGACCGCATTCGGCACCGTTTCTAGCTGATCGGGCAATAATGACGGATTGGAATATGCAGCGAATCTTGATTATTTATCTAACAAACTATGAATTATTAGATGTTTTAAAAATAAACTCTTTTTTTATAGATTTTTTCGTTTTTAGGTTTGGCTAATGACTATGTTATCGCATAGTGAAACTGGACAAAAAATTGGCTTCAAAAAAAGGAAGGAAAAAATAATATTTTTTATCCCTATTTATATTAAAAAAAAAAAAGTAACTTTGTAGGACAGTAGGTATGTCGTAATTTTAATTCGTATCTTATGGGTTTTGAAATACTTGGAGCAAAGAATATTTAATTTAATTTAATACACTCCACACCCTAGTTTGAATGACAATGTAATAGTACTTTGAAAGTTCTTTTTCCAGTGCAAAAGTTTAGACGTCATTTTTTTAGTCCAAAAATCGTCTCTAAAGATAAAACGTCGTTTTTCTTTGTTTGGAATTGTAGCCTTTTTTATCGTGTATTTAGCTAAGCTAAAAAGCTAAGCCTAGATTACTTTTTGTTGTTTTCTAATTAAATCTTGATCTATCGAAAGTACAATGAACCCAAGATCACAAAAAAATATGCTTTCAGATTAAAACTTTACATAAAAAATTTGGAAAACCTTAGAAAAATACGTGTGTAAACTTTTGGAGCCTATATTTTTTTATGAATTGGCGCCAAATTGCTTATTCTTCCTATAATACTTTTGTAGGATTTAATGTAGGAATATTTTATAATGGCTTATGTCCGTGTGGTGTCCGGATATAAAGAATAGCGCCACCCCATATCCTCCACTGGGTGTCGTAAAAGGCGACTAATGGACCTTAAGACCTAGTGCACTGTACCAAGCACCTTGGGTCACCCGAATGGTGGCGGGTAAACAACCAATAATCGCATTCCCAAAGAGGGTTAGTGTCAGGCAGGCGGCCGACTATAAAACCATAGCCAAAACTTCAAACTTTAATATTGATAATACAAATTAATTTTAAAGAAGTTTAAGAAGATCGATTTATTTATTAATATTGATCTCCAACAAAAGATGTACCTACACAAAACGTGAAGTATGTAAATATAAGATGGAAAAGGTATTAGGCAGGTGTACTTCCTTACTTACAGGAGTCCACAGCATTCAAATAAAATGATTACAACTAAGTAATTTACTGACCTTTTGGTCTAGTAGTTAGTGGCCCTGACTTTTATGCTGGAAGACTCGGGTTCGATTCCCAACAGCACAAATGTTTGTGTGATGGTGATGGTGGTATACCCACCCAAACAAAGCCATCTGGTCCCAAACTAAGCAGAGCTTGTATTATGAGAACTATACAACGGTTAAAAATACTTATATACATCTAAATACATACACACCATCGATAAAATACACCAAGACACAGAAAAAATAATCGTACTCATCACACAAACATTTGTCCTGGGTGGGAATCGAACCCACGACCTCTGGTATAACAGTCAGGTCCACTAACCACTAGACCAACAGGTCAGTCAAAAGTCTTTCTTTTCTACATAACAACAAAAGTCTAGTATTTATTTCTAGATATAAAATAGTCTAGACTGTATACTGGGTCACAGTATACCGTCATATCAAACAGACGGACCGATGCATATAATATTCGTGGGTCAATGAACTTCTACTTTTTTTAAACTTGTTTCTGTACTCACAGGTGTACAACCAGTACGGGATTGTCAATGGTGTATGTTGCATGCGATTTTTAATGTAGTTATTTTTTTTTTAGTTTAATATTTTTTCAAGAAAAAATAAATTTACCTAAGGATTTTTTAACTTAAAGCATGGTCGGCTATGGCTACATAGTATTGTTGAATATCAACAAAAGTTGAGTTGAGATATTTGATTTTAATTTAGACATAAAATTTCAAGTGCAAACATTTTAAAATTCAATTTATGTAATTCAATATACTCGTACATCCTAAAAATCAAGTACAAAAGCAGTAACGAAAATCACATCTACCAACCTAACGCAAAAAAACAAACGCAACCATAACTCAAAACTGAAACGCGCGAAAATTACTGTCATTTCCTTTATACAGGCACAGGCCAGCCATATACAGCCTAAATTGCGCGAAAACAACAATTTTGACATTTATTTTTCAAACCTATGGCACAGGCATTCAGCATACTGCCCATTGCGCGAAAACATCATTACATTTTTTTTTAATCATAGATACAGGCCTCAAGTATACAGTTCAAACTGCGCGATATTAACATTTTTTTTTAATTCTAAGGCACAGGTATTAAGTGGACAGCTCAAAGTGCGAAAACAACTGCCATCACATTTTTTAAAGGCACAGGCATTTACCATACAGCCCAAAGCGCGAAAATAGCTTTAATTTCAGTTTTTAAAAACCTTAGGCACAGGCCTTCAGTATACATCTCAAACCGCGCGAAAACAACTGTCATCGCATTTTTTTTCAAACCTATGGCACAGGCATTCAGCATACAGCCCAGCCGGTCCCACGGCGTAGCATGCACGGAACGCGTCCATATAACGGGTGCATACAGTTACCTGTATGTGGGTGAGGCTAACTGCGAACACCGTTAGCCTACGTCACTGCTAGTGATGGGACATGTCGATAGTGTTGTGCTTGAACGTTTTTTTTTATCGGTGTGTTTTGGAGGGGGGGGGGGGGATTATGAATAAGAGTCGTGAGAATTTCAATATGTCAACCTTATTAGATAGATTATGATTTTGTAGTTAGAAAATTGTCTAATGAAATTTTAAACTTGGGTATTCTACCTTCATAGAAAACATCAACAAGTGTTTTAACCTGCGCCTGAATAAAAAACGATTAGCCTAAATTATTACGTAATACTTTATATTGCTTAAGATAATATTATTGTTACATAAATAACATAACCTTTAATACACTAAAACTATAACAACAATTACATCCAATGAAATCATTTCTATTACATCTACATTATCTATACTAAACAATTCATATCAACAAACAAAACATACATCGACCCCAAAAGCTTAAGGCTTTTGGGGTCGATGTATGTTTTATGTAGTTATCGATAAAAACAAACAGCGCATCACTAGCCAAGAGTACCGTTCGCTACGTCACAAAGAAAGGGATTGTATCGAACGGTACACAGGGCCGAGCGCCGCCCTACTGTCGCTTTTCTGTCGCCGCCCGTAATGGCCGCTAACTCTATACTCTCTGGCATGTATGCTCTATGGATCCGCAATGACAGATTGATTTTTTTATGTTGAAGGAGGTTGGTGATTATGGTCTTAAGATGTATTTTTGTTTTTTTTTGGCGAGCTTTTTGGTTCTTTTTGCAATTAGAATTGTTTATTTTGACGAATTTACGTAGTACAATACTTAAATTGCAAATGCAAAGTTATTTATTGTCAATATAATAAGGAAAATGTGAAAATTTTAGCGTTATTATGTATTGTTACGCTAAAATTTTCACTCATCAATTAAGAAAATTATGCTACGCTGAATATAAAAAACCATCATCAAAAAAATATGTAAATAATTTTCCTTAATTTTCTTTTTCAGTCAATCAAAAGTACTTTTCATGAAACTTAAAGCACATATAAGTTAATAGATATAGTTACGCTAATACATATTTGTAAACAATCACAAATATAAATCGCCTGTCAAAAAAAGACTGAACGCAATGACATAACGCGATATACAATTTGACATAATATGTAGAACAATGTCAAAAGGTAATTAAGTAACATACGAAAATATTAAGTAATATTCAATACTTGGTTACTTGATTGCTGTTGTTTTATTTATTTATTAATTTATAATAAGCACAATCAACCACAAATTCAATTAACATAACATAATAATATATTCTATTCTATTAGTTTTAAAGAATCCATTTCTTAAATAAGTTATTGTTTTATGCCTATCCATTTCTAACTTAAACTACTAGAAATAAACCCATCCATCTATTTAAACTCGTACTGTAGGTAATAAAAATACATAACCCTAAAAAAAAAAAATAATACCGGTAACAATATCAATCCTTTCATTCATTCATTCAAAACCATTCATTGACTACCCTCTTAACGCACACGTTACGTCATCACACAACCAGGATACGTCTACGAATGTAGGTCGAAAACCAGACATAGTCATAAAAATAGGCAGTACGACCGAATGACCTAAGTATTTACAGTACATCGACCTATTTGTAGGTAATGTAACGTGAACTGTGATTAGAATTCTGAATGTTGTCTATGTTAGCCATAGACGAAAGTTCTAGTCTTATTGTGTCTAGGTCATAGCCATGGTAGGTACCTGAATTTTAAATAGATTTTTGATTGTATTTTGATTTTTGGAAAAAAAATTGGTTGTTATTTGGATATGAGTAAGGTTTAATCAGCTGATAGGTAAAAATTCACACGATTTTTATTTTTGTAATATGATTTCTTTTAGTACAAAAAAGTAATTTTATTACGTAAAAATGTCGGGTTATCCAATTTAATACATACTTGTAAAGTTTCTTAAAGTACAAAATGGTAATATTTTATTACGTAAAAATATCGGGTTACCCCACTTTGGTACATAACGCACAGTAATTAAACAGTATTTTTTTTTTAATAATCGGCAAAGATTTATAAATGTGTACAAAATCTACTTACATTTAAGTTTTGGAGAGAAAAACTATGGAAAATTTGAAACCAAATAGCGTTTTACAATCCCACAGGTCAACGACCCCACAGTTTTCAAAACAACGATTTACAAGCAAAACAAAATACTTTTTCAAAACGACAAAATTCAAACTTCGAAGAAAGTGACAAATATCCAATTTGAATTTACAAATCGAAGCTTATCGAATGAAATTCAAATATTTCGTTCGTTCTTTTCACGATTCGTTTCCGGCAACACGACGAAAAAGTGCATTCACCTTTATACAGCCAGTAATATTTTTCTCGCCGCGAAAATTCTAATTTAGACAGAATATTTTAAACCCCATTACGAAAAATTCCTACGATTAATTTCTATTAGACAAACATCAGTCCATTAAAATTCCTGTGTGAAGTATACAGGAAAACATTTATAAATAAGTCAACCTCCAGAATTTTCTTAATTAGAATAATTTAAACTTACCTCGTATAGTGCTAGGCATTTTGTCAAAAATCCTCGTTTGTACACACTGAACAATAATCCATCAACGTCACAGTAAAACACAAATTAAATTCGTATTATCCAAATTCAGACATTTTCACTTAAAACACAATTAACTAGGAATCACGTCACATAAATGCACGGTGAGTTTTTAAACGTCGGTTTGGCGCGAACGCAGCTGTCAATGTCAAATCTCCCGCGTTTTCGTTCGGCCGCCGGTACGTGTTGGAGACTTGGTGTGGCGTTGGGTTGTGCTTTTTTCGTTGCGGTGCGCGCTCGAGACTCGAGCTAACTGTATTTTTTTTCGTGATGCGAGCAGTAACGGTGTTAAGGCCGGTTTTACCACTCACATCTTCTTCTGTGGAGCTACGATATTTCGGACGCGTGGCTAATTCGATTTACGGTCAAATTTGATTGCTGCCAATGATCCGAGCTTTCCGGTTTTCGGTTTTTTCTCGACCTGCATGAGGTTCGGTTTGCATGAGAATAAAATTTTGAAATGGCTGAGGAGTTTGATTGTGAAATTGACATTCAATCAGAAAATGCGAGTTTTATGTCTATTAGAGTTTATTGCCCGGGTCTTTGCCCTCAAGACATCGGTCAAGCAATTTGACTGTGCTTTGTAGCTGAATAATTTTCATGTCCATAAAATCTAAGAAATTTTTATTTCCAGTTTAATTATTACAGCATTTCAAGTTTTGCATGTTAAGAACGTAATTTTGATTCGGTTAGGAACTTTTTAATAATTATAATTTTGTAACGTTGACCAAAGAGCCAATTAAATTGTTTCTATGATTTTCAAATCCGAAAACAGAGCTGTAAATATAAAAGAATGTAACATTTAAAAACGTACTCTCACTCATTTTCCAAAATTTTCCCAACCTCCAAAAAAATCATTGATGCTCTGTCATACGTCCTTGGACAAATACAGCTCCAGTAGAACGAATAACATATCAAAATTTAGATGATACATTTTCCACGTTTTCATTTAGATAATATTGAAAATGTCAATGACGAAAAACTAACAAAAAAAATTCACGAAGAAAAATGCAATTTTTGCTCCTTCAGCAACTTACCTAATATCCGTTTTTTGGCAATGTAGTTAAATCCTCATCGACCTCCTCGGAGGAGGAAGTAGGTCTTGGCAGATTCTTACTGACTAAGCCTGAACCGTCATCAACGTCTTCCGCGTTTGATCGGCACTGGTTCATAGTGGTGTCAAAGTTTTAAACCCCGTAAGCCTCTAACGTGGCGTGGTTTCCTTACGATTCTTCCCTTCACCGATTTAATCAAGAAATTAAGATTAAAGTTCTCAACAAGGCCTCTGCATGTTAGACCTGTGTCCCCGTGTAAGCCTTTAAAAAGGACCGGGTTTCTTCCATTGAAGTTATCCCGTGAATGAAAAGAGATACAAATAATAATAATAAAACTTATTTATTCAGATAACTGAGATCCATACACATGAAAAACCCTCGATGCTTTCACGTTAAGAAAGACCCTCTCTTAAATACGACTGCTGAAATTGAGATGAGATGCCAGACTCCATTATGTAGAACAGCTCCTAGGCTATCTTACACAACTGGTGTAACCAATTATACTGGAGTAAATAAACCTATGAAGTTTCTTGCCGTTTCTTCTCCATAGTAATGACAGTTTGGATGTGCATCTAGAATAGAACTAAGTATAATATCTAGAGTCAGTAACTTGTAATTTTAAAGTTTCTCAAGCGCCTTCTTATATTAGGCCTACTGGAAATAAAACCACTGTAATTATTTTTTTAGCTGCTGCTGATAGGTAGGAGCTGGTGGTAGGTCACTAGGGATCCTGGTCGCTTCCTGCCGGGGGCACGGTAAATGCGATAGCGAACCCCGTACCCCCGGCCATAGGCAGATGAGGACGCTCCAGTGGCTTTAGCCGGTAAAAGTTCAACACACTCGTCAATCTTCTAACGAGGGACGGTCCATGAGGATTTCCACTGGGATACAACAAAAAAGGCCTACTGGAAATAAAACCTTTATCATTTTTGTTTTTTTGACTGCTTTAAGAGATAGTGATACTATCACTATCTCTTAAAGCATCCCTAGAGACCTATCACTGTGATAGGTCTCTAGGGATCCTGGTCGCTTAGTTCTTTCTACTAATTAATGTATCTCAAGTAATCATTATTACGAGGTGTAAAGCTAGTTACTTTAACGAGATTATGGCATCAGCATGTATCAGATTCAAGCTGATTTAAAACACCCCGAAGTTTATTACCAGGCCGAAGTTTGTGTCCAGATACTCAGCAGAATAATATCTGACAAGTTCTGCTTTCAATTATTTTGCTGTTTAGATTTAGCTATATTTTTGTTAAACATGTGATGAACATGATTTTTCATTTAATAAAAATGATTTATGTGAGGAGTTCCGAGAACCATAAGAAAGGAGTATGCAAAAAATTGTATGGGCGCTGTCCCAAGAACCAACAGACTTGGGACTAGTTTCAATATGATTATGAAGTCCCATAAAAAGATAAATATAATTTTTTTCCCCTAAAGATATGGGGTTATTGAAAAAAAATAATAACATTTTACTTAAATGGGGTGTTAATTTTTTTAAAATTATCACATTTTAGTTATTAATTACAACACATAATGGTTCAGCTAAACATTTTAGTTATCAATAGCAAAAATATTCAAGTGTGTATATTTTTGATAAAAAAACAACATTTTAGGTTAGTATTTTTAAACATTTCTTTGTTGTTGTTAATTTACTATCAAAGGGCCCAATAAACAAGCAGAGGTCAGCAATAGCTGCAAACAAGCCGATATTGCACAGATAAACAACGTGAACACAGCGGAACGTACAGGACACGACTGAGGTGCGCGCGCGCATTTTAGCATGGCAAGGGGCAAGGGTACAGTGAGATTAGACCGTTATTTTACCTATGCTTCTCACGGCTGTTCTCTATCAATAGCTTTTTTATAGTTAAATAGTGTGCCTAAATTTTTTTGTACTGAAAAAAGTGAACAAGAATTGTTTTTTTGCACGTTAACCCCATGACTTACGATGATGTCGTCATAATAAAAAATGATCATGATACCATGATGTATTAAATGAGATACGTTTGAAATCTGTTGGTGGGTTGGGACGATTTTTTGCGTAGTCATTTGAAGAACATTCCTATTTTCTTTTTTCAATTTTCAATTTTCTCCCACATAACCTTTTTTTTATCGTATTTCAAATAACTGACAAAAGACAGATTCCTTTACACATTCTTCTTACACAAAATTTGCAAGACTTTTTCCTGAAAATTAAAATTAAAGGATAAATTAACGGATGAAACTCTAAAACATTTATCGGTAGGTAAATGAAAGGTTATGAGATAAAAGTAGCTGTTTATTAGCAGCAGCTCATCCGTTCTAACTGTATCATAATGTTGTGTTACGAACAGACCGACAAAGCAATTAGTAATTCGTGCACTCATAAAGTTTTTATGTTAATATTTTGTACCATTGAGGTTTTATATCCTATTTGGTAGAGCCGCGGTTTCGCTTGCGTAATGTTTTTCTATAGATTTATTGATATAAGTATCATACTCAAATTGTCTGTTCAGATGATTTCAGGTGCTAAAATCTTTACTAAATGCTTTTCTCCATCCCTAGTTACTGAGTTTCTAAAAGTTTAATAATAAGAAACCAGCCCATACACGTCCCACTGCTGGGCACAGGCCTCTTCCCATATAGGGATGGTTTGAGCATTGATCACCACGCAGCTTGGCGATTTCAAATTACAATATTTGAGATTGAAGTTTCCTCACCATGTTTGCCTTCACCAATTGTCAGGAGTGTCTCAGAATAGTAATTAAGAACGTACATAAAACTTTGAAAATTCACATTGGTACTTGCTTGCACTGGGGTTAGAACCTGCATCCCGTGCATACAAATCCATACATAGAACCGCAAGGCCACCACGACATGCTGATTAAACTGAAAGTTTAATATAAATTAAAGCATACAAATTCGTTTATTGAACTGCTAGATCGAAAATACTTTTCCAAAAAAATTGTTTATCAGTAAACGTATTTATATTACAATCATTATTTTAAACCTTACAGGTGTTTCCAAATAAAATTAAAGCACCTGCTTCTAAAATAGATTCGTCCATTTAATTAACGTCGCTAAACAAGATTGTTAATTCTGATACAGTTAAGTATCAGAATAACAACTGTATTATAATAGTTATAAAACATGTTTTGAACAGACCCCAGTTATATTTAAGATACTACTTTAGTGAAAAACTGTGAAAGGTTAGTGGTAAGACCGCAAGACTGCCATGTCAAAGGTCTTGAGTCCGATGCCCATGGCTTAATAATAAATGTCACAGCTTCCGTGTTTCGGAAGGCACGTAAAAGTGCGGGTCCTGCGCCTGATATCTCACCGGTCGTGTCGGATTGCCGTCTCATCGGGTTACGAGTGCACCTGTATTTGCGCACACACTTGTGCACTATAATATGTCTTGCGTAGCTGGCTAGTGTCATAGTAACACTAGCCACCCTGGCCGAAATCGGTCCGCACATTATTACAGTGAAAATAAATTACATATAAGTATCAATAAATTAATTATAACGAAAAATAAAAACCGACTTCAAAAACAGCGGCACTAAAAATTTGTAAATAATCTGAATTACAAAAGATGTCATTATATCACCTAGGTACTGACTAAAGTCGGTGCCAAATTAGTAGGTTGAATATTTCCCTTATGTATGGGGTTGTGTATAGGTTTTGACACAATTTTTTTAACTTCCTCTCGATATTTCTGGTCTTCCATCATCAGACCCTGACTTCCCTTTTCAAACGAAAAAAGAATTTTGTAAATCAGTTCAGGCATTTTTGAGTAATCGGTGAACTTACATAAAAAAATATAAAAGATGACGACGAATTAAGAACCTTCTCCATTTGGAACTAGGTTGAAAAGCAACAATCTATCTAGAATAAATTGGTCTTCTTGTCCTTTTATAGAAACGAATGCAATATTTTTGGAAATCTTTCTTACGGACTAATAATTAGTATTTTAAATGCCCAAGTCAGTCAAATACCAATTATTAAAGAAGCTCTCAAAAAGCCATCACAAGCCGAACAGTTAATAGCAGTTACTTGCTTCCTAGTATAAAGCTTACACGCTGGGTTCTACGTAAGGCAACAGGACTAAAGCCTATATAGGTCTTTTTAAGTCTAGATTTTAGAGTTCCGTACCCAAAGGGTTAAACGGAACCCTATTACTAAGCCTCCGCTGTCTGTCTCCATGCTGTAGGTATCTCATAAACCGTGAGAGATAGAAAGCTGAAATTTTCACAAATGATATATTTTCGTTGCCGCTATAACAAAAAATAACATATTTTTTTTAAGTAGGTATATTAAGGGGGTCCCCATACAATAAACGTATTTTTTAGCAATTTTTACTGTATCTGATTTTAATAAACAGGTAGAAAAATTATATTTCTACAATAAACGTTCGAACAAACGCAGTTCGACTCGCGACCCCTCCGCCGCGTCAGCTCATGATTAAGGACTCCGGTTGGGTACGCGTGAGTAAACCGTTCTATCATTTAAGTACAATAAACGTGATTTTATATTATAGATGATAGTACGGAACCCTTCGTGTGTGAGTCTGATTCGCACTTGGCTGGTTTTTATTTATTCACCCTGGCTTTTGCCTTTGACAGAGAGTTAGCTTTGATATTCAACGTGTCAATATCGCCAGCCTTTTGGGCTCAGTCGATGGTGATACGGACGCCGAATTTTTGACGCCATTTTTGGTTTCAGTTTTCTTTTATCTGAATAACGAAATTGACTGGCCTGTTGGTCTAGTGGTTAGTGGCCCTGACTGCTGTACCAGTGGTAGTGGGTGTGATTTCCACCTAGGATTGTGTGATTAGCACGATTATTTTTTCCGTGTCTGGGTGTAATTTATCTATAATATGTATGTACTCGTTTACAAATATATAAATATGTTTATCAGTTGTCACGTACTCATAACACAAGTTACTTGAATTTACTCTCGTATACTTAATTTAAGACTAGATGGCATTGTTGGAATGTTGAGGAGTTGAGGTAAATTAAAGAAGACAAGGGTTAAAGAACATTGACGTTTATGTATTGGTTTTGTACCTACTGCTGTCCAGTGTAGTGCATTTTGTTACTTACCTTAAACAAAATCAAAAATATTAATTTAAGCATATCTACTTTTCAACCTACAAAATCCAATAAAAATTAAGCATTTTAACGTTTAAACTATCAAAATCCTACGTTACTTAAAATTAAACCTGACGACGCTATTCCAAGTTACCAATTGAAATAATTATTTTTTAATAATTCCGGCAAATCTAGCAGAAAGCTATAAATAAATTAAAAATACATTAACTTCATGGTTAACTGACTCCTACCTTACAATCTGAGGTCCAAAGATAACTCAACTAATTAGAAGGACAGACAAGCAAGGCAATTAATTATCGCGAAATAAAACCTCTTTAATGACTTTACATAACCCAAGGCCGGCAAATAACCAAGCACACCCGTTACCCAAAGGTGTTTGAACCCAAAATTCAAAACTTAAATAAAAACAGTTAATTTTTATTTTTACAAACGTTAAAACTACGTGTGAATTTAAAAAATCTCACCGAATTTACAAAACGACTGGTATTCTTTGTGTTTCCCGCGTAAACAAACGCTTGGCAGGTCGTTGAACCCAACGGTACCGTGCAACTTGCCCGGACCAGTCGTGCGACGTTGTTGTGACGTCACTCTAGTTCTGCTATCTGATAACAGATGGCGCTGTTGATATATTGTTGTGTGAGTAATGAGTGGTCTAGCAGTCTGGCTAATGAGCCTTGTAAACACGAAGCGTTTGATTGTCTGACTACTGGAAAGTGCTTTATTTAATATTTAGGTAAATTAATCTTCATATAAATACCTATTGACATGAACTTGTACAATTTAAAAATTAATATTTTCAGATTCACCTAAATTCGAATTTCGACCGCAAACGAATAAATACGACATAGTCTTTAAAGACTATGCTACCACAAAAAAATAGATGTGCCAACTTATGTACAAAATAAAATAATAACATTTAATAACATTTTAATATATTTAATTTTCATCATAAACAAAGTTGTAAAAGCAATAATTACTTTTAATAGACACCTAAGTCAATCAATCATCAAAGTTATCACACCTTGCTGTATTAATTTCCTAGAGTGCGTTAATAATTACCACCAGCCCACAGTTACGTCGGTTACGTCAACATATTCCTTTAACGGCCACATTACGTGACGTTGTAACGTATATGTAGCATTATCGTTGTCATAGCAACATGTCTGCTAATAAATTTATTCGATTTATTTGGCTTGGAATCAAGATTAAGGCTTTAAAAGCTTGCCACCTGTGCTTACAGGTGCATAAGACTTAATCGTTCTGAATAATTAAAGTCGTATCTACAATACTACGTAATCAAGAACCTGATTAATTTTCTGCAATAAATTTATAATCAATAGTCTTTTAATTAATAATTTATGGCGGGAAGGAACCTGACGCTTTATAATTCAATTAGTTTTGTAAAAGACACCTTTTATCAAGTAGTGATATTAATGCTTTAAACAATTGAAAACGCATTACTACTAACGCCATCTATTATTTGGTTTAAAACTATTATTACTGCCATCTGTTGACAGCTTTAAAAACAACTTCTGCGGTATTCCGGTAACAAGATTTCTTAATCAATACAGAGATGGCGCAGTCTTCATGAAAACATGAAGTGGTTGTTGATATTAACAAATTGCCGGTTTTCTAAATTTTCTAAACAGTAATACAAAAATAATGTCATTTATTATGCTCACATTATTATTTGCTTCATCAGAATTATTTCACAATCATTATGGACACTGTATTACGATTCTTTACTGAAAAAACGAGATGCATTTCGATTTAACTCTGTTGCTATATCTTTCATTCTTTTGTTGTGACTTACTATAGCTGGTAGGTGTCTGTATTATGCAATTACTTTTTTAAATAGGTACTTACGCAATAGCAAATCACATTCAGAAATCTGGATCAATAAAATTTGATCTAAAGGACACTCAAATCGACTTCCAGATCAAATGAATACCTATTGAATCAGTCGGTAAACAATAACATACCGGCATCATAAACTGAGCGTACATTGATACAAATATTATATAAGTAATCTGTACCAGGATTAATTTGACTTTATAATAAGCTGGTGGATCATTTTCATTATTTTGAACGAAAGGTAGCGTTAAAATGTGATCTTCTAATTGGTTTAACAAGTAAATAAAGCCTAGTGTTAATAAGAAACTGAAGCTTGAATTTTCCTGTCACAATGTAATTCTACTTATAAGTATTATAAATGCGAATGTTTCTAAGTATAGATGAATGGATGTTTGTTGTCTTTCTCGGTCTAACTGCTGAATCAATTTTAATCAAATTTAGTAGGTACGGACTACGGAGCTAGCTGACACCCTAAATTAACACATAGGCTACGATTTAACCGAGTGGGTCCGCTGCAAAAACATTATTGTTAATGTTTTTTCCAGCTATAACCATATCGGGCGAAGTCGCAGGTAACAGCTAGTTAAATATAAAGTTAGCTTGCAAATATCCTATAGCTGGTTACAGACCGTTTTCAATATAAAGAAGAATATGTCACGCTGTTAATAAGGAGAAGAATTGCAGAAATGCAACTTCATACATAAAAGTAGCATAATATAAAAGGGAAAGAACCTTCTGTTTACAATGACAATATAAAACATTGTACTAAGAATCCAATACCGTTTTCATCAACAACTTTGACTCTTACACCAAAATGTATCTAAAAACAACATCTTTATCTAAAAACCTATACAAATAAACGTTGACACTAAACTCCGCATTGCGTATTTAAGAGAGTACCTCTTGTACCTCATAAGGATACTGAGTCCCTACCACGACCTCTCAAAGTGATATTATTACAGTTGTGGAAGCGTGACAGCGCACTACACGGCGTAGAGCGGCGTCTCTCTTCCACAACTGCGATGATATTACTTTGAGTTGTCGGTAGGTACTGGACGCGGTCGTTTGGACCGCCAGAGGTCAAACTTGAGCTAATCTTATTTATCGATCACTTTGAGGGTTGACTTTAAGGTTTATTAACGATTTTAAAGGGTTGAGTGTATAGATCGGTTATTGGGTATGTATGTCATATGTTTGGTGTATTAAAATTATTAATTTTGGACCATATACAAGGTAAGACACTTTTTTATATATTTGACAAACAGTTACACACTGTATTATAATAATTATTTAAAATTAGCAGCTAAGTTGTAAGTTTAAAAGTCATAGACATAAAATATCCATAATTAGTCCAACGCTTCAGAAATAAATAAATTTATTCGGTCAAAACCACTAGGTTAAACGACAATAGCATTGCTCTATTAAAACAGTTATCTCCTAAAATATACACGACATTTATTTAAATTATAAAAAAAATAAACACTGATTCATACAAGCTATTTCAAACGCGTTCACAATTCACATAGAAATTAAAAAATCAAATCCAACACCAAAGACACATTTAATTTAAATCATTTTAAAAAGAAAGAACACATTTAAAATTCAAAAAGCCCGTTCGAAATCAATTTGCAAGACACGTAATTAACTCCCGCCAAAAATCCATAACGACAAAGGATACTCGACTTACCTATGAGTAAAAAGAATTACTAAAAAATACAGTCAATCAAATGTCAACACGAAAATGAAATACAAAAATAAACCTTAACTTAAGGACATAGGGTCGCAGTTAAAAGTCAAACTCAGTAGACTCCATCGGTTGACCGTACATGGCCGGCAGGATAAACGGGGGAAATATGCTCGTCTCTTTCACACTTATTGGGATAGTAACGCTGTCCTTTTCTCACATCTCACTGGCCTCAGACGTGTGACATCCCGCGGGCTTTAACTGAGCGATTTAGGGTTGTGCGTAATGTATTAAAATGTTTTATTTATGTTTATTTAAAGAGGGATGTGAAAATGTTTTTTTTTGGTAAAAAATACTTGTTTTTTTTATGTTTTCATGCTTTTAGAATAACTTAGAAGCATGTTAGGAGCCCACTACTACCTCTGAAAGTAATATCGTTGCAGTTGTGGAAGCATTACAGCGGAAGTACTACACGGCATAGAGCTGCGTCTCTCTTCTACAACTGCAATAATATTACTTTATAGAGGTATGGGTAGGCTTTCTGGTCATTTAATGGGTGGATCAAGTCACGTTCAAAGGCCCTCGGTCTTTTACGTCTTGGTTACTACATGGTACCACAATGGGCGGTCTTATCGCTAAGAGCGATCTCTTACAGACAACCTTGGGGTGGACTTGGTACTGAAGGAGTAACATTTGGGCAGGTAGCCCGCGTTGCACAGTTGAAAGTCCTTTGTACTTATCATTAAACTACGCCGACTCCAATAAATCCAGTCCATAATATCAGGAGCCATAATTCCTTTCCTCTACCTTGAACAAATAGTGGCCAGCTAGACTTTGTTGGAAACTCCGCCTTTCTCTGGTTCCATGGCACTTTTGGATCCTAATCAGAGGCTGATAGATGGTTGGGCGTACGTGATCCTGGAATGCACGGGAGTGGCTAACTACCGTGCTGCAACACTCGTCACACCGAGCACCCTCCTGGAGGCCTGCGAACGTCCCGGGAGACTTCTGCGCTTCTGGAGGGCGTTGGGCTGGCTGGACTGACAGCCACCGACACCACTACACCCACAACGGGTCATGTCTGAAACTCCCTCCCGCTGCACCCACAGCGGGCGGGGTCACTTGATGATATCCGACGAAAAAAAAAAGTGTGATAGACTTCTATTGTTTCTTTTAGGTATTCCTCGCCACTACTGCTAGATGACCAGATCCCTTTACTAGACTCAGAGATACTTTCTAGAGAGAGTAAAATTCTATTTGTACCATCCTCTTCCTGCCTTAGCCCATTTTACTTAAGGTCGTCAAAACTTTGTTCTTCCATTCAGCATTAGCTGTGATATTTATTTCTAAAAGTATAAACTTGTAGCGCGTGCCAGCCCTACTCGCCCTCACATAAAATCAATATTTATGGAGGTCGTCTCACCTCGAGCTCTGTCTCTCACTTTATCTGTATTATTGCATATTGATTCACACCACCGCGATACATTTAGACCTAGACTCTAGACAGACTAATTCTGTGTCTAATTCTAGCTGTTCTGGTCTAAGTTCAGTTGGTAGTGTTAAGTTATTAATGTCGATGTCTGCGGTGTTTGTATTTAGATAAACCAATAGGGATTAAAACATTTTGGTGTTAAAATAATGATTTAATTTGTTATATTTATTTGGTTCACCAACAATGTTTGCACGATAATAATATTAAATATATTCATCATAATACAATACTTGTTTAACAATCTCTTATAGGTTAGCACAGCATGCGTTTAAAGTTAAGATAATGGCAAAATAATTGAATTTAAAATATTTTATGTTACCAAAACCTAGATCTTCTTTCTGTATCTTTAAATAATAATAAAAAATAGAAGGTGATGTTTAAGTTAAGAGTTACTTTAAAACTTTTTTTCAATAAATATTGATATAATTAATTTAATGATAATTATACCAGGTAGATGCCCAATTTAGATTTAAGTTCACAACAAGGCCTCTGCATGTTGGACCTGTGTCCCCGTGTAAGCCTTTAAAAAAGGACGGGTTTCTTCCCTTAAAGTTAACCCGTGAAATAAAGGAAATATTTATACTAAATTTACAAAAGCAGCGTAGATTTTGTAAAAACATCATTTTATAAAGATAATGGACACGAGAAACAAACAAAGGATTTTAAAGTTCGGTTATACTTTTGGTGAAATAAAAATAGACTATTTACAAGTACCATCACTACATACATAGAATAAAACAAAGTCGCTGTCTGTCTTTATGCCTGCTCAAATCTTTAAAACCACAAAACTGATTTTGAAGCTATAGTCCTTTAGCGATAAACCTTCCTCTTTAATAATATAATAATTATTCTATCTAAAAAAAACCGCATCAAAATCCGTTGCGTAGTTTTAAAGATTTAAGCATACATAGGGACAGAAAAAGCGACTTTGTCTTATACTATGTAGTAAAGCTTCGAATACCAAAAATTGTCATAACACTTTCGATACAAGAAACGCTTGTCAATAAAAAGTTAAAGATTATAGAGATTAACGAGGATACCAGTTTTAAGGAATTCCAAAGAGATTCGTTATCTCGGAAACGTATACTAAATTCTTTGAGTATGTTATGTCAACGTAAAACAATGATAGGGTGACTATGAGTTGTGGTTTTTAAGTTTTTTGTTCGAATAAGGTTTGATACCTGGTGGTGTGATGATCTTGTTGGATATTTAGGTCACACGTGGCCAGAAATCGCCAAAGACGCCAAAGACTGGGAAGACTGGGTTTGGTAGGAGAAAGGGAGGCCTTTGCCTAGCAGTGGGATCTAATAAAGTAAACAAAAAACTTTGATACAGATATCATTGTAAAATACACAACTGCAATTGATTAGAATAGAATAGGTTATGCATTTATTTTGTATGTGCCTAACATTTTTTCCTAAACATAGTGTAACAACCGTTGGCATCGTAAATAAATAAATAAGTAAACTGCAATAATATTACTTTAAGTATTAGTTTTAGTATAAAATCAGTTTGTTAATCTTATTGTCATGGTAACGACTATGATTTAGAAGGCAAATAAAAGTTATTTTAAAACGGAACTTGGGTTAACCCACAGGATAGCATTCGCTATTTATAACACTATGCGTTTTGTTTGTTCATTGTAATAATCAATTCAAAAACACAGTTCGTCTATTTTTAGGTAAAGATAAAGTGTTATCCTTAATATTAAGTCTTTGTTAAATTAAATAGTTTGTAGCATTCATGAGAGCGATGTTGTTTAAATATTAAATAAATTCTAAGTGCACCACAACATAGTCATATAAATTAGATTAATGAACTATATCCGCATATGAAGTATACAATTTAAAAAGGTTTCGGATATAATAACAATTTTTTCGCAAAAGAATACAAGATATCGGTGTAGGCGTTGATATTTTTTAACAAATTGTATTTGTTTTTTGATAATTGTGTTTTTTTAATTATCTAGTATTTTTGACGAATTTTATCTATACTTTCATTTCACATACGGAGGTGTTTGTCAAAAATACTGGAGTGTCTTAAACCAAGGTAAGTATTCAAATGAAATAAACGAGAACTATTTTTAACAACACAAGGTCACCCTACATCAAATACAAACGCCGACAGCTGCATCAAAATATCCTATTACCTGCAAAAAAATGTACACCCTACTGTAATAATATTGGTTTACTTTAATATTGTAGTTATTTAATAATTATACTTTTACAATATTAAACCAGATCTACAAATTATTTATTCTTAAAAAAACTAGTCAATAAAGTCGTTGTGTAGAAAAATCTAGTTAGTTATTAAACGAATTGAGAATATCCTGCTTTTTGAAGTCGGTTAAAAAAGTTGTATAAATACGGCTGATAGATTTAGTCAGACATTTTATAATGTCACAATCTAGAATAAACTGTCAAAAATAATTAAAATAAAAAAAAAATACGAAGGTCATTGACCTAACAATAATCTTAATATATTATGACACTAATTAGTGTATTAGTGATGAGCCTATGCGTGTGGTCTTATATCATTCTCTTATTATTAAATTTATGCTTATTTTCCTTGCGGTTCTATGTATGGAATTTTTATGCACGAGGTGCAGGTTTGATCCCCAGCGCAAGTAAGTACCAATGTTGCTTTTTCATAGTTATATGTATTTTTTTAATTACCAAGACACTACTTACCATACAGGGAAAGAAAAAATCTTGAGGAAACCTGGATTCCAAACATTGGAATCTGAAATCGTCTTAATACCTAACACACGGGCATACCATTGGAATAAATTAAAAAAAACTATTTAACAAACATCTTTTCCTAGTAAAATCTTCGATTTGAGCCTTTAAATAACCTATAATAACGATCTTAGAACAACAACGCTAAAAGAATAAGAATTAAAAACAACCAGTTATATTTCTCAGTGAATAAAAAGAAAAACATCAATGTAATATACTCCACGCATCTTTGTCAACTTCCGTCAAAATTATCCAATATAAAAAGATCCTTTGTTTAAAGAAAAATACATGCTTTAAGAGGTCGCGGTAAGTGGACGGACTACCTTACTCGGGTGAATGACCTCGCATGTGATGACCGTTGCTGTCAAGCCGGCGAATCAATCTGCCGCCAATATTATACACTAGGACTTTATAATCTGTATCGATTTAAAATAAAAGTAATAATTTAAATGAAATCCATTGCCCGTTTTGAAAGCTTGATTTATTTTTCGTATGAATAAAACGAGCAATGGTTATGTAAATGTCAAATAGCCAAAAGATTATCTGTGGTTAAATTTCGAGCGTACGGGACGAGATTTTTTGGCGGGAATTTCGTTCGAATTTTCAAATTCGCTTCACTGCTTCTGCCAGTTATTGGACGGCGAATAAAAAATGGTAGCTCACCTGAATCTAGTTTTTTATAAATATGGGTTATGTAGTGGTATTTTTATTATATTACTAACTAATAAAAGAGCAGTAAAGAAAAATCTCAGAATTAAGTAAAAAATGCGAAAAATGTCTATAAAGATCCCGTATACGTTTTTAAGTTTTATTTTAATAGCTAAATACGAAAAGTAAGTACATTTTTATATCGTCCTTGAGTCTTTATTGATTTAGGGTGCATAGAAGCAACAAAAAATTATTAAGTACGTCTAAAAGTTGCGTAGTGTCTTAAGTAAAAAGCCCCTATTAGTTACATTAATGTATGCGCTTCTAAACGTTATTTGCTCAACACTTAAGTTAGGCGTTGATTAAAATATTTTAGGAGAATGATTTTGGTTATTTTGTTTAGGCTATTTAAATTTCAGTTACATACGTTGTTTAAACATTAATCGAAATAACTTTAACCAGATGCTTTGGTTATATTCATATAAAACCTTGTGTTATTGTTATTTTGTTTGTCATCGAGACGATTAACTAAACATGTAACATACTCGTACATACAACATATTTGACCTAAACTATAACTCTCTGTTAAGACCATTTGAAGCCCGAAGATCTTTTAAGCAGAACCGCCGCAATCTAAATCTAAATTACCACACAACAATACTAAAAAAAAATATCCAAAAGACAGCTTTGAAGACTTGAATATCTGACAAACTTTTTAAACTTGCTGCGTTGACATTCAAGCATTTGAACCAAACATCTAAGGGCTCCTTTTGTTTATTACTTACTATATAAGCGGCCCTTTCTACTTGCTACCTAGTAGTACCTAGTATTAACTAGGCCTATTGGTTAACCTTTCACCGTTTTAATATATCTACTGGCCCGCAAGCAAGTGACATTTCGAACGTTAAATTAACGACTAAGACCATTGCTCTAAGGTTAACGATAAAAGAAATACCTTAAATGTACTAAAATCACCTGTTTTTTTTCTAAAAGATTTAGAAATGACATTTCCATAACTAGAAGTGATTTGATTAGCGTTAACGATTTTAGAAAAAATTGAAATGTTACTTTGTCTAGGGTGGATTATATTGGATGATTTCATAATTAACTAACCGATATTAGAAACTCTTATAACTCTGTTACTTGCGAGATAACGTAAGATAGGAACGTGTGGAAGAAGAAGACATGCTTTGCCGACCCCAAGTAATAATTGGGATAAGGGCACGGGAATGATGATAATAGAAACTCTTATAGCCTACTTTGTCTCGATATTTAAATGGAATTGATTTATTTAATTCCTACCTTTATCCTAAACTGGGTAAAGGTTTCTTACCATAAAGAGATAGATTGGGTGGGCGAAATTATTACTATTAATAACATCTCTATAGAGGCCTATTAATTTCATTAGATTAAATTTAAGTTTGTAGGTACCCAAAGTATAGTTTTAATTCTCTTTATACCGTGAGTAAAAGACAGTATTCCACCCCAATTCGCAAGCAAAGTAAAAGCAAAAGAAACGTTTCTTTACTTTGTAAACAAGGAGGTCCGTCTGTCAACACAGTTTCTACCGTTTTTTTTATTTCTTTGTCCAACTTCCAAAAAGTTTTGATACTTTACCATGTTGTCTATGGTTAGGTCTTGTTATTGTCTGAGCTTATTATGACTCTTTTAATGTAGTTTTTATTTCATAAAATATAAATGAATAGTTGTACCGAAAATAAATTATTAAAACAAGATTATTTTTAAGTAAAGCTTTATTAAATTCGTATAACTGGGATAATACAATCAATATTAGTGTCTAAGGTCACAAATGAAGGAGAAAGTGGGCGTCTAGTCGTCTCAAGAGGTCAAAACGAAGACAAATAAAAATAAAGTTACGTACAATTGCCTGCGGACAAAGGGCGAGCAATGTAGAATTAAAAGATTCTTAAGGCGTAAGAAATTTGGTTACCTAACGGTTAAGTTATTGATTTTAATATTTTAATATGTTTGGCCAGGATTTTGCCAGCTCTGTCGTTGTAATATCGGCCGGTCGCTCAATCTATTGTGACGTAACGGTGTCTAGACAAAAACGCCTCTAGTATTACATATTAAAATGAGGTTAAATGTTTTTAATTTCTGATTAATTGTGTATTGTCAGAAGTTACGTAATATGATCATTATAAAATGGGTCAAACCCTTTGAAGGATAAGAAAATAATGGTCGCGTGCTGTTGTCAGAAAATCGATTTAGTTTGCTTTTAATACCGCGAATAATAGATTCTAGTAAACAAGCGAATAAACCGTGATTATACCGAGAACTGAACTTAGAGTTTCCGTGTTATCCTCCAATATTGCCAGCATATCGCGATAACTCTGCGATGTCAAACTAAACTCGCTCAATACACATTGGCAACACGTCGCAGTTTTGAATACATAATCATCCTTATCTATATTTCATTGTTCCATCGTTTAGCACAAAGAGGAAGGACTATACGCCATTCTGTGCCCACAACGCAACACCCAGGTAGGCAGCGTACCGGTGAAAAGAGACAAAACCATCGTTCTTGCCGACCGCTACATTTTAACGTGAACGTTTAGACAAACGGACTTTCTTTCGTCGCACGACCAATCAATACAATAACAATCAAACAATCTGACAAGCCGATACGCATATATATGCCTACGAACGACTGAATACGACGCCACCGTCGCATTAGACGCGAAAAAATAGCCTAAAAACATGTGCGATAAGTGTATAAAGCGTGTTTTAACTACAGGACGCTACATCGGTTAGGCTTTGAGCGGTCGGGGACGCGACGCGTTGTAATCTGCGATCAAAATGGAAGCCGTCCGCCATCTTAGGTCTGCCGCGAGCGAGAGAGCGGTCCGCTTCGGGAATTTGGGAAATTGGTGTTTTTTTCTGTTGTAAAGAGAGCAGTATATAAGAGGTCGGTAGGCAGAGGACAGGGCGGGCGAGCGGGGGGCGTCTCGGCACGGGCAAAGCGGTGTGAAGGGAAAGAACTGCGGTCGGCCCGCGCTGGGAGAACAGTCCCGCGATACGTCGCGAGATATCTAGCTCGTAAATCAATGTCACGCGGAAAAAAATGCCTTTAATATGGAATGATATGCAAAATTAGGTTAACAAGTTTATGTTATCTGACAAATAGATGCTAAGAAGCGGTCAGATCTTTTTTACTGTAGTATAGCATTTATATTTGGTGATAAAACTGTTTCTATAAATTGAAAATCTTGTATTATATTGAATTATATTTGTAATAATAAAAGAAATCATTCATTCAATTAAACATCACGCCCATTTAGTATACACCTACATACTAAATTAAAAAGAACTGAAAGTTTAATTTTAATACGTAAATTTCATTAAAGTACAGCAAATCAAGCTACAATGTTCAATACAAAGATAAAACGTATTCAAACCTAGCAGAACATTGTCTAACAACGCGTGTTATTGTTGGACACAGGTAGAGCCGTAAAGCTTGCGACGTATCTCGGGACCGGCGTCCGTTCTGCTCGCGCCGCGTGTACCGGCCACCTATCTTTCATTGCACGTACGCGCGACGCGCGGGGGGGGCGGGCTCCGCGCGGCATACGCGGGGCCATCTTGCTAGCGATCGTCGAATTGCTCGCGTCTCCGACACACAAATCGGTTTTAATTCGCACTAATTAACAGTTAAACACAATAAAAACAATATAAATAAGTGTCGTAACGCATATAATTGGTGTATAGAACGTTGTGATCTGAAACATTGTTGACATAAATTGTGTGTTGTTGTTTTATGTGTGTGTGCATTCCAACTGTCTAGGTGAGTAGTCAGTAGTCTTTGTGCGCGACAATTATCATTCTGATCGATTCGGCCGGCGCGGGGGTGTGCACCCGGCCCGTTTTATATCTTTTGTTGTTTTGTAAATCAATAATTTTAGTGGCGGCTAGCCGTGTCCCCGCGTTCTTAACACAATATTCGTGTACCAGCGAGGTGTTGCCGCGAGTTTTGCAACAGTTATTTATTAATCGTGATTCTTTATCGTGCATCGATTGAACACTGGCCGTGCGAACTGCGAAAGTTTGTCCGCTATTTCTGCTTATTTAAAGTACTCTAGTGTACAAAGTGATCGCCATATCAGGTATACTATATTTACGATAATATTTATTATTTTTATTGTGTTCGAATGTTTCCGTGGTCCCCTAAATTGTGTGGAAGTTGTTGCCAGGTGTGCAACGTCGAGTATTGCATTGGTAAATCACAACAAGCATTGGTGTTCTAATATTAGACCAGTTTGGATAAGTAAACTGTGTATAGCATGCAATTAAAGTTATAAAAAGTGCTTGGGTTAGTGTTGTGTGGATTGACATGGCTTGGGTACTTTGAAGTGCACTTTAAGATAAGATTTAGCTGGTTAGTACCGATTAGGTCATCACACTGTACTCGCGAAGCACCTTACAAGTAATAATTCGTGTTTGCATGTAGTATAAGTCATTTAAAGGTGAATTATCGTCAGAAACGCTCTTAGATAACTTAAAGGACTGTGGACACAGCTTGCTTTGTGCCAAATAATCCATTTATTAAATGAAAAAGCAACAGTTGTTATAAGTTTATTACTATTAATACGCAATTGTTTGCTGATACTATATTTTATTTGTTAACACAGTTGAAATACCTACGCATTGTTATCATCTTTTAATAATGGAATTCTGTTTTCTGCTCCTAATATCTCAATCATATTTAAATTTTTCCCGAAACTATGCATAATTCTCTATTCATTCAAAAACTCATTCACTGAAATCTACAAATAAACAAAACAATTTTTGTTTGAATGTGTGTTGCATGCACGATGCATAACACCCAATTATTTAAAAAAATATTATCTCAGTGCGTATTATTTAATATTTTCGTGATAAAGTTTAATAAAAACATTATTTAGTACATTTTGTAGGTAGAAAGGTCGACAGATGACTGATAATAGTAAAACAAGGTCAATAACATTACATTCATTCATAATTGTATTGTATTTACGAAAGATTACGTTTATAAATACAGTAGGTGCCTATATTATCTATTTACGTAACTTTGATAAAGGCGTTGTATCATAAATAACAACAGAACATCAATTAAAAACAATGCTTGTTAGTTTATGGGCGAAATGGAACGCAATCCGTGTCGAATAGAAAAATGTTTGAGCATATTCAAAATTCGAACGCGTCCACGGACCGTAATGGCGGATACAAGCACATCGAGCATGAAATAATTGCATTCGTTCACGACCGCGCCTTGTGAACGGCCTCTCTGGCATATTAGCTAGACATAGTTACCCATGTACTTTAGAGTTACTGCCTATCGTTATTACCCGAATACGTGAAATTGTGTGAGCGCGATCTCCGAGCGAGCGGTGCTGCGCTCATCTTGAATTTGTCGCATTGCATTCCTTAGACAAGACAGGTCATCGGTGTTTTTTTTTTACCGGCATTGGCTGAGGTGCTCTCGGCCGCTTATTATACGGCCAGCGCAAAGCGTCAGTTCCCAACTTGAGTAAATGTAATTACCGATGTCGTTCATAAATCGTTTGGGTTACCATTTAAATGCTGATTCATCAGTCGTTATGGTTTGCGAGATTTTTATCCCTGCGGACTGGCTAACGTTTTTTGTCAGTAAATTAACGTTTGTTTATTGTTCGCGTAGAAAAAGTGGTCGTGCGTTTTATTTGTTGCGAAAATCGAGTATTATGTCATTTAAATTTAGTGTCACCGACCTGTCTGGCGTCTGTGCCTAGTTTTACTGTCGGTTACGAAAAAAATGTAAAAAGCGAACTTTTATTCAAAATTGTTCTGCTTTTCATTACGTAACATCATAATCGAATGGATTTAGTATTCAAAATAAACAATAAACATATGTATTAATACTTAGATGATTTAGTCTGATCATTTAAATACGTGAACGTACTTACTTTTATTATTATGCAATAATAAATAACGATAACTATTGTTATCAAACAATGATTGTCGTTTCTTTAATACATTTTATAATTAGATTATTGGAATAATTGTTCTCGCTCTTATTACAAAGGATCTAAGAGATCTTTGGTTGTGATAAAACATTGTACAGTTTCCTTGTTTAAAACATAATGGTACTGTAACTGTCCCAGCGCGGGGCAAAGGCCTCTTCTACAGAGAAACCAACGTTGATGATACTTATTTATAGGTAAATATATGTATTGCAGAATTTGCTATGGACGGGAACAAAGTTTTTATATTACAATTAAAAGTAAAGTATTTTGAACTTTCGCGACTTGTTCACATATTTTAGACAATTAACAGGTCTTATTCGCGATGTAATTCGATATTTCTTTTCTCCCGACGTTTCGGCCGAGTTGCACCGACCGTTGTCACGGGTGGACTTTTTCTATCACAGCAAATAAACTACACTTGTAAATGCTACAGGAAGATAGCTGTGTAGTTCGTTAGGAATACATGAGGTGGTTTAATCAAAACTAATTAAAGCGCGCATAAAACAATGTTACTGTTATATACTACTGTTAGCTGATAGTTATACCTTATCTGCTGAAAGACAACTTATTTTAAACGACTATCTGTCTCTACTTAAGACCCTAAAGTGAACAAGGACAGCATGAGACCTAGAGCATCATAAAACTGAATAACATCTCAGACTTTGTCCAAAAGGCTTTTTATACTTAAAAAAATACACACAGACGCGGCATATCTACTAAAAACAAAATGGAGTGCTTAAAACGTCAATCCCGGGCTGGTTTTTATTTTTATTACATTTGGGATGGTGAATCAATAAGAAGCATTTGTGAAAACTGCTGCAATGGCCGTCTTCCAAAATGTCACTTACAGAAAATGATTCACACGCATTAGTGTTAAATAATGCATGCTTCTAAAGTGCTTGTAATATTGTATGACTTCTTACAAGTCATACATAGTATGTACATTTAAATACGAGTTTTTTTTTTTGGTTTTGGCTTAAATACTACGAAGTGCTTATAAACAAGCAGAAAGTGATGAAGAAAAGAAAATTTTATAATGGACACTTATCAGAATGGCTTTAAAGTTAAATCAACGAGTTACTTAAATAAGAATAAAGTTTATAACTATAAAAAAAAACCCTGTCTGACGTCTGTTATAGCCAAAATAAATTATATTGTCTAAATTACAACGTAACGTAAAATATACGCGTTGTAGACAAAGATCTAATTGAAAGGAGAAAGTGGAGGCCTTTGCCCAGCTGTGGGATCTTATTTAGGCTAGATAATTAAAAAAAATCTCCTTTAAGGTAAAATTTACAAAAAAAAAATACTCTTTGTCTCGCTGCTCATGCTTATTTTTCGGATCTTTCTAGTCTAGTCTCGGATCCAATAAAAATCTAAAACTATTTTCACTATATCTCCTTCATTATTTTCGTTCAGTTGGCAAACCTCGAGTCCTTGACCCTTCAAGACTGTTTTGCTTTTTCTGTCCAGAGGTTGTCCAAACAGGAAATGCCAGTTACATTATTCCTCCTTTCAATATATTAAATGATTCGACAAAACTCCTATTTGCTGGGTTCATTTATCATTCATTGGGGCACAATTTGACTTGAATTTTGAGTCGATGGTATAAGGATAATTGTACTAAATAGGGGAAGAGGACCACCAAAGAAACGATGGATGGATTGTGTGGAAGATGATATGACTGCAAAGAGTGTCACTTGCGAGATGACGTCAGATAAAAACGTGTGGAGGAAGACATGCTGCGCCGACCCCAAATAATAATTGGGATAAGGGCAATGAAGGTTTAAGGATAACTGAGAAACTGATTTTGGGCATTTAGGAAACTCAGTTTAGCAAAACCCTATGCCGACGTGATTTCATCGGTCCGTTAGTCGCACTACTGACCAATTGTCTTCTCTTATACTAATATTATTCAGTTAGTTAGGTTGTAAGTTTTAGGGGAAAATATCTGGATCTCCTAAGCTGATTTTATATATTTTTATCAATATCAAGCCACGTTACTTGCAACTCACAGGTTATATATCAGTCCAAGAATGACGTTTGAAGTGAGTGAGTTATCTAGTATATTTATTATAAAGAAGGAACAATTGTCTGAAGTTCCAATCAAAATTATTCATCAACAAATTTAGCATGCTATGATAAAATAACAGTAACACATTACTTACCGATTCGACACGACACGCAGTTTCGTGTGTAACTGTGTCATCTCGAACCAAGACACAATAGTGTAATGACACAGTGTTTGCTAGTTGGAAAACGGATGGAAGACCTTGCCCCCAATAGTGTCTATAAAAGACATGTAAGATCGATGCGGACTATGATTAACCCATACACTTCGATAATATAATAATATTGAACGGAGTTCTGATTTTCTACTTGTAGGTCGATTTATTCAAAACCTTGGTAATTTCCATGAAATACCTGCTAAATTGTGTAAGTTTGTTAGTATTTTGTAGATATTGGTTACTCTTTCACGCTTGAACTGCTAAACGAATTTGGATGAAATTTGGTATGGAGTAAGCTCACACCCTCGATTAACATTTAGGCTTTTTCGCCGACAGCAAAAAAGGAGGTCGCAACTATAACCGACTTCCACACGGTCAAAGCCGGGGGAAAAAGCTAATGTCTTCATAATGACCAAGAAAGTGGTGTGACCATAAGTCCCGACACTTGATTTCTTTTTTAAAATTGGACAAAGGAAGTGATCAATACTAGAAAATTTCGGAATGTCTCATCATGGAGGTTATTATCCAGTAACCCATTTTAGAGGCGGCAAATAATCGTAAATATTGTAAAACAGAAGAACGAAATCACAAAAGCCTTCTAAAAAGTACTAGGAACTAAGTGCATTAATTAATAGTATTAATACACTTACATTCAAGTGATTTAGAATCTACTATTGAGACATCCATTCTTCTACGAAAGTCTTGCAAAGTATTAAGAACTTCTTTATTTCTTTTCCCATCTCATTTGACACGGATGCTTAAAAGAAATCTATACATATTACGTGTGGATATAAAAGTATTTGTTCAGATGTTTTCTGCTTATGAGGAACACATCAAAGCGTATCGCTGAGTCATTCCTATAAACAGTGTCAAAGGGTTTTATCCAACCATCAGTAAGTTTTTTGATCCGATCTCTCTGATATTGAGGAACGATCAGATTATTGTTTTATGTCAATAGTTACTGAATAATATGGGTTGAGAAGGTTAGATAGGCGAAATGAAGTTACAGGTATAATATAATAGAGCGGTGTTTCTATTCCACTAATGCAATAATATCTCTTAAGGAGGTGATGGAAGACCACCTGATTCTAAAATTAATAATCGAGAGATTGGCATCTATATTAATCTGTATATATCTATATAAATCCTGGAAAAAAGGAATGTTGAATTCTAAAACCTTCTGGTCAAGGCGTGTTCTTGTTTTGAATTTGCTAAACAAACAGAAGTACAATTTTCTATCTCTTATTGGAGTATGGATGGATGTTAGTTACTCCTTCACACTCAAACGACTGGTTCAACTCTGGTGAAATTTGGTATAGTTTGCTGACACCCTGGGCTTACAAATAGGCTACTCTTTAACCAATTGCGTTAGAAGGGCAGCTATAACAGACATTTGCCTGAGAGAAGTCATGGGTAGCAGCTAGTTAACTAATAGTGCTAATCAGACATTAATTCAATAAAGTCTCCAATGCCTACGCGTAGAGATTCGTATAGGCACTCATTTGAGGCTAAAGTCATCGGGTGTAAACATTACCTTATACAAGAAATACTCAACTTTCTTACCTTTAAAGTAATTAAGGTAATCGAGTGCAACAAAAACCAGAATTGAGAGCTTTAAAGTAGAAAAAGAAAAAACCAACGGTCTGTAATATTTTTTTGTTTACTGGCCATTAGGCACAATAGTATCACGTAGTCCGATATCTACCGTCTTTCACTCTTAAAAAGTAGTTGTTATATCAATTGGTCTGTAAAGGGAAAGCATGATTCAATCATAACAAAAAATAAACAAATGATTGTAGCTTTGATTTCTTCTACGCCATTGAAGATTTTTGCCGGTGGATTATTACTGGGTGTTGTAGTCATATTTTTAAGAAAAGAACCAATAATCTGTATTATAAATTTCATTAAACTAAAATAACGCAATCACAGATAATTTTCAGGGACAAAAAAAATGGATATTCTGGGGAAAAATGTTTGTTCTTAAGTCCCCTTTAACTGTAATTCGTAAGTTTACTTTCAAATACAACATTATTTTGAAAAAATATTTGATACCTAATAACTAAATCCAAAGCAACTGTTACCAAAAAGTAAAAGAATAAAGTGCTAAATAAGAAAAAAGCTAATCTAACAGAATTCAGTAAAAATGTCTCCACTGAAACGTTTTACGAATACTTAATATGGATAATATTGCTTATAAGGATATAAACTAATTGAATTTAAAATGTCTAGTTTCTTAAGAGGAAAGAATGTGGCCATTTCACCAACCGGGGAATTTAGTTCACAAAAAACTATTGCCGTTTTATATATTGTTAACGTTTCTGAGTTTCTCATCGGCTTTGTTATTTATTTTGATTTTTAACTTTCTGAAACGCCTTTTTTGGTTGTGTGTTTGTGGTAAAATTGATTCGCAATTTTAAGCTGTGCAATTTTAGTTTTTTTATTGTAATGTAGCGATTTGTTTTAAATTACTTTATCCGTCTCGCCTTTAATTAAATATTTTGTACTAGATTTTTTACTACACATTAGGCAAAACTAATTACTCGGGTAAAAACTGAACAGTCTTTCGAAATTTTATAATCGAGAAATAAAACATACTTACTCTATGATATTCTAATAAAACCAAAGGCAAAGGTAGTAAGCAAAAAAGATAATTAAATAAATAACTATAAACATAACACGGGAAGCATATGTACACATGCGATAAATTCATTTAAGTACAAATTGTGAGACCACCACCTTTTCAAGATTTGCAGTTGTAGAAGAGAGACGCCGCTCTACACCGTGTAGTGCACCGTCCCTTTTCCACAACTGCAACAGTCTTAGGTGGTGGTAAGCAACTTGAATTCTATAAAACACCCTGTATTTTCTGCCGCATTGCTTTTACAGCGGTATTTCTTAGAACTTTGCTAGTCTATAATTTAAAGTACTACTTACTACGTGGAATACATCAAAATACACATGCTCTATTATGTATGTGATTTCAATAGAATGTGAAAAGTACCTAGGATTGTTTAGTAGTAGTAATATGCCCTGTAACTGCCCCACTGTTGAGGGTAGCAGTCTCTTCTTATAAAAATGTAAAAAGGATGCTTACTTTTTTATATACGAATCCTGCATTAAGAAATTTAATCCTTGTATCACAGGAGGTTCAATTCATATGCACAAAGATACTCAGATTCATAACAATTGTTTATGGATCGCACAAATTCTTGTCCTTCGCGGGGATCGAAACCGCGTCACGTCGCGTTCTGCTGTAATTGGCGAGGTGACCTACCACTCGGCTATCCGTGCAGTCAAATATCCTTGCTTACTTGAAGATTGGCGGTTTCAGACGCCATGTTTTGAAATCCAAATTTCATGTGTTCTTCACCGATTGTCAATTATATAATTATGTATATTTAAGAACGGTACTTTATTAAGTGACTTCATTCATTCTACTTGACTGTGATAGAGATAGCATGACACTTAAAGGCGACTTTTGACTAAGTGTCGTTATTGAATACGGCCGTTAGTCAAGTACTGTTTGATATAGGTAAATGCTCCAAGGTCTAGGACTTGAATAAACTTAAGTCCTTTTCAAAAACATTATTTCACATCAAGATCTAGAATCCTTCTAGTATTATAAACGCGAAAGTTTGTAAGTATGGATGTATGGGACATGGATGGTTTGTTACCTTTGTTGTTGTCTTTCACGCTCAAACGGCAAGAGCAAATTTGATGAAATTTGGTTTGAAGTTAGTTAAGAACCTGTATTAGCATATAGGATATCGCTTTTATAACAATAACTGAAACTCGTGCAGGGGAAGCGCCGTCAAAAATAAGTATATTTGTTTACACTCGAGCAAGAGTCGATTCCTCACTACGTTGCCCAGTGGTAGATGACGATATGACTAAACCAGACTATTATAATGTAAAGATCTTATTCATCTAATAAACAGTTAATAAGATTATTTATCTCACTTTAGCACAGTAATGACTTACGTAACATTCCGATCCCTATAATGATCAGCGTAGAATTTTAATGCGTGTACAAAAATCGTCTAAATGCTCACTCGACATGTTTTTACCTTTTCTAGTGAATTAATATATGCAGTACGGTCGCCAAGAATTTAAATGATAATTATGCCAATTAAAGAACTTTGTGTAATAGTTTTAGGTTGTGATTTTGATGATTTTAGCGCCATTATCGTCCAATTCACAGGATGTTTTAATGCTGGTATTAATTTATTTATAGTGGGAATCTTGCAGTGTTGTGCGATAAACGTGTAAACTGATCAGGATTCTGCTATTTTTGTTTAAAAGCAGGGTTTTTTTCGATGGCTCTTGGGTGTTTCGGTAAAATCGAATCAAATGTTCATAAGATTTGGGACATTCGAATATTTTCGATTAAACACAAGTAGGATATAAATGTAGTTGCATGTGTTTGACATAACATTCGTTTATATCCAAATTAATTTAACCATTCACTAGGTTGAAACCTTCGGAGTTCCAACCCTTAAATATTAAATTAGAAGTTTCCTAAAATCAATATTTAATTTATACAAAACAAAAAAGCGATTGCCAATACTATTGAAACTACAAATCGTCTATTAGTCATAGTGGTAAATACAGATTTTTTCCTAAGTACCTATTTGCCACTAGCTAGTGACTAATCCCTGGCCTGTCTGCTTCATTGAACGATTGGCACAGCTGCACTACTATGGCTGCAAAGACACATTACTGATTTGAATTCCTTAATACGCAAAGCAGTAGTTACGGTTCGAAGTCGTTTATTTAAATGTTCTAGTATTTAGAGTAAAGTAAAGGAATAAGTTGGAGGGGAATTTTAATGTGACTTCCAAAAGGAGATTCTCTATTTGACTTTGATTTTCTCTCATTTTCAAAAGTGTCTTTGGTTAAAGACCAAGATTTTACGGCCATTTGCAAGACTGTAGGTCTGTATATGGTGATTATTGGGGCGAAATGTTACGTGAACATAACTGCGTTGAATTTAGTTAAATAATTAATTGTGAATGAATAAATGATCTTTATAATATAATTTTTTTGCTGGTGCAAGATCTAATTCAATCTAGTCTAGTTGCAGACTAACGTTATGCTTTTCACGTAAACATTTCATGTCTTAAACCTTATAGTGGTATAAAACTTTACCTTCATCAAAAGAACTATAATTTAATTACAATAATATTCAATAAAAGTTCCGATCGACTTTAATCAGGATGTACCTAATCTTTGACGTGGTTTCCTGCTTTACATTCAAAAGTTGATCTTATAATAGTTTCCTGTGCTTTTGATAACAGAAATTAAAGCAAGACTATTGATATTGTGCAAGAGAGTGATTAAAGGAATAGAGAGTGCGCCTGTGTTTGCGCACGCTTGTGCACTACAATATGTCCCGCTGAGCTGGCTGGTGTCATAGTAACACTGGACACCGTGGTCGAAATCGGTCCGGACATTATTATATTATGTAACATAAATTTCATTTTTATTTTAGGCTTAGCTATAATTGCTTAACGTTACCTGATTTAGCTGAATATCGTATTTGACATGGAACGACTATCAATCTGGCCACTACAAACAAATTTACTGGTTATCTATCATGTGAAGCAAAACATCTCCATTTTAATACTTTTTATATAGTTGTGTGTGTGTATACAAAGACTGACCTGACCCGTGTCAAATTTGATTAAAACCCTGGTTAATCCCAATTTTATATTTTTATTTGTGAACGAAAAATTTCCAAAAAATATAGCCGTATTAATAGCGATTATTTTAAATTATCTTTAGAAGATTAACATAAGAGCTTACTATGATCTCTTGAAGCATGACTGTTGATATTGTGCAAGTGAGACGTAGCTATGCGCTGTGTAATACCCCATCTCGCTCTCACATTGAGAAAATTTCAGCTTTAGTATATCGTAGTAGAGACAGAGATTTTAATCCCTTTTTGGGATTTAATTTAAAAACCAAAAAATATAATGGTATTACGAATGCTTGATAGCATATAAGAGCTATAAATTTATATGTATTAACAGTATCTTTATTAGAACGACATAGAGTCGATTTTCGCTTGAAATTTTATCAAAAGATCGGACACGCAAACTCAAATACAATTTTAATAATTTGAAACGGTTGACGGTAGTTCAAAAAATAAACTTCGTATACTAGGACACTATATCTAGTGATATTAAAATTTATGGAATGGGATTTCTAAAAAGTGAAACGCACTGCATGCAAATCTGGGTCGCAGTTGAATGCAGTGGTTCACTTATTGCTTTGTACAGACAGCAACAAAAGTCTGAACACTAACGGATCTAAAAAGCTGAATATAAAGGAATATAGTAAGTACTAGCGACCCGCCCCGGCTTCGCACGGGTGCAATGCTGATATACTAAATACGCTACAGAAAAACTGTGAACGTTGTTTATAAAAAAACATAGCGGCCCGCTCCGGCTTTGCACGGGTTTAAAATATGTAACTCACTAAAAAAAAAGGTTAAAATCAATCCTAAATACGCTACAGAAAAACTGTGAACGTTGTTTATAAAAAAACATAGCGGCCCGCTCCGGCTTTGCACGGGTTTAAAATATGCAACTCACTAAAAAAAAAGGTTAAAATCAATCCAGTAGATTTGATTTATTCATTTACTGCCCGTAGCCCGCACGCGTTTTTGGAGTACTTAAAACAATTCCCCTTTCTTTATCTTTGGAATATCTTTTATACACAATATTTTCACTTTTTTTTTACATTTTTCCTTTTTTTTTACATTTTTACAATTTTTTAACATTTTTACTTTTTTTTACATTTTTACTTTTTTTTACATTTACTTTTTTTACATGTTTTTTACATTTACCTCCGACGCGCTATTTATAGGCACGCTGCCGCCGCGCCGCGTCGCCGTAAACGCTACGTTCCGCAATTTTTAAATCTGTACATCTTCAAAAATATTCATTTAAATCAGATACTGTAAAAGGCCAAATAGATCTATATTAAATCAACAATGTATTTAAGGTATTTAATTGGATAAGGATTAATGCTGTATTGGTTAAAATCGCTTCGAATATTAGTCATTATTTGTCGTAAAAAGTAAATGACAAAAAATTTGTTATTGTGGGATATCCATAAGAGATAGACATATACCATCGCGGAGTTTTCTGTAGACCTTTTCATTGTGTACAATACTTAGTACATTATTTTGATAAATCTCGTAGGATTCAGCCTGCGTTTGCAATGTAAGCGGAAAAAATGTAATTATTTGCGACATCACATTAGAAACCTCAAAAATAACAGTATTTGTCCACTATTTAATGGATGATATTATACATAAAAACCTTCCTCATGAGTTACTCTATCTATTAAAAAAAACCGCATCAAAATCCGTTGCGTAGTTTTAAAGATTTGAGCGTTCATAGGGACATACAACAACATGACAGAAAAAGCGACTTTGTTTTATACTATGTAGTGAAGTTAGCATTAAGAGTGATCTAAGTAACCAATGATGATAATGATCTGAATCAAACTTATTTTTCAAAATTTATTGCAGTTCGAAAATCTGCCGCAATTTTTTTTATTCATTGAATTTGCTGACTGTACATTTTAATATTAATCCGATTATACTTATAGATATGTACTAATTTATTTATAACTAATGTAAAAAAAAAATAGCAGCATACTTTCACGCATTTTCGAAAAATACAGAGAGAAGGATAATAAAGTAAACTCATAAGGATTCCGTTTTTACTTGTGTGGTACAGAACTTAAAAAAAGGACATAATTGACGTATGGAAGAAGAAGACATGTTACGCCGACCCCAAATTATAATTGGGATAAGGGCAGCGGAATGAGATCATGACTTATTTGCAAACTTACTAGTGATGGAGAAGTGTCATATACCATTTGTAATATTTACTCAAATCTCTCCATGTCAGGTTAATAAGAACAGTTCTTACTTAATTATCCGACAGCTAAACTTGAGCATGACTTCACCTTAAATACCATTCAATATTAAACATTAAACTTTAATACATAAGATCGAAAATTCATGAGCTATTCTGTTACTATGTAGTATAGTCCTATCAAAGACTCGTAACAAGTAAGTACATTGAATATAAACTGGTACTTATTATTATGATAGCCTCGAATTATCAAAGAAATTAATTTTCTATTCATATCTTTGAGTAGTTGGTTTAAATAGGGGGACATTGCAAATAATACTTGACGTAATACTCCAATGCTTATTGGTTTTGAACCGACTTGCAAAAGGAGGTTGTTTTTAATTCAATTGTACTGACTGTGCTTTAAATTATCAGATCAAAACTATATAGATTTACATCAAACCCCATGGAGAAATAAACCTTGCTTGGTTTTCGCTGCGACAAATGAATACACGGAGTAAAATTTACATATTAATACTCTAATTTAGTTAGAAAAAAAAATCACCATCATACGTTATTATAAAACAAAGTCCTCCATCCTGTCTGTCTTTCACAACTTAAACTCACAAACTACTGCATCAAATTTCATGCTGCTTTCATCAATGTATTGAGTGGTTCTCGAGGAAGGTTTTAGAATATAATTTGTAAAATTTTTGTACATATTGCCTAAATATTGCCTTCGAAAATTATAATAATTGCATTCGATATAGAAGAATTGGGTAATGGCAGAAATAGTAATGATTTTACGGCTATAACCAACATTCCCGCGGGTGAAGTCACCATCACCATTAATTTATATCAGAATTTATATTGATAACCTTAACTTATTATTTCGCATGACCACAATCTGACCCTAACAAGGCATCTTTGTTTCACAAAATAAGTCAATTCAATGCATTCTTTCTCCCAACATACGTTTCGAAATAAAACGCGGAAACAGAACAACAAATTGCTTATTAGTAAAAATTGTAATTTGTATGACCATGACATGTTTAAATGTATGAGTCATCATATCTTCAGAAGTTGAATCGGCATTATTTTGCCTGTCAACCAAATAATAAATAAACAAGTCTTTTTAAGTTTCAACGTATATATTGTAAAGGTTTTTAGATTAGTCGTGGTAGTTTGTTTATTAATACTAATGGTGTAAATACTTGTCTGTTCCTCTTTCGCGTTTAAACTATTGAATAATAGTAGGGTAAGCTTGGATACCAAGAAATGCATAAGTTACTTTTTACCATGAATTCGGGCTTAACGTTAATCGAATCGCTCAAATGTATGGAATTGACAAGTCTGGTCACAGTCATGTCAAATAAGAAGGGCATTTCCATACATTCATAGTCATAACTATATTTGTATTTCTTTAGTCTATATTGCTAACGCTTCCTAAGTGAAGAATATTGCATTTGTGGAAACGTGACAGCGCGCTATACAACATAGAGCGATGTCTCTTTCACAACTGCAATAATATTCCAAGAAATGGTGATAGTAAGATCTGACTATAAATATATGTATAGTAACATTTCAAGTGCCAGAAGCTATTATAAAACATGTCACGAATCTTATTAAAACGAGGTATCGGATCGATGCAAGGTGCTACCAAGGTCACGCTACCTGCCCAGATAAAAATACGATGAGACCTTTATTGGTAGTGATGCATTCGTTTTTAAGAGGGATGTGTGGTATATAACAGTTTTGAGGGACAATCATCTCTTAAAGTAAGACTGATGTAGGAAGATACTGCTCTATACTTTGCTATTCATTGGCTAAATCTCTTATTATAAGTCTTATCTTAGGGATTGTTTAAATTTGGAAAACCAGTCACCTGTTAACTGGATAGACCACTGAAAAAAAAAGAAACCACGGTTTGTATAAGCAACAAGTTACTGACGTTTTGAGCAAGCCTTGAGTGAAAGATACGGTTGAGGGATGGAAAAAATGTTGATGTTTGTCATCAATTTATAATTGTTAATGGCAGTACATAGTGATTAAATCTCCCCAATATAACGTTCTGTTTTCCTAACCTATTGGGTCCCACTGCTGAGCAAAGGCTTTCCCAAAATCTGGAAGTTTTTCGTGAAAGGATTTCGTTTGTTTCCTATTACTATTTTACAGATGTGAGCAATGGAGCAACTTATATTTCACTTTGATTACTTTTTAATATCTTCAATTACCCGACCCTGAATATCCTTTTAAACACAATTAATTACCAAGCCAATATTTAAAGACGAAGTATTTTAATCATGCTTGTGTCTCCTCTATAAATCTAATAAGGTAATAACTTGGTCAAGAACATAATTCCCTCGTTCAGCTTGCAATGAAAAAGGTCACGCAATGATAAACGATCTCATAAATGTACCGTACATGTTAAATTCCATACAGACGCTGTACAGAGAAAAACAGAAGGTTCACTTCAAATTAACAAGAAAAAAAATATGCACTCATTCACCTATACTATAAATTTGACATACGAAGAGGGAAAAAATAACATAAATTAAACATAATTTTATCAGAAAACATTGTAAAAAATAGTATTGTCTAGTAAAGAGACAGTGTATGCAAAAAAAAAACAATGTAGCACTATGTTACAAATATCAACTATAAGAAAACATTAAAGCAGTACAATTAAAATGATAAAGTGACACTAATACTAGCTGATAACATCTTATAAGTACACTATTCATACCCATTACTTTATTTGCTCTTTACAATGCTTTACAATGTATTAAAGCTTAAAAAAAAAATGTGTCATAATTGTAGACCCTGTCTTGATTACCTATCAACGTATTATATTTTAATTTTCTAGTAGCGTAAATTCTATTAATTCAGAAAGAGAACAGAAAACATTAAATGTATGACAAATATATTTTTTCGACAAGTGACGTGACTTTGACTTGTCAGTTCAATACATTTGAGCAATTCGTTTGCTCTAGCGCTCTTAGAAATGCAATTATATGGTTCTTCTGGAACATTTTATATGTGACAGTACATAAATATTAGACTCTATTCGTATTAAACCTAATTACGTAACTTTTACTTAATTATCATAGCCTGAGGATGAATCCATTCTCAGGGCTTACGTTACCTTTTAGTTGCACAGCAGTTGTGGAAGAGAGACGCCGCTCTACACCGTGTAGTGCGCTGTCACGCTTCCACAACTTCGACAGTTTGCTTTAAGGATAATGGTATACCCTCAGGTGACTAATAATTGGTGTTTTAAATTGATTACACACGCAATATTCATTTATATGTATAGGATAGCACATATATCGAGATTACCATAGACCTAAAATTACACTCTTGTAATATATGTTTTAATTAAAAACCGAGGGTTTATATTACATTGCCGTAGGTAATTGATTAATGCTTTATACATAACAATTATACTATTTTAAAAACACACCTTTTACCTGTTTTTAAGATAAATTAAAGGAAACTTCTTAAAAGCCTTAAAGTACTTCCACTCTACACCTAGCTTAAGAAAGACGTGGCGAAATATTTTTGAACAGAAGCACAATTTTACAGACACCAATTTTTGGGCAAACGCATAATGTCCTACCACTTCCTCGTAGTAAGCCTTCAGATATCCTCATTAACACCTTCAAAAGCCGCAAAACTCTTTCTAAGTCTTTCCATCCTACTTTTCAGACTACCCTCCACCCAAACAACAAAAATAATTTACATACAAGTACATACACACGTCTGTCTGTTACAAGTCAGCATAGCTTCCCAATACAATATATTGATCGTGAAAGGCTCGAGCCTTTGTTCTTACTATTTCGTATTGCCTCGCCATATCTCACACTTATGTAAAATACTTTGATGGGCTGTTTTATAGCTAGGTAAACTTAAGTCTCTATGTTTTGCAGTTTGAGAGATTCTGGGCTGTATTCTTTTCTGGTTAACGATTGTTTTTGAGTGGTTTAGTGCCACTATTAGCTCTGATTGGGTAATGTAATGAAAAAATCATCTCTGATGGTCTAAGTTTCTGGATTTATGGGTACTTATAATGGCAATAAGAAATTAGTAAAGGCATAAATTTCTGCTGAAGTGATATTTACGAGTATTAATCACCTAATTTATCGAAAAAAAAAATCGTCTATACATTTGAAAGATTTCTGTCAAAATTAACAACTTTTGAACTATTACTTGACGGCTGGGGCGACCATATTTAAAAGATTAACAGAAACATGTCCCTTATTCGTATTCATCCTCAAAATACAACACACAACTCCATACGCAAATCTCATAACTCACAAAACCTCCCAACTACAAATATCAGCACTAAATAATATAAAACTACCCGCCATTCGAAGATTTATAACTCGCAGACCACTCATACAGCCATGTTTCCGATATCTCAATGTGACATTACTGCAACGCGATATTTAGGTCACCCGGGATATATATTTGCTCTAATAGTAACAATGTTTTGTGTCGACCTTTAGTAGTCTAAGTATGTCTGCGCAATGCGTATTTTTCTTTGACTTTGCCTACCATGTTTGAGGTATGAAAGACGGTGAAGGCATCCCTAAATGACTTTACATTGCTTTTGCTGCACAAGGGCCTTACAATCATTTTTTTATGATTGACTGGCCTGTTGGCCGAGTGGTTTGTGGCCCTGACTGCTATACCGGACGTCGTGGGTTCCATTCCCACCCAGGACAAATGTTGGTGTGATGAGCATGATCTTTTGTTCTGTGTCTGGTAGCAGTGTGGGCCACTCGACAAATCCAGTCAACCTCATTATCTTTTTGGTATGAAATTCAATCAATTTCTCATAGAATCCGAAAGTTTAAAAGACCAGTATAACATTTAACAGCGCCTCTGATTAACATTTTAATATTCTGCCATTGGTAATAAATACTCAGTAAATTGTATGTCTATGTTGAGTTCTTTAATGTCATTCGAAGGTGTTAAGTATCAACAGATACACATTAAAACTTTAATGTTAAGTGGCCTTTTCGTTTAAAATGGTATGCAATACATCTGCCATATCAATGAAGGAATAAGGTACGACTAGCAACAAAATTTGACAGGCAAAATTAGACTTACAAGTTGACAGAAATGTTTTGCGACTGCAATATTGGTATTTGGCAATTTTTTATGTTAATTCCCAATGTACTCAATTATTTGTTGCATTTCATATGTTACAGATATGGTAAAAAAAATAAGTAAGTTAAGAATCAATATGGACATAGGGTCCATAATCTATATTGATTCGCATGTGACACATGATTCGTGTGCGCTAAAATTTAGGAGATAAATATATTTTTAATTCCCGATGTCCAATGTGTTTTTGAGCTCCAATATCATACAAAATCCATTGCATTTTGTTGTATAAGCTACTGAGTTCACTCGCTAACTGTACAGCAATGAGCTATACGACATTACGTACCCTACCTTATTTAAGAATAACAACGGCATCAAGTTATTTAAAGTTCAACTAATAGCTAAGTATGCAGAATGTTATTGCATTGTTAGGTATACATATTTCCGTTATGAACCGATGTGGGAATAAAGAAAGACATTGTACTGACCCATTTGGCACACAGTAGCTTGGTTTTACCGCTAAGAGTTCGATCAACTGACGCAATGTGGATTAAAACCTATTTGCTAGAATACTTTAAAGATATACCAAATTGTTTCTTGATATTTCAAAGCAAGCGTGGTAATCAATGCTCAATTATTTTGCCTAGGTCTAAGACATTTGTTGGCTGCTATACAAATATTTTATAGGGCTTCTTCTTTTATTGTCCAGGGTATGACGAGTATTTGGTATCACCAAATGCAGCATCATTGGTGAAGATTAGATCCTCCAAAGTGGATGCGTGCGGACAGTTGAGTACTCTGGTACTCAAGTATGTGCCACATCAGCTGTACGGAGATACCGCATTTGCACTTGGTGTTAGAAAGGTCTGATTAAAGGGTTAAAATGATAAAACAAGACTTCTAAGTTTTAAGGGTTTAAATCAAATTCTCTACAACGGTAAAAGCTTGCAAAACTGCAATTGACTTGAACATTTAACCATGACCCCTGACACATTTTATTTTGCAAACCAATAGTAATTTTACCTCAACCATCTGTCTATTTTTGTGCCAAAAATTCTCTATTTACTGGTAAAAAAAAAACTACTTATTTTTTAAATCACAGAATCAATTGGCAATTTCCAATACCTTCAAACATCACATTCTATTCCTGTAACAGTCGTTACAAGATAGGTAGGAGGATTACAGATCTGAAGCATCCGTCATAATGATCGTTACTCATCGGTCTATAAGCGGAGCGGGGTAAACCGTCCTTCCCGAGGTATAGAATTAGATGGGTGACGGTACTTAAATTGAGTGCTTGTTATTTAAGTGGGATCTTGATTGAAGACTGTTTTAATCTAGTGATATGTTTTGTAAACTGGTGTCCATTTTTTTCATCAATCACAGCGATGATTTTTTTATTGATCTCATTTAAACTACCAAATATAGTAATTTATAAGTACTGTATACTTTAGTAAAAAGCCGTTGTGATCATAATTATTTTTGTTTCACCCATTTTATTCTTGATTGAAAGTTGTTTAGAGCAGAAAACTCTGAAGTCGATTATAACAATTTCTTCAATAAAAAACCAGGACTTTCCTACAGAACGACTGGTCTAGAATTCGCATTATTTATGAATTCACGTTATGACGTAGCCCGTGTAAGTGCCCCATAAATAATATTCGAGGCCAAATATTGTTAAAACAGATAATATATCGGCCAATATCGAATGTATTGCGATATTACTTCTGCATACCATATTACACTTTATTTAAATTCTAGTAGGGGTACCACCACCTCTTATAGAAAGACTTGCAGTTGTGGAAGAGAGACGACGCTATACGCCGTGTAATGTGTCTCACTTACTTTACTGCAACAGTTTTAGATAAAGGGTGGTAGAACCCATGTAAAATAGGAAGCAAACAATATCTAAAATTGTATAATGTAGTTAATATGACACAGTTTTAATGTTAGGCATGTGCTACTAAATGTATAATACCATCATCTGTCATAAGACTGCAATACATAAACAGAGAATGCTTCTGTCATTAAGTCCGCCATTGCACATTATTGTATAAGAAGTATAAATTAATAAATATTGAAATATTAAAGGCCTTTTGTTTGCCTTTATGCATCATTCAAAAAACTAATGTCATACCCCTGCCCTTATCCCAATTATTTATTTGGGGTCGGCGCAACACGTCCTCTAGACGTGTTGCTTAAAGTTTTGGCTATGGTTTTATAGTCGACCGCCTGATCATTCATTCAAAAAACTAATGATCAAAAATAAATATTATATTTTTCCAGTAATTCCAGTAGAAAGGGACAGAAGACGCATCATCTGTGTCATGTTCTTTAGTTTCTAGTCAATGCAATGGCGTCGGCAAATTGACAAAACTTTTTCTACAAGCATTTAATTAATAGTGTTGACTTGAGGTCATCCAACGTACACAATTGACAATCAACAAGTTTTACATGACTGCTTTACCTCTACCTTAATAACAGGCCATAACCATACACCATATTACCCATCATAGCATAGGCGTCTACGAATGCTAGTATTAATTAAAGCCAGTATTTCACAAAGCAATAAACTCTGTCCCACGTGACTGCACTGGCCATGTCATCACTAACCCTCTAGCTAGCTAGTTATAAATAAATATTTTCTCTTACTGCTTGATTGACTTCGAATAATACAGACGATAGATGCACAAACACACATCGTTATACAGAACGTGTAATATAATTATCAGTGTTGCGCATACTTGCATTTATATTTGTTATTAGCGAAGTATTTGTCATGCTGATTGATATTGGAAGATATTTTTCCTTCTCTGGAGACTGTCCCGATCGATCTTGGCTTCGTACTAAGCTGTAATTGCTCTAATGAATAAATTCCTTATAGATATTAATGCCGTTTTCCATGCTATGTTAGTCGTTAATCTTACAATGTTATAAGATGGAAATGCCAGTCTATGAAATGCCTTCCATGGGATCTATTTGACTATGATTGCTTGCATCTATGGTTGATATTTGGATGTTGAAGCTAAGGTCCAAAAGTCTCATGGATTATTGTAAAATTGATGACTCTCTCTATACTAATAGCATGGGCATTAACAGCAGCCTCAAAAAACAAAAAAATCAATATGAAATCTTTTTCCTAATACAGTCTGAATCTATACTTACATTAATGGACATTACAAAAGACAAAAGAAACATAAAACAGCTGACAAAACGGTGTAAACAGGAATTGTCGCAGAGAAATGAAAAATTATTAAATCAATTCCCTGTGCCACTGGCAGTCGTCCAGCTAGCCGGCACAAACCTTGCCAGAAGTGAAGTGGTGTGCCAACGTATATTGCCGTATATGCTGAAATAGGTTAGATATCTCATAAATACTCTAACTTGTGATGTGTGAATGAGGAATCGTGGACGGACTGGGCCTTTGTCTTGAAAAATGATTTCTGGAAAGTGTATTGGTGCCAAAAAAGGTCTTTCCTTTGCATATTTTAGGTTTTTGGTCGTTGTCTCTTATTATAGGAATGATCAATTCTGTCGTCTCAGTAAAAGGATTTTTGAACTCTGATTTTGGCCGATCAGTTTTTCAACAGTTCCTACCTAACTTCCCAAACTCCAATCATACTGAGAATGTCTATCCTAATAGGTATCCTTCCAAATCACCTGTATATCTGTCGTTCGTATCATGTCGTTGTCACCGCCTCACAATCCCATGCATAAAATCACAAACGGTCTGGTATTCAACCGGTCGCACATAAAACTCACCAAACTGATTGTTTGATCGCTTCTCATCACTGATCCGTTTCTGCGTAGCGTAGTCATCGGAAATGCCCGAACAATGCAGTCAGCAACCTGTATAACAAGACGAGGAAGTCGTTTGTGTGGAAAATATCTCCATTAGAGCTGTTACCGCGTCACCACGTGACGTTTACGTTGTTGTGTTACGCTTGTTAGTCTAAGGAAAGTGCAGGTTTCATTGGCTTTCCCATTAGTAGTTGTTAATTTGTCGTATGTGACTATTCTAGCTGGTTGTGACGTAAAAACAGGCTGCACTTAGCAGACTATTTTTTTTGATTAAAGAACGAAAGTTAACCATCTATCTTGTCTTTGTTTCTTCTGCTTATTCCAGCAAGAAAATATCAGGATTAAAAAAGCGAAATATTCTAAAGATATTAGAACATTTAGTGCGATTTTCGAGTTCTGTAACAGTATCAAATGTCCTAATTTTGTTTACATACACACCCAATCAAAACCTAAACAGATGATCGCACAATCTCATTTGCCATTGAAGCATTTTCTTAAAGCGATGCACAATTGCCTCAATGGATCAGAAATACACTAACCAATAAAGGAACAAGATTGATAAGAGCAACAAAGGTGTAGGATGCTACAATTCAGATTAAGAGTGACGTCCTCTTGAATATCTAAGAAACTTGAGATTAAGATGGGCAGATTGTCCTCTGCTCCACTGCCATTTTTCAATTGTGCGACTTGACTATAATTGTGCAACAAAGAAACATCTGTAATTACAAGTCTTGATTGGTGTATTCTTAAATTAGAACGCAGATTATCGGTATTAAGATCTTTGTAAGGCAGGCAACGTAAATTCAAAACATTGGAAGGTTAGAATTGATCTTGCTGCACATCTCTTGGCCATTGCTCGTTTGTCCAGTAGGTTTCTTTTCTACATTATCATCATCTGATGCTTGGTCTTTGTTCCCTCGCATTATTCTTTACCGACTTGCTGCTGCTCCCAGTATCATCATTAGCCTATCGCAGTCTACTGTTGGATATAGGCTTCTCCAAGTTCACGGCACTGAGATCTGTTTACTCCTAGTATACAGTTAAAATTGTGCAACTACATATGAGCATAGAATTGTATCGTTTTGATTCTTCTACCCTGTCTCTATTGTTATGTAATTGGCATGTTCTTTATACATAATTACCCTACCCCATATCCATTTGATTATAATACAAATGTTTTCTAAACGTGCCGACAGTGTCAGTATAATGCGAAACGACATTGAACAATGATCTCATAGTTAATTATTATTATTGAACATCGAACGATTAATTGTAACAAATTACTAAGTGTCAGTCATATTGCTGGCTACGTGTGAAAATATAATTTGAAGCTGTTGGCGATTGGCAGTGGAAACGACTTTCGAAATTAAACCTTATTGCAATGGAGTTAAAAATGACGAAGAAATTGTGCTATAAGTTTTTACATCAGCTGGTTAGTTGTGTCTGCCAACACGTTTATTCGTAGACAGGACACGTGTAAAATAGTTGATTTTCTATTGTTTAGTTTTGAAACAAATTTCCCTGATCTGATGAAGGTAGGGGTCTATCACCAGCTCTTAAAATAAGGCTGATGCAGTTGTAGTAGCGTGACAACGCGCGACACAGCGTTGACCGGAGTCCCGATTCTACAACTACAACTTAATTACTTGAGTTCATGGTAGTCGCTCTGATGAGTATTTCTCTAGGCTTTTGATTCATCAGTAACGAATTCTTTGAATTATTTCAGTCACTAAAGTTGTCATAAAATAAAAACATGTCTCATTATCCTTCATAAATAAAATAATGATAGTTAACCTCGAATAAAGCAACCCATGCCCTACAATACCACAGTAATGATTTGATAACATCTCTAGAACATCATTTATAACCATTGTAAGTTAATAGCATATACATTGTACTAACATCCACATGTCTTGTTCGTATTTTATTCAAATTATGCATAAATGGTAGGTAGGAAGTAGTGATTATGTTAGCGTTCTACTGGGCAAGGTCGAATCAATCTGTGGCAACGATCATAGTATTTGATTTGTTATAAGCCTTTAATGTTATTAATTTTATTTCTGCAGCTCTTTCTAACTGAGATAGCCAGAAAAGGATGGAAGAGTTAATGGTCTAAATTAGTGCACTTACTTATTTAAGTGATTAATTTTCGAAGGCCTTGGGTTTTGACTAAAAAGGTTTCGTTTTTTATTGAGTTTGGTGCTCCGATCAAAGTCGTAATGATAAAGATAATTATGGAATTGTATGCGACTGTCGGGCTGGAGTTTTGTCCTTGGGTGCAAAGATTAATTTGACCGTTCCATACATCATGTTTTATTTATGTATGAAGACAGATCTGTCTCGTTAAGGATAGTTTTTGTGTTCAAAGTTTATGTCTGCATGGATACTTCACTGTGCATGCTATTTACCTTTGTAATACGCTTTATTACGCCTACGGTCTTGCCACTAAGCTGTGATAGCTTAGTGGCAAGACCGTAGGACTGCTAAGTCAGAGGTCTTGAGTTCGATCCCCACGGCGCGCACCGACTTTTCGAATGTTGTGTGCGTTTAAGAAATAAATATCACAGCTTCCGTGTTTCGGAAGGCACGTAAAAATGTGGGTCCTGATCTCTCTCCGGTCGTGTCGGATTGCCGTCCCATCGGACTATGAGAGTAAAGGAACAGAGAGTGCACCTGTGTTTGCGCACACGCTTGTGCATTATAATATGTCCTGCGTAGCTGGCTGGTGTCATAGTAACACTGGCCGCCGTGGCCGAAATCGGTCGGACATTACTATTATTATTACGCTTTATTTAAAAGAAAACAGGCTAGATGCGGAAGGTGTAGGGCAGGGTGCTATGGCGTGACTTGAGTGAAGTTGTGGATAGGCACAGTCAGTCGATTAAATGATTCGCATGTATAGTTCAAGCTGAAAGCCTTAATTAAACACCGCTTGCAGAAGTTGCAGAAGTAAAAAGAAATAGTAAATAATTGCGCCTTGATATGGAATTTTTTTTTTTTTCTTATGAAAATCTATCCATCCCTCCACGAAGCGTCCCTCCTTATTTTCTTCATGACAGCTAACTACATTTTTTCTAAACCAGTCCCTTGATACAAATTATGCAGGTATTTCAATGATAGGAAGTGAAAATGTCACAGCTACGTATGTCTTAATTACGTAATGTAATCAACATACTTGCATACATTTATTGATTAACGAGTTTTTCCATTCGAAGAGTTAGAACTATTGGCATATCTGAGGCCCTTCTACCACTTTTTGAAATATTATTTCTAATGTGGAAGAGAGACGACGCTCTACGCCGAATAGTGTGACAATATTACATCTCACAAATTAAATATTGGGTAGTGTCTCGAATGCTACAAAAATGTTTGTGTCATCAGTATTTTTTCTTAAAAAACCTAGTCCTTAATTAGGGCCCTACAATGTATTACTTGTACCTTTACCACCTGTGCGTTCCTATTTAATTGGCGCTTAATGATAAAGTTACTCAACATCTAAATAAATAAAGGAAACAAGCAGGCTATAATAAGGCCTAGAAAATAAAAGAGAACAGAAATTATCGACACATGCAGTCCATTTAACGTCACCGTCAAAAAAATGCTAATACTATTCGATATCCCGCAGCGTGCGCAAGCGATCATTTTTTGTCACAATCCCTTCTCTCTTCTCTATCTATCACACGCAGAGCGAAAGAGATGCAACACGAATGCAACTAAGGACATTGACTGATATTTTTTGTGTAACTGCTCCATTAAGTAATTTTGAACTTTGTGCATTTGGGTTAAGGTTGATAGTTGAAAAAGAGGAGGGTATGCAGATGAAGTTTTTCAAGGGCCTATACTGTTCCTTACACCTGGCCGATGCGGGTGTGCGCCCATTGTTATTTTAGGCGACATTTTGTCGTTTTGAACATAATAAACAGATTAATTGTCAAGCTTGGGGTCCAATTGCGAATACAAAATGATGCATTCTCTGTATTACTTTTGCTGCTGAGACTGTTGCAGACTGGCATTGTAATAATGCATTACATTTTTGCGAGAAATACGTTGAAATGTATAACCATATGCTACTAAGAAGCGATAAAGTAAAACATCACGAGAAGAATTCCAAAATTTTGGCTTAACCAAGGTGATAAAACGTGGTGATTAAATCAATCCTTTTCTGTATGAAAAAAGGCCTTTGTCCGGGAAAGTTACATACCAGTATTTACACTTAACTAGAGACGAGCCGTAAATATCTATTATTTTCTTTCCAATAGTCAGTATTGTCCTAACAAAACAGGGGACCTACGTACCTCTTAAAGTAATTTATTGAGAATGTGGAAGCGAGACATTGCTATACACCGTATAGTACGCCATCTCGCTTACACACTTGCAATAAAATTACTTTAGAAGGTGTTGGTAGTCATCCAGCTCTTTCCTATTCCTCGTTTTATTCTTGAACATGTCTGATCTATATTTAACTTAACTAATTCTGATTTATTGATGTCGGCCTGAATTGATGGGTTAGGTCAGGAACTGTGAGTCATCTACCTTGTTATAGACTTGTCAGTCTTGGGTTTAATGATAGGACGTATGAAGGTGGTTAGATCAAACTGCTTGTAGAAAGAGGATTAAGTTTGTCGAGACTGGCCTGTTGGTCTATAGTGGTTAGTAGCCCAGACTCCTATACCGGAGATCGTGGGTACGATTCTTATCCAGGACAAATGTTTGTGAGATGAGCACGATCATTTGTTCTGTGTCTGGGTGTAATTTATCTATAATAATATGTATGTATTTAAAAATATGTAGGTATTTTTATCTGTTTTCTAGTACTCATAATACAAACTGCTTAGTTTGACACTAGATGGCGTTGTATGAAAATCGTGGAATATTATAGTTGTCCAGTGAAATTTGAGATAGGCCTTAGCAGTGGGTTGTAACAAGTTAAATGAGTTGATTAATTCTTAATAGCCTTTTTATCAGATAAAAATACATGTAAATTAAATATGAACATTACAAAACAAATCATTTAAACTCCGGCAAGATATCTGGGAACTTCAGGCTCCGAAGATTTACTTATTTCAACACAGAATTTGAATAGGATACGCTTTTGATGTTTGTCTAGTTAAAAATTATGCTAGATTTTCCACTACGAATTAGTGTTCGTATCGTAAGTATACATGTAACTAAATGAAAGTCATCCAATGACATACATCCACAAAAACAGCGAATCTAAAATACATGAAGATTAGTCATTGGAGCAGAAAAAATACAGCTCGTAATGCATGTGTGTGCTAGATAAATTGATGTATGATGTATGACATCATACACAATCGATTACGTTTCGTTGTTCATCTAATCCAACAATTGTGTTTATGCTTGATCTATTAGTTTTATTGTCTTCTTGGCAGATATATTGTACTTTGATTAAATCTTACGTGGTATATTCAGAGAGAGTATTGAAAATTTTACTGCTTTTTCTACTGATATGTTAACTGATTTAGATAAGTATAATACTATAAAAAAAGTTGGCCTTTTTAATTCTTTGTTTTTTACGTGTGAACAGAAATTATCATATTGGGTTCTTTAATAGCGACAAATCGTCGATTTAGTTACGAAATTTGACTCTCATAAAATGCCAAATTATTTTCCTCTGCAGCCCTTTAAACCCCATTGCTTGACTCATGTTTTCATTTAATTCTCCTTTGACTCTTACCAATCGCATTGGTCTTAATCTTGCCAACCTTCTAGTCTTAGTTATCTATCCATCTCGTCCTCGCTATCGAATTAATTTAAAAACTCTTTTAGATCCCTTCTTTCTCAGAATATCTAGATTCCGATAGGTTCTTCAATATTACCTAACGATACTTCACCAGAACATGCTACTAACAGTTTTGAAGTATTGAGCAAGAAAACTTTTCCTTTCCAAATAGGATACTAAACTTACCGACTCTCGTTTTTAAATAACTCGAAGTTTTTCTCCCTTGCGCAAAGATACCTTATTACGGGCAAATCTATAAATAAATAGTATTGAAGTTTGAAATACGTAAGAAATGATTCTTAGTAAACCTAAGAATAGTATCTTGATGAAAGTATTTTTCCGTGAATTTTTTTCTGTTTTCGATAGCAAAATTGGCTCACATAACACCTAAGACTAGGGAGTATTTAGTCTTCAATAGATAACTGTCATACATTCTCATATAAGTTCGTTCTAAGGTACAAGTCATTGGGTATTGAAGACTTGCAATAGCTAGTGTATGAAGGGCCTAATGTTACTGCCTAACAATCACATACATGCCTTAAAATAGTATTGAGTTTGACACCGAATGTGGGTCTAGAATGCTCCAGTTAAATATTTTTTTGCACAGCCTTTCCTTATAATATTACATTCAGCACTTTAAAATAGGCTCTATCGAGATTTGTATGAAAGAAACCAAATGGGGGTATAAATTAGAGGAAAGCAATAAAACTAAATACATAATATATGTTTGGCGTCAGCTGCGTCGACTCACAGAAGTTACGATGGTCAATTCTGAAGGAAAGAATAAATATCAATTAACTATTTAATGATATCATTGGCTCTAAGTTTGCTCTATAATTAAGGTTTACTCTGTTTTTCTATATGGATATATTCAGCCTATAAATGTCCTACTGCTAAGCGTAGGACTATTCCTTCTCTTACTGCTGGTTGGCGATTTTTGTATCTAAAATTTACTGTCTATCCAGTTGTTAAATGAATCAGTTTAGAAGATTTTTTGCTTTAGCATATACTATTGCCGTTTGTGTTAGATTTGGCAACTATATCTAATAATCTACTTGAACTTGCATTCTTTTCATGATTTATAGACTTTTAGCCATCGTTTCTTTGGTCGTCCTCTTCCCGTATATCCATCCACATTCATGTCCAGCAGGGTTCAAGACTAGAGAGTAAGATAAACGAGATACGATTCCGTATTCCCATGGTTTAAATGTACAATCTTCGAACCTATCACTACCTTACAAACAAAGGATTGCAGTTGTGTAAGAGAGACGCTGCTCTATGCCGTGTAGTATGCTGTCTCGCTTTCACAACTACATTCGTCTTACTTTAAGAGTTAGGTTAGGTTAGGTGGTAGGAAAGTGTCACTTTGTCATGTGGAGTCATCTGGGGTTGTCGCATTTTGAAACCTGTTTCACTTTACTGTTAAAAATAAGTGGGTAATAACCCAGCCGAGTCTAGCTTAAAGGTGATCAAGCTAGGCGTGTAATTAGGCATTATTGGTTAGTTAACGACATAATTCTAAGTTTTTTTTATTTTTTTATTTGAAGAAGTAATTGATATTATAGTTAATGTGTAGTTTTGTAGGGCAGTAGGTTTAAATGGTCTTAAATGTCGGTCTTATCTTGTTATGTGGTTTAAGTAATATTACCTTTGATGTAAGTCGGATGTTCTTACCTTTTTTCTTTCTAACCGCTGGATTAAGGACCGTACATAAAACAAATTAACATCGTTCCTATTATTTACGATGCTACTAAAATTGCCACCTGCAAAGCGATGCTTTAGAATTTTCTGTGGCAATCTGTCGCAAATGTCTTGCAAGCTTTGACAAAATTAAATCAGGCAATATAATTTTCAAGTAGGTGACACCCCTGAGTGTAATGACATCTATTGAGTGTGCGAACATGCAAATAGTGTGTGAATTGATAGATTATAGTATTTTTCATCTTTGTTTTTGCTTATCACAACTGACAGTACAAAGTATTGAAGTAAAAATTATTTTGTAGTCTATATAAGATCTCATTTAAGGCAATGATTTTTGAAATAATAATAATAATAGACTTTGGTTGCACAAGAGATCGCCTTCGGAGTTTAAAGTATTATAATAAACCCAGAAAGTTTAATTTTAACTTCTACACATACATACTTGTTTTTAGTAAAAACTTATGATACCCACAAATGGTAAAATAATGGTCAAAATCGGATTAGTAGATTCAGACATTAAGTACCTCTACAATATCTTAACTTTACCTTTTTATTCCTAATATTTATTTATTAATTAAAGGTACACCAACAGCATGCATATCACATATTATGTTCTAAAGTACTAATGCAAAGGCCTGTTAAAGTAGTATAGATTAAGCAATTTATTGTTTCTTTACGATATTAATTGGGACATTAGCAAAGGTCAAATTACATATAGTAGTAAAAAATAATTGTCAATCTGTAGGCAGTAAATTTAATGAATTTATAACAATAAAGGAACGGTTATTATTCGAAGTAACATTTATAATAAAGAAAAAATAATATCGTTTTATGGGTGGTATCTTTATGTGTAAAATTGTATGAAACGAGGTAAGACATTTATGCATTTTATAACTGTATTATGTTTTTATTGTAAGCTAAAACGTCTTAGTGGCCTTGCGGTTGAAAGAAAAAAGAGTTTACATGTACAAAGTTTAGGTTCAAACCCAATACAGATAAATAGTGAAAGAAAATAACCTGGATTCTAAATATTAAAAACGGGAATCGCTCTCAATGAGTTAGCGTGGTAATGCTAAATCATCATAACAGAATAATGAATTTATCCAGTCGTGGAACATGGATATACCTATCATCATCACAGCCCATCATAGATCTTCCAAAACTCGTCTCACATTCTGTACAACGGGTATATTACTGAACACGACCCTCAATTAAAGACCCACGTGTTGGTCGACGAAGTCCAAGAGAATAGTCAACTGCTGGACATAGGCCTCTCCAATTTACACGTCAATTTGATCTATTTTCGGCTTCACGCCTTCAGCTAAGTTCGAATTTGTTGTCTACTATCAAAAACTTACAAAACCTAGCCTTTGTCATTACTATCTCAATTCTTCAATGTATTATTGCATTTATTCAAACCAAAAACCTACCAATAATTGCAACTAGTAACAGTCACAAGAGAATCAAAAAACAATAAAAACCGGTTTTCGACCCCCCTTGCATTAGGGGATGGTGTTATAATGGCTGAACTCCGTCAATCATAGCGTTGTATCAAATGATAAAAAATGCACAGATGTGTGTGCCAGACTATTGATTTTGAAGTACGGTGAGCAGAATGCTGTATTGATAGCATAAATATAGGTAGTGACATGAATGTCTGCGGGACGCAAGCCAGACAGTGAGGTTTGGAAGGAGGAGCCCTTTGCTTAGTTAATGAAAATAGGAATTATGGTTCCTACTAATATTATAAATGCCAATGATTGTGTGGATGGATGGATGTTTGTTACCTTTTCACGCTGAAACAGGTGGATTATTTTAGATTAAATTACACTGAATTAAAATATTAGATAGAAGTTTAAACCGATTGCGTCAGAAGGGGATAATGTTTTACACTTTTATCTGACATACTCAAATAGTTTGTTCAAAAATGGAATTTCCATTTCTATTGCTGTTGCGTTTAAATAAGCTGTTCAAATCTGTCTAGCAAAACATTTTCTATTTAATTAGCATCACATATTAAAAAGCTATAAAAAAATCTTGCCCAATACTAAAACTACTTAAAATCTTAATTTACCAAATTATTGTTCAGGAACACTACAAACCACGTACATTCATAACACTACAACACTTTATATAACACTAGACATCATCTAAAAACATCCAACCATATATTTATAAACTAATATAAATAATAATATAAACAATATCATAAAGTTACCACATCTGCCGACTTTACTCGACATTCGCGTTGCACGTAACATTTTACCCAATGATTTTATTTAATAGTCTGTGCCCGCGGGTACACTCGCTTGGACGTCTCGCCGTCAATGTAAATCTAAACTTTTAAACATTAACCTAAAAGTGCATCAGTTTTACATATTAATACAAATAAACTTGTGTTTATATTAACTTGGATATTTATAACTACATAGATATTTAAAAGTGAATTTATAAGTGACGTTTTTAAGTCTACCGGTGTCAAAGTGATTTTAAGAGACAAAAGAGTGTTAATTAAAATGTGATTTCATCTAATAGATTTTTGTGTGTCTGTGTGTTTTGTTTATTATTTTGATAGTGTTTGGATTGCCTTTAAATAAGGATACAATGTAAGTTGAATGATTTGTGGATAAGTGTATTTATAGGTTTAAAACTGCGATTGGCAAAATATTTAAGTTTTAACCTTGATTATTTATTTCTGGTTGTAAAAAAATTGTTATTTTATACTCGTATGTAAAACTGAAAAAAGCGTATGATAATGATACTTTAAATTGAAAGAATGCTTAAAACATTACCCTTTCTATTCGGCTTTGCCGTAGGCTTGCGAAAATAAATAAACTTTAATAAAATGCAAATGCATTTATTGTCACCAAAATTGCTTTTTTTTTTACTAAGTAATAAATTGTTTATAATACGTGGGATATATGTAATCACTGTTATAGGTTATTTTGTGCTCTAGCCTAACCTTTGTAGGGCTATGACTTAATTTATTGTTTTATAAGGGCACGCATGATTTTTCTGTAATATTAATTATTTTGACAGTTGTTGTAACGTTTATACTATACTCTATTTACCACTGCTTCTGCCTAACCTTTTACAGTATTATTTTTAGCTCTAGTCTCTCTAGGTTCCTCTATGACATTTTAGCAACGCAACGAGTATCAGTAAATTATTATTTCAGAAGTGCCGATCAGGGATACTTGAAATAAAAACATTTTGATTTTGCGTCCCAAAATTCTGAGTAATACAGTGAATCCAATCGATACACGCTCTCCTAATAATACTATTCCTTTACAATACTGCTACATTATAACACGAGCTTTAAAACACAAGCAAGGATTAATTCTACCCTTTATAGTACACCCTAAAACCACCCTATTTACTTAAATTAGGGGCGAGTTGTCACCCCTCATATCCATCAAAATTACATATACTACAGGTCAAAGTATACTGGCCGTTCTCTCTATGTGTGGGTAGAACCATTCTATCTGAATCCAGACGGTTCGATCTGTTGTTGAAACGCGTATACAATCTTGCTAGCTATTCAAGTGATCTCGTATTGGTCGTAAATCAAGCTAAAATGTATTCTAACGCTGTAAGTTAGAGTTTGATTTCGAATGCAGTTTACAAAGTTCATAAAACAATAGCAATCAAATGATTTAGCAATAGGCTAGCATAGCGTTTTAATTAACTACTTTTAATCAATAAAAATAACGATAGCTGTATTTTTGATATCGTATTAAATTATATTTCAATTTAATATTCATTGGTTAATTAAAAATGTATGCATCAAGCAGTAAGTAGACAAAGAGTTTTTAAAACGGCGTAAAATGGTATTATAGGTAGTCCTAGTTAGTTGGATTGTTGGTTTCTCCGAAGCGATCAACACGAGGACTCTAAACGCTATACAGAATCATCCCAGCAGGGCGTTACCCGCTATTAATCTGCACACAAGTAAACACAGGCATCTCAAACCGAGTCGCCAAGAAGAAAGTATCTACACCTGTCCTTCTCCCACTTTATGTAGTGACCGGTGTGCGAGAGGGACGGCAATCGAAGGGTCGGAATCAATACCATATGACAGGGGCCGGTATTTTATTTTGTTGGAGACATCTTTGCGTGTGTTCGTGTAATGTTGTGTTTGTGTGAGTGGCTGGACCGCGTACCCTGTACTGTCTACATAAATTTTACCCAATGTTCGCTTTTCACATGTTAATTCTAGGATTTCGGATTTCGCTACGAATGCTTTGAAGCAGTCTTGTTTCTGCTATGTTCGTATTCGTTTTCGATGTGAGTAGAATGGACTGTTTGGATAAGGTTAAATTAGTTTACTGATGCTAGTTATTTTGATATTCACTTCGTTGTTGAATGATGATATAATTTCTATCATGGAAGGATATTCAAGGACATTTATCTTAATATCTTATTCTCCAGTTGTTAACTCTCTTATTCCAGTTTTATTTACTTTTTGAGGTCCATCTAAAACGTTCTTATAACCCCAATCTTCATTGTACAACTGGCCGAAGGATTTCTTCCAATCTCATCAAATTCGCGGGTTTTTACAGTCCCGGATCAATCTCTCATAAAGGAATCTGACTTGTCTCGCCATCTTAAGGCCTACCACGTCGCCGTTTCTTTTCCTTTTTCACATCAATTCCTTTGTTATCTTTTCTGAGACGCGAATTTACCTTTTTACCTTGAAATTGATCAATTTGTTCATGTTTGTTGTCAAAATTATAGATGTGTACGTAAAATTCAGTTGCTAAAATATAAGTGGTTAGATTTTGAGCTCATTTTGAAATGATTGATTTCATTGTTGTTTAATTAGGATCATGCAAATTCAGGATACATTATAGTAATGAACTGTAATGTAACTAATTGTCGATCCTTTAAAACACTGTATTAATATTAGTCTCATCAATCAATTTCCTTACCTTTAGAACTAAAAAGTTGTTTCTAAAATATTCAAAAAGGGATGCAAATGATACCTCATGTAGCAGTACATCATTACGAATCAGAGCATTTGGTGTAATTTGGCAGTTGTAGGAAGGGGTACCCACCCCACGCGGGCGAGATTTCACGGGTAACATTTACGAAGCGAGCTATTGTCCAGTGAGTTGTGGTGTAAATAAAATGTATAAATCAATGTTTTCGTCTGAGCACTTTGAATGCGCGCTTTTGCTGTATTCGATGTAGTTTTTGTGTGGAAGTAGTGGGTTTTAAGTGTTAGTGACCAGTTAAAGTGTAAAGTAGAACATTTTAGAAGAGTTTTGTCTATTAACGTGTATTGTGAAAACTATAGTTACATGACATGGAATAAAGGTAAAGGGAGAACGAATAAAATCGCATTATTGTGGCTCAAATTAAACTTTCCATGCTTTCAGATACGAAAACGCGGAATTCAAATATGATTCGGAAATATTGATAATTTCAAGGAAGAAATAGACCAAAAGAGTCTTTAAACACATTTGCACTATTTCTCTCTAGTCTCTTCGATAGTTGGATAGGATTGCAATCCGACATGATCGGAAAGAGATTACGGTCTTTGTGTCGTACCATGTTAACTTGAAAACCAATGGCTTTTGTTACTACTGTTTTTTACTCTCTTAAATAGTATTTAACAGTTGTAAATGGTTTCGAGAATTGGACTGCGATCCTTGACACCTGGTTAGCGTTATAATATTTTAGTAATACGGTAACACCCTGTAAGTATCTCATTGCTTGGAATTTGGAAAGGTCCTCATTCCAGATAGAGAAGGATTTAAGCATTGATATGTCTCGTCTCGGTTGACTGGTAGAGAATGCCTCAGGCATTAACTCTTTCAAGACCATCTAAATATTTTTAATCTTCGAATCCTTTAAAATCAAAACCTGCGTTAGTGAAGTCAACAGTGACCTATGTGGCATTTATTGCGTTAAGTCTTTCATTAAGTGTTAAATCCTAAAAATCGCAGCAAACAAAATGTCTGACCAGAGTCTGGTCTCAGTAAATTTTGTGTAGATCAAATATGATTTTAATTATAAATTGTTCATCAGTATCTTGTACCTACCTACCTGTAGTTACAAAAAGGTTTGCTAAATGAGAGTTTTTCCTTTACATAACCATATACTTAGCTACATGTCTTGTATATCATCATAATTCAAAGCTGTCAATTAGACCGGTAAGCCTTTAGCATGTCAATTAAAAAAACGATAAATACCTTGTTTAATCTTGTTGCTATAATTTGCAAGTCACTGTGTATGATAAGGTTAAGATATCAAATCTCTTGTCTTGTATGTCCGTCCTATATTTCTATTATAACTGCGAAACTTGATGTGTATGCTTTCTACCAAAGAATGCAAGATAGTACTTCGTTTTTCGATTTCATTACGTCAAAGTCAAAGATTTATTTGCTTGAAACATGGTACAGAGGATGTTAATTCTTCTTACTATAGATCAGCAATAAATTAGTACCTATAAGATTACATGGCATGAACTAGATCATCATCATCATCAGCCTATCACTGTCCAATGCTGGACATAGGCTTCTCCAAGTACACGCCACTAAGATATGGACTTATTTAGTCACTTATTCAAAACTAATAATAATGTTCCAAAATGTATCGGCTCACTTCTAAAATCATCATCAACTCGAGAACTGTCCACTACTGAATAAGCCATGAATAAACGTATTCAATCTCTATTTCCTTCAGTATATCTGAATTTATACTCTATTTCACAATTTCAATCTTAGTCAAAGTTAGTCGTCCAGTCCTTCAATATCACTTGACCGAAATCCAGTCTACTTCCTCTTAAAGCAATATTATTGCAGTTGTGGAAGAGAGACGCCGCTCTTCGCCGTGTAGTGCACTGTCACGTTTCCACAACTGCAATAATATTACTAGAGGTGATGGTAGGCTGTGAGGATCAATATGTGTATCAACCAATAGTGGATGTAGATGTGGCTCACCTACCCGGGATTGTGTGGGGCTATGGGATATGGGATTATGTGTATCGGATCTGTTACGGAAATTAACTGGGGTTTAAAGGACCTAGGTCTGGACTTAGAATGCCTGTAGTCTGTAGTGGGATAGGTAGGATTTAGAAGGAGTAAAATTAGGGGAGTACCTTTATTTTAATGATTTAGTGATCAGATCGTCTTTGTGATAGGTTAATGTAAGTTATGCAATAGAAGAAGATTTGAGTTTTGGTTACCTTGGTTTTCTAAGTAGTGTAGTGGTTTTAATGTTTCGGTCACTATAATTTACTCTGATTAATTTCTGTGAATAGACTGTTTTGTATCACATTTCTAAATCGTCTAAACATACAAAGCCACAAGATAAACCACGACATTTACCAAGACCACCTCTTCCATCATCACAACTTATTGAAATTTCCCTTGTCATTATTTTTAATTCATCAATACCATCTAAAATAACTAAGCTAATGCAAGTTTTGATTTCAATATCTCAAGTAATACCGCCTTAGCTGTTGTCGAATTAGTCTGCCGCTCCCAAACGGTTTAGCTTAGACAGATCTAATTCAATTTCATCCCCTTCAGCAAGAACTACTGCAGATGGTATTGTGATTACTGGACGACGTTCGATGATTAATTTTTGACTCTTCAGTAGTAAGGTTTAACTATTTTCTTAATCTGTTTTTTTAGTGTAAGGAAGTATGGATTACTTTTCCTCCTAAGCCTATATTGGGTTTTGTTTTTAAAGAAAGGTTGATTTTTCGAATTCTGGAGACACAAATGGAGGGTTTTACTTTTTATAAGGAACTGGACTTTGACAGGCCTGATGGTCTAGTGGTCTATTCCCACCTAGGACAAATGTTTGTGTGATGAGCACGAACATTTTTTCTGTGTCTGGATGTAATTTAGCTATAATATGTATTTGAAAAAAATATTTTTTTCTACACTTATTACTTAAATAAGTTATTTACAACAATTATGTATGTAGTTGAGGACAATTTCTGTCTAGTCTATCCGCCCTGTTGCTTAAAGACAAACTCAATGCTCGATGTCTGATGCCGGTACAGGGTAAATATAGCGTTGTGTCGAGACGAAACGGTGGTAGATGCGAAGTAGTATCGATGAGTTGTTATCATCTGTCTACACTTTTCCTACTATGTTTATTAGGATTCTTAGTATGATGAGTATTTTTAAATAATATACTACGGAACTGCTTCCATTCTACTGTTTCCACCGTTGCTATTACTAGATAACTAAGAATATGTCTTGCATCTACTAGAGATGAAGTCAACAGTTATCTAATACTAGCCAAAAAGCCGATCTCACCCAACATAAATCAGACAAAAATTCTACTTAGAGCAAAAACATCCATATTTTCACCGCAACTATAAAATATGTACAAACACATCAAATTTACGTGTCATACAATGTTCTGGAGTCAGTTCGAAAGGGACAGCGATACAAAAGTCGTGGGAGTGAGTGAGATGGGGGATAGAAGGGGAGGAAGGCCCCTATAAGGGTGGTTAGCATTGTGAACGATAATTTCCTTGAATAGTAGCAAAGGTAATTTTATTAGGGTGTTTTTGTGTATTTAATTCTTGTATGTAGGGGCCCTGAAATATTGTTTTAATTTATGTTTTGTGACGCGTTTGTGATGTTATATTTCACGCTTTTATGGATTATGTTGGGGTTAACCGTTTTTAGGTGTTTTATGGTGAAATGTTCTGAATTAATTATTTTATTTTGGTTTTTGTATAAATGTTCATGAGCGTTAGGACATTTCTAAACTGATATAGTTTTTGTCTGGTACTGAATATTAGTGCTTAATTACTGTTAGAAATTAAAATCCTGTTAGATTTGTTAATTTATAATTAAGTTACTGTTCACTATTATCAAGGGTATTCAAATCTTTTGCTCTATAGTATCAACTACTTAACGCCAAGTTAACTCCACAGATTTTTACCCCCTTGCAACTTTTTAACTGACTCCCAAACGGAGGAGGATGTACAAAGTTTCTTTTTAATTTTGCAGTCACTTATTTTGTATTTTCCTTTGTTTCAGATACATTTTGGATGGTTACAATATGCTAAGTGACAAAGTGCCAGTGTAGTGTAGTGTAGTGGCATGTGTCAGTGATAAACATGAGTGAAGTGACGCAGGCGGAGCCACGGCTCTGAATGATAGCTGACGCTGAAGGTGAGATCATGATTCCATATAATTTATCCAAGTCAATGGTGCCCGTTATCAAAAACCTGTCCTTAATCCTTCTACAATACCTTATCCCGCGACTGTCACTAGCCTTTGCGATCATCATCATCTTCCTGCCCCTATACTATTTTACTTGGGGTCGGCGCAACACGTTTTTTTTTTCGATACTAGCCTTCGCAATATAAATGCATTATTAGACCCATCGACCCGTCATTGCACATTTAAACGGGATGTAAATCATTTAAAAAGAAACAAAGATTCTATTAGCAACGAAACCTATTATGAGTATTTAAATTTTACAAACATTTCTAAGTCTCGATGTTACTTTATGAAGATAAAGGGAAAAAGTATTATATTCAATTCTAACCCTATGAACTAACCAAACATAACCAACGATATAATAATAACCCTTAAAAACTCATTCAATGATCGCCTAGTCACTAGGTATATAAACAATTAATTTCAAAGACCTCCAATACCATTTCAACCATTATTAACAACATTAAAATCACCTTTAAACCAAACCGCATAAAGTCGATATTCTCATAACAATCAAACAGCAACACAACATACATTAAAAGCGCCTTTAAATCAAAGCCCTAAGGTTGATATTCACGTAACTGCTGTTATGACCTGTACGGTCTAACTTTGAATACAAACAAATTGCAGTCCACTCCAGCATCCCCTGGGAGAAAGTTATCGCAATGGACGCGATGCGAACTGTGCTTGGTATTAGTTTGATGTGGTGCTCAGCTTAGACTTAGAGAGCATGGAGATTGGAGACAGTTTCAGAATTTGATAGACAGTGTTATTAACATGACACAGACACCAGTCGTGTTTTCTGTGTGGAAGTAATCGACTTCGTTCATGGCAGTGTATATGTATAGAGACTGTATAGTGTATATATACAATATAGCTCAAAAGAGGGCTGTCGGGTAAAAGTATCTCACCATTATAGAGTATGAATTAGCATTGATCGCCACGGTTGCTCACTTGTAGATTCCAGAATTTGGAAACAAATTACCTAATTTTCGACACGATTTGCCAATGTTTTCAAAGAATAAAAAAGTCCTACTTTTCATCACCTGGGTTCGAAGAATTTGAACTACCTCATCAAAAACACTGTCACAAATTACATATTATGCACAAAGAAAACTTAAACAAAAGTGCAGTGTTAAATTTAAGTTTAGGTAAACTTGGTATATTGCATCACCTTTTTTTCGTCATATAATTATTAAGTTTCTATCACTTATTTTAAAAAACAGTATTTACAATACACATGCCCAAAGAAAAACAGACAAACTAAAGATAAAACAAAAAAAAAAATCATTATCTATGACTAGCAATGCGTTGTAAGTGACATAATATGTCTCACATACGCATAGCATTCTAGGAACAAAAAAACTCGACTTCCTAAGCTCAAGTCGTTAAGGAAGTGCGTCATTTTAATGACGAAGAACCGGTACGATCTATTTCGAATGTAATGTCGGTTTGTGTTCATGTCTTACATTCAATTATGCCTTTATGGAATTAATGTTAGTAAATCAATTTCAATTAAAAGGAAAGGAAAGGAATTATTTTCTGTGGTTGATTTGGTTCCAATTTATCATAATTATAGTCTAGCGCCATTATATCCTGAACGTAGGCTTCTCCTAAAGAGCGTTTTATAATCATCCTGGTCTGCCTAAAATTTTTTGTTTGAATTATTGCTTTATGGATGAACTTGATAAGTAAAGCTTACAAAAAATACCCTATCGTGAGGCCCATTTTTTAAAAACTGGATCACCTTTCAACAGATTCATTTACCCCATCCATACATAATGCACAAACTCAGTTGACGGTTAAAGACAGAGTTATTCGTACTTTTGCAATTTTAAAGTCAGTATGGGTTACACCATTTCTTTATAGACTTAATTCCCAGATTAGTCAGTTCCTTTCTTCTATGACATCATGATGTCCGCTCAGGATGTAGAGGTAATTAGCACTGGTTATTACAAGTTGGACTTGTGAAAACTAGTTTCTTATGTCATGAGAATTGGCCTGGTTCGTTCAGATTACTATTACTTTTAATTTGTCCTGAGCTTTGGGTGTAATGTCAGACATTACGATACGATCTATTTTATGATACTTGATAATTAAGAAAATTTCTTTTTGGTTGGTACCCGGTGAAAATTTTACATGGACTTCCTCTGCCGTGGGTAGGATACGGAAGGGTGTGGCAGAATCTTACCGACTAAAACCACCAGTGTGTTTCACCATTTCCCGATAGCCAGAAACCATGAGCATAAAGATTGCGGGCATGCTTTTGCAAACTACGGGACCTAAGTACGAAATCCCTAAAGGATTATGTTCCTTTAATTTTTTGGTTAGTCTTTCTTAATATATTGCAGTCGGCTTCCAATCTGTTATCTAGACAAAGAAAAAAATAAAACTAGATCTATGCCACATCATCATCTTTTAAGTCTGAAATCACACATCGTTGGATTCAGATCTCCCTTCTTTTCTGCCACTTTTCTTTACGCTGTCGTGTGCCTCATACAAAAAATCCACACATAAAACACTAACTTCAGCACATCAAACTTTTTGCTACAACTTTTCCCACGATATCCTATCATACTTCGACGGCATAGCGATAAATCTCAAGATGGCTTATCAGCAGCTAAGTGCATCGAAGTCATAATATTACAGACAGTGATGGATTGCTAATCATGGCAGTAACAAAAGATTGCTTTAACTGGAGTCTGTTGATGTTTTACATCTTGGAATGTCTTGTGTACCGAGGTTTTAATATACAGTAACGTTGAATATGTGTGGTTTACTGGGTGTGATAGCTCTGGTGGAGCGGTTTGATCTAAGAACAATAGTTCTGGGTTTACTGGAGACTTCATCCCTTGTTTCAACAAGTGCGATATGCTAGAGTTCTCTAACCCTGTTTTGGTATTTTAGTAATAGTTTTCATTTGTTTTAGATTGTCAACCGAAATGTGTTTGTGAGAGTTAGTTTTGATTATCATTCATTTAAGTACCCTGAAATCGTTTCCTCATAATAAACATACTAAAGCAGCAACTGAGTAACTTCTAGAATAAATGCAACTTGTATTTGTTGATGATTAAATACGGTAAAGAATACGTCATCTTATTAATTTTGACCTCAAATAATAACTTTCCTTATTAAAAATGCTTTCACTCTTAATATAGTGAATCAAGTTTTGTTGTTTGCATATTATACTCCTCTTCAGCATGACCTTTGTCCAAGATATATATTGGATATGGTGTCGTTTTACTGTAGTGAGTTGAGTACTATATGCACAGTACTCGTTATCATTTTTGCAAATAATCCTTTAGTAAAACTTGTCTAAAAAAGTCAAGCACAGGTAAATTAATAATGTAAAGAATGATCACTCGACACACTTTTACGTAACACTGATTTTTACTGTCCACAAATAAATTTGAGAGGCCATCTAAGGGTTATATGGCAATTTAATGTCGGTGTTTCAACCCACGACTACCTTGGCCAAAAGTAGGAAAAGCGGGCTTAATGGCATCCGCCGGTCAATTAGAAGAATTAGAATGTCACGAGCCGTGGGCGGAAGTTGTCGAAGCATTTACATAGTAACCAAATGTACTAAACATGTTCATGTGTGGAGAGCGGAAAGTTGGCTGTTAAAACTTATGCCTTACTTAGATTTACTATTCATAAACTCTAGACAAGAAAGTCTTATTGATTCTTGCTTGGTGGTGACCAAGCCATGTTGGAGCGGTTTTCAATGACATTCATATTGAACTTTTTTGAAGATAAACCTGATAGATCCCTATTTCGCTCCACCTCTGCCTACCTCCTACGTCCCATCTCTGCCTAAGTCAAAATCAAAAGTTTTTGTTTTCGACTAGGCCTTTTCAGGCACTTTCAAAACGTTACTGACTCTAGTTGCGCGTGTTCTAGGTGTGGAAAAATAAAAGTCTCCAAGTCATCAAAAATTTACTCAGAATGGCTCACTATCTGACCTCTCACTTGCGAACCCTGACCCATTTAAGTACTGGGTTATTCGATACAGTTATTGCTAAAATTAGAACGTTACCTAGACAAAAAATCGATTTATTTCAATGACTTCTATGATTGAATGCAAATCACTAGCATCTTTATTCAATGTCATATTAAAATCGCCCTTAAGTGTCATGGCGTCTTCGACACTGTCGCTTCTTCTTCGTGGCGTTTCTATTAATGACAATTATATGTTATCGGGAAATTGGGACAGTAGTCGACCATGCTAACAGCATTGTTGGTGTCGTTGTCCAGACATCTCCCTTTTTTTGTAGTAAGGTGGGGTAATCCTCATGAACACCCACCTCCTCGAGGGAAGAAGTGGGCAGTGTCAGACTCTTACTGACTAAACCTGAACCGCCATGCAACGTCTCCCGCGTTTAGTCGGTGCGCGACAATTCGTTGCAGTTCATCACGCACCGACCGCGGAAGGCAAAACCCCTACTGTCACCGAATATAGCGTCAAATAGACCTTTAAAACGTCCCTTTCAAACATGTTCGATAAGTATCAGCTTAAGAAAATACGTTAAAAGAATTACGTGAAAATAATTGAAATTGTATTATTAACTAGAAACGGGCGGTCGTTGCCAGTAAAATCAATAACCGCATTGAATATTACATAGGTAATGACGAGAATTCCATTGAAATACAAACGAAATCATGTAGAGCAAATGCTAGTTTATACTTCCATTGTAAAATCTACCTTATTCTTATCCATTAGAGTTGGTCTTCGGTCGTTGGAAGTAATTAACGGGGTTACTATCAGTCTGATTAAGGATAAGTCTTCCTGATCGGCTTTTCATCCTTTTCTAAGTTTCTATGTAGCTTGAATATCCCGTGAGGGAATCTCACATTAAATTTGAGTTTAATTGTCGGAGGAACTGCATCTTTCTTGTTTTTTAAATTTTATCGTACTTGAATTTGTACAATAATGTAGTGTAGTACAAGGATCTTTTGGCACGTGGTAGAATTCGGAACTTTTGCCGTCATATATGAATAACCATCACTTTTGACAGACAGTTGAGTTGATTATTTTTGCTAATGCACACCAGCATCCTTAATGTTATTGTCATCCACGTGCCAAAAGATTCTTGTAGATCTATCTAAATAAGAGAGATCTACAAGGATGAAAAATTAATAGATATTATCTCACTAAAGTTTATTTTTCAGTTACGTGACTTAGACTCGTCAATTATAGGGCCCAATTGGAAAGGCCTATGTCCATCATAGTCCACTGTTGGACATGGGCCTCTCCAGGATATTTTTTTACTACACGAGTCATTTAAATAATAATTAACACCTATACTTCATGAATTTAAATAACTGTATCCCCAATGGATTTTCCAAGTTCATCGATTTTACTTTTCCATACACACGTGTATATCTCATACATTTTCTGTCAAATCACGGAATACTTAACGGTGGCTATAGTCTGTTGACCCGTTGATTACCGGAGCTAATAATATCAAGCTGGTAATTAATGGACAATTAACTACAGTTAAGACAACGCTATCATAGTATAAATACATACAGAAGTTTAACTTGACCGTTAAAAATAATGCCTACAGCCACGCGGTACATCACATCGATAGGGCTAACTTTTTTTTTGTTTTCCGGGGTGAAACTCTGATGATTTCAACCCACGTTGAGGGCACGACGTGGGGATATGTCGGACTCACATGAACAAAGACACCCCGGACCCCTCCTATTACCAAAGCCAGAATCGCGGGATCGCTCGCGCATGTTCTGCGCGACTCTGGCAAGCCTTAGTCCTGCTGGACACCTTCTCTAAAGGGGTAGATGTAAAGAGCATACCTTTTACTACCCATAAGAACGGAAACGCAGGACGTCATACGTTTTCTTTTTGACCTGTTAGCTCTTTGGGTGACAGGGAGAGCTGCCCACCTACAGCATTTATAAACCCATCAGCATCAGTGTAAGTTATAAGGTTGAATTCGTTGATAAATAAAAAAAAAACGGTTATCTACATTAAGGGTACTTTAAAGTAAAAAATATATGACAGAAATGTAATCAATTAATTAACTTTGTATTGTTAAACCCATGTGACATTAAAAAACGTTTCACATTTTATTTGGAGCAAAAAACGAAAGTAAAAACATTTACAATGACAAACATTTGTAAGTTTTTTATTGGAGTTACTTCGAAAACTACCCCTTAACTTTAATGGCATAAATTAATAAATTTCTATACCACAGTATAATAAATATACAGTATGAAGTCTTCATATAAACAGGCGCAACGCAAGTTATGCCTACGTTATCGGATCGTGGCATGACATGATACAGTCGCGAGCGTGTCGCAGTGAATAACGGTAGACGGTGTTTTTTGATGTTATTAAAATGCTGTAAGTGGTCAGCCCTATCGCTGTTACTTAAAGCGCAGCTGTAAGTAGTAGGCATTTATTTTTTAAAATTTTCAGAGTGAAACTGCCGTATGTATTTATACTGTGACCGTAGTACAAAAGTGCGTTGCATTAAAAAATAGTATTTAAAAAGTACAAGGAGTATTTATTACTCCACTAATATCGTAAAAGTGAAAGTAACTGTGTCTGTTACGGTTCCTTAGGTAAACCGCTCAATTGCTTTTGATAAAATTTTGTATAGTCTTAGCTTGAAATTAAATGAAGGATATAGGCTTTTTACTGCGATCATAGTCCGCTTGAACAAAGCCGCGGAGCTGTGCTAGAGTATTAGAAAAGTAAAATATTATAAAACTTGTCTATTAAATAGTTTCTTAATACTAACAACTGTAGCAACATTACGCAAACCTTTTACTTAGCAAGCAAGCATATCCTTACAAATCTAACTGCAAATTTCCAACACAATAATCAAAGTAAAATAGTCTCTATGCGTTCATAAATAAGGGTGGTTATGAAGTCATGGTATGTCTTCATTTTGCGGTCGGTTGGCCGTTCTCACGGGCGTATTAAATCGTTTTCTAATTCCAACCAGTTGTTAAATGTTAAACACGAGTGATCCGCCTCGGTGAGACAATGAGAGGTCGGTGACCTCGCGACCGGCGTGACCAGCGGCCAGTGCTATGTGGCGTACAGATGCGGGAGTAGGTAGAAACTCCTTGAGAAGTTAACTTATGGTAACAGTATTAATGAGTCCGGACCGATTTCGGCCACGGCTGCTAGTGTTACTATGACACCAGCCAGCTACGCAGGACATATTGTAGTGCAGAAGCGTGTGCGCGAACACAGGTGCACTCTCTGTTCCTTTTACTCTCATAGCCCGATAGGAAGGATCCAAAACGACCGGAGAGAGATCAGGCGCAGGACCCACATTTTTACGTGCCTTCCGAAACACGGAAGCTTTATATTTGTTTCTAAAACGCACACAACATTCGAAAAGTCGGTGCGCGCCGTGGGGATCGAACTCAAGACCTCTGACTTAGCAGTCTACGGTCTTGCCACTAAGCTATCACAGCTTCAGGTTAACAGTATTAAGGTATACCTAAATGGTACAACGGTTTACTCACGCGTATTTATCGGGTTAGCCCGACTAGTTTCGGACCCAACCGGAGTCCTTAATTATGAATACTGAGTAAACCGTTGTATCATTTAAGTATAAATCATCCTAAGATATGTTTATACAGATATGTTAAACTATCGATGTGTAAAACTATTTAAAAAACGGCTAACCGACTTGTTGATACATAAATGTTATAACCTACTCTTTCAACGATGTTCATGTATCATAATGGATGTCTGATTGTGGTTTTTATCCAGTTGTGAAACAAGTCCAATATAAAAATATTACCTACATATATTCAACATTCAAATTACTTACTACTAAGTAAATATCTAAAAATAATCTATGTGTTGCTATCTGAACCCAGTCTACACGAAATTTTATTCTGTTTACTTTTGACACTCTAAAACGTTTATCGAGGCAAGTATGTGTGAAATACTTGTCAAATGATCGCTAATATTGTAAATGGTAATAAAATATTCGCCAGACTAATATCTGATAAGATTGCAAAGTATCCTGTATTTGCTTAAACAAGGCTAAATTCAAGCAAAAAGCAGGTTTATTAAATTTTATTTGAAATTATTAAAAGTATTTAAATATACTAAGGAGACCTCTGTTGTTGGTCCCCGGTCATAGTGAGCTAAAGACGCTATAGTGGTTTTTGCCGGTAAGAGTCTGGCACACCCCGTAGTCACCCCCTGACGAGCCTCTGATGCCTGGCAACTTGAATCCTCGAACCACTAAGAGTTTATAAAGGAAGTACTCGCTCGGTGACTAAAATCATCGTCTCGGAGATTTACAATGGTTCTAACGTATTATTACTATCAAATCACCTATCTGTGTTAAGCCATCGGGACATTGCTATTTAGATTGACTCATGTCCATAGTTCTTTACAAATTATAACTGTCATATCTACCTTTTTGTCAGACAATAATACAGTTACTATTATAGCATAATCCTAGTATGGGTCGCTACAAAAAGCTTCACATAATTCCGCGAATTCTCACATTTTTGTCTCCAATTTCTAAAGGCGTGTCGTTTCTGTTCGACAATCTTAATCTTTATCCGTCCAAGATGGACTGTTCACGTATTGTACTAATGGCCACCAAATTCGGTTAGCATGCCTCAGTATAGAGAAATTCGAGCGAGTGGGCGACTGTAGTCACAATTGTGTCATTTGACCAGGGGCCTACCTAACTCTTAGTAAATGTGACTGCAGTTGTGGAAGTGTGACAGCGATACACGGCGTAGAGCGGCGTCTCTCTTCCACAACTGTGATATTATTTTAAGATGTGGTAGAGTTTAAGCTTGCCTTTCTTGTGGAGAAATCGAGTAACAAATGGATTAGTGTATGGTTGGCTTATGGATTGTAGTGTATGGAAGAAAATTGTATTGGTTTTGTATTTAATGGTCAGTCTGCTATCCTCAACAGCTGTAGGAATTGCTTCAGAAATAAAACTACGTGAATTGTCTAATGAATAAACATTACGTAAGGTGATTTGATAAGGAATCCTTACTTTAAGTACAAAATTGACATAAATCAGGTCAATATTATTAAATTGTTTATTGAATTTAAGGTTACATCCTTATTGCGTTTGTATTCAAATGACTAGTATTCTAGACATGTGTCAAAGTCCTAGAAATGACCGAAAGACATAGATAGATAACAGGGTCCATCTCATGTGGTTTATCGAAAAGATGTCATTTCCATACATTTAACCACTTCCTAAATTCCAATCATTGTTAACATTTGCAGAATATCACTTACGGGAGTTTAGCTTGAGACAGTCGCTCTGATTTTACGTAACTTAATACTTAGAAAAGAATAAACACTTTCTCTTTTATCACTATCATAAGAAAATAACATAATCTGATTTGTTGTCACAATTGTTAACTGTAAATGCTATGACTAACCCACTTAGTTTAGTGACGAAAGACGAGCTAATGATTATGTCACGAAACACCTCTTAAAGTAATATTCCAATTGTGTGAGAGAGATGCCGATGCCGATGCCGATGCTCTATAATCCATTTGTTCAGGTAATTAACTACTTAAATGCAAACAATCTTAGACTTACTTTTTAATCAAAAAATAATAATTTATAACATGAATATTACTACTTAGGTACAAATCAAACGTCTATAGGTTTAGAAAATCTGAATGTATTTGAAGTGATAAAACGTATTTTTATTTTTTTTTAAATGTCAAATTTTGGACTAAAGATATACTATAATTGTTTTTTAAGAGACAAAAATCAAGGGGAATTTCAAATTTTCGCGCGGTTTCTGAAAACGGGACAATTTCGTGTCGCACTCTTCATTTCGGGGACACCGGGACTCGTAATTGTAAAACGGGATAGTCCCGTTCAAAACGGGACGTCTGGTAACTTCAAGTATACACCGTGTAGAGCGTTGTCTCGCTCCCACAACTGCAATATTACTTTATGAGACGGTGGTAGAAGGTTTCCATTCACTTTCCACTTGCAAATTGCATTCGATTCGACTAAGCGAATATGACAATCACTCTCATTTCGACATGTTTTATTTGTTTTAACTACTCTTGCTACATACAAATAAAAACCGGCCAAGTGCGAGTCGAACTCTTGCACGAAGGGTTCCGTACTATTATCTATGAAAGAACGTTTGTTGTAGGTATACTAATTTTTAGTCTGTTAGTCTACCTGTTTATTAAGATCGAGTAGAAATTGCTTAAAAATTACGTTTGTTGGATCATTCCAATTTTTATTTTTTATGTTTAGTATTTGTTGTTATAGCGGAAAAGGAAATACATAATTTGTGAAAATTTCAGCTTTCTAGCTATCACGATACAGCCTGGAGACAGACAGACAGCGGAGGCTTAGTAATAGGGTTCCGTTTTACTCTTTGCGTACGGAACCCTAAAAACTAGAGCGTCTGTTTGTAATTTTAAGATAATATTTTATGTGCTATTTGCACGATATTTATGTATGCTTAAAACCAGCCTGTCTATTTGTTTGTTCCGGTATATTTTCGAATTGGCGAGACAGATTGTGATAAGATTTTGCTGGCAGTTTGCCAAATATAATATGAAGTGGCTTAGCTTAATTTAGTAGCAGAAAATGTTTAGGGTTTTGAACACTAAAAGACGAAATCTAGGGCCCGTAGATAAGTTACACGTCTCTGTATTGAACTGACAAATCAAAGTCACGTGACTTGTTGAATCGTAAAGGAATGTCATTCCCATACTCATGATTTTTTCTATGCGTTTTTTTTTCACGGGTGGACCCATGATCACGGGTCAACAATAAAGACCCGTTTGCTGTCTAAAATATGTGTACAAGTCGCGATAGTTTCAAAATATTTATGGTCTAGGCTCTAAACCCTCAGTTTTGAAGGAACTATTTTTATGAGTGAAACCGGGGACTCAACTAGTACATCATATAGTTCATAAATACAGTTATTTCTGTCACCTGCCCAATACTGATTATACGGCAACCTTTTATAACTTGCCTTTGCGTGACTCTTACCAACTTTCAAATTTTACACTCACTATCTTGACAATTACAATGTGAAATTATAGTGTCTTGTTAAATGTGACATTTTAGTCTGTTGTCAGGTTGTTGACCCTAAGAGTTATAGCGCTACAAGGATCTTTTAGCTGGTGGCCAAAATGGGAACTAATGCCGTCATATATAAAAACCATCACTCTTGACAGACAGTTGAGTTGATTCTTGTTGCGAATGTGCACACTGACACCCCCATGTTTATTTCATCCACGTGCTAAAACTGCCTTTTAGGTCTAGACAGTAATTGCAGTCACAGGTTTTATTTCAAGTAGACACTTTCGTAACCTTAAAATTTCAGGCCTTTGTTGCGTGGTTCCAAATTGTCATATCTATTTTAAACAAAAAAAGAAACAATTAACTGGATAACATTGTGTAGGCACAGTGTATGTATATCAGAGTATTCTACAAGAACGATACTAATTAATTACTCTTAGATAATGCCATAATGATACTTGCCTGCATTAGGTTCGAATCTGCAACTTCGCATAAACAAAACCATTAAAAGGACTACAAGATTGCCTAATTAAATAACGTAGACTTTTACAGTATTGTATAGTCAGTTTAATAATGTCTTCCGTCCTCGTAGAATACTCTTTTATAATATTAATCGAATAGTAACATAATATATGTATGTATATCAAGTGATTGGTTGATTTGTGAAGAATGCCTCAAGGATTAAGTCTGCCATTATACATTTTGTACATTAGATGTATTAAAATAAATAAATAACAGGTTCGAACACAACCTAGGTTAATCTATTTAGTATAATAATATACAGGGTGTAAGAAAACTACTATAACGATCCTGAACAGGCGTATACTACTATCAATCTAAATACCAGAAAACGTATTTTTGGAGGTCAATATCAAAAACTGTTAAAGTTATTAATTTTTGTTCCATCCATCTAACGCAAAATTCTCCCCGAAACTCGGCAAAATTTCATAGCACTGACAACACTCCACACCACCGCGGCATCTATCTGATCTATTGTACTATTGCTTTAAAGGAGCCGACAGGTCCAAAATAAAATAAAATGTCAAAAAAATAATGTTATTTATTTTATGTCAAAGGAACCGCCAGCCTTTCGGCGCGTACACAACTACCGTGGTTTCCTTTGATGATGCCGCCGACCGACCGAGCGACGCTCAGTCAGTCTCAGTCTCGTGTAGAAAGCGCTTCTGACAAGACTTCCGTGTTCTTATTAGATTTTCGCTAATTGTTAAGATGTCGTACTCTAACGAAACTTATTTCGATATGTTAATGTGTCTCGGTTATTGTAACTGCAATTATGCGGCTGCTCGTAGAGAGTTTGAGGTGTGTTTTGGTGCGCGAGGTATACCAGTGCCGTCCGTACAGGCATTTCAGCGTCTCCACGTCAGAACGTTCCAAACTGGCAATGTTCACAGTACGGAGGTGCAACGTGCTGATACCGGGAGGCCACGAACACATGACGACCTCGAAGAAAGTGTTCTTGGTATGTTTGCCGTGGATCCTACGCAAAGCACGCGTGTAGCTGCGGCGGAGTTAAAATGTTAAAATGTAGTTCAATGTTTCTTATGGATGTCTAACAGCAGATACCTACACACGCATAAGGTACATCAAATAATAAACTTAATTTTCATCATAAATTTCACACGAATAACTTACAATCACTAAAAACATTCTAAGACTCGGTAGGTATTTATTCATTTAAAAGAAGGCCAACCTAAAACATAAGAAAATAGTTCCTACGTAACAGATACCTACTTCACTACTTTACAACATCTAAAATACTTAATACCTTAGCTTACAAAAAACGGTTCCTTAAAAAACGCAATAGGAAAAGTACTAAACCGCCAATACATTAAAAAGTATTTTTAATTCACCATCATTGAAGTTACGTTTATCACATTTTAATGACGAAAATATTTACAATCGTTAGAATAATTTTATTAAATATTATTTAGAGAAACATGATTAATTCTTTTTAGCAAGCTCATTACGGCCAATCTAATTTATAAACACATTTTTCATTTGTCTCTTGACTACGATATCCAACAATTTCAAAACAATTGTAAATTCGTATCGTTAGTCGTACGTAGGTACAATAATAATACTATCGTCTCGCATGCGACAGCGACAACCGTAAATAAACCACTTAAGAGTGCTTACTTTACACAGAACATAAATATTATCTTTCTCTAAACTAAATTAAAATACATTATCAAAACAGGTACCAAGATTTTAGTTATTACAATAGAAATCTGTATTATCAGTTATCACTAAATTCAACTACTAACAATAAATGGTTAATTTGCCTACAGTTGTATACCCTACGAAAGATATTGTACCCAAATGTGTTGTTAGTTTTCTTTACTGACAAAATAAATAATCTCAAAATTATGTTGACTCGTCGAGCGCCTAACTGCCTATTTTAAAAAACCAATTCGATGCTCACCACTGGATTCATTATTTTGTGGTAGGTATTACAACGATACCACCGTGACTCACCGTGGCTCTTTTGAGTGTGAATCGTAAATAAAATGCTAAACATCAGCATATGATTGTAAATCTGCAAGGTAGGTAATGAATTTCGTCTTTAAAACATGTAGCGTAGGTAAAAAATAGAACAAATATCATACGTTTTGCGATGAAAATATTAATTGAACCTAATGCCTCTGCAAATAAGGTTGCCTTTGCAAAAGGAGCCGTCTTGCGATAGCGGCACCTTTGACTTCGGCTCGGGACAAATAATTTTCAAACATAATTCTTTTTATTTTATGTCAAAAAAGCCGACCGTCCTTTCGGCAAATGCACTATTTTCTTTGTTGGGACCGACATAGGGACATGATCGATATTAGAAAAACATCGATATCTAATATCGATGTTTGACTTTCATCATTCAAAAGCGTTTAAGTTGACAGTTTTTTATTACTCTCTCAGGAAATAATAAGTAAAGAAATAATTTCTCTCCTACTTGAGTGAGAGTCCGCCATTTCATCAGTATTTTTTTATGACGTTGTCACATTCAACTATCGTCAGTAAACCGACGTTACAGACAACCGTTTTTTTCTAAAAAGATCGATTTAGCGAAATTATCAAACTCAAAAGTACGATTGATTGATGTTTTCCAGCTAAACATCGATATTTCTTCACCATCGATGAATATCGATCATCCCTATCCCGACATCAGTGCCAGTCTGATCACGGATCAGTCGCGTGTTTAAATTCGTCTTGATAAGACCTCCGAATTGTTATAAGTTTTCGCGAGATGTTATGGCGTACTCTAACGTTACTTATTTTAATATCAAGTGCCCGAAGGAAGTTTGACGCGCGATGTAGTTCGCGAGTGGTATAGGTATCAGTGCCGTCGGTACAAGTATTACTAGCATCATCTTCACATAACGAGCCAAACTGTGAGTGTTAAGGCGAGTCTTAAAGCCAGTACAGGTGTGAAAGTAACAGTGTTATTAAGTGTTATGTGATTAAACGGTTCAGAGGAGTGTTGAAGTCGAGCACGATAAACAAAATTTACAATTAAAAGTGTTAACTTTATTACACACGTAAATTGCCTTAACACCAGGTCGCTGGCCACCGCAATATCAAAAAGTCCTTTTCAGGGCTACATTAAGTTCATAGTTTCTTATGGTTGAGTAACGGCAAATACCTACATACACCTGTAAGTACCATTAACATTGTTATCATCTCACATTACACACAAATAAAATTAAAATAATCATTGCGACTAACGACTCGCTAAACATACCTAGGCTAATTATTCAAGTGAAGTTCATACCTACATTCCTTTCTCATAGTTATTATTTTTAGTTAGAATTGTGTTGAAAGGTCAACTGAGGTAAATAGTTGGTAGGTAGAACAGGGATTTTCCGAATCAACTGCTTCAGGCGTTCGCAAAACCGTAGGTAGTTTGTATGTCGCAGCCGTTGACGAGATCTCCCAAGTAGTACCTAATTGTTAAGAGTTCTCGATCGTCAGCTGACGGAGTCACGCGATCGACGAGTGAATAACGCTATTTCGAAAATCAAGGTACGCTACAACTGGACTGCGACAACCAACAACTTATTAATCATCGTATCGTTTGTCGTACTACTAGTGTAGTATTGATATTATTTTGTGGTAGAAACATGCAAAATTACTGTTCAATAATAATGTCAGCTCGCGGTTCACAACGAAGATACCGCCGTAAATTTGTAGAAAATAGAAAATAAATTCAAAAAATGGCATACAATTTATGATGATTTACTCAAAGTGAACCTTATGTCGTTACCAGTAAAGTTGAAATTGATTTGCAACAGTATTTTTGGCGGTATGGTCAAACACCTGCGCTTGCGGTAACGGCCATCTTTGTGTTCAGGTCGTGACCCGAACGTTATCATATGTTCAGTGTGGCCAGTAATAGCGGTGGGGAAATTTAGCATTATGAATTAATTTGAACGGGGAAAAATCATAATCACGTATCGAAGTAAAAGTCGCAGCAATGTGTTTGTAACACGAGACTACATATGCCCCTTCACGATCGTTATAGTCGTTTCCTTACACCCTGTATGTAATGTCCTGTTTATCAAGATTAATTCTAAGGTTGGTGCCAAGGTTAAAAATACTAAAAGCTATATCCTACTAATATTATTAACGCGACAATTTGTGAGTATGGATATTTGTTACTCTTTCACACCGCGGTGGTACGAATTAGTAATCTTTTATCATTTTAATATAATAAATCACGTTAAAAGTAAAAGGTTAGGAGAAAAAAAAATATGCGTATTATCACCACTTAGTATCTAAGAGTATAATACAAAGTCGCTGTCGCTGTCTGTCTGTGTGTCAGTGATTTTAAAGCGGTTTTTTTTTAATAGATAGAGTAATTCAAGAGGAAGTTTTATACGTATTTCGCCCGTAAAGCCGAGGCAGGTAGCTAGTGTTTTATCAAACTAAAATTATGTATCCATCTTTACATAATTTTAGTTTAGTAACGTAGCCTTCTACGTTAGGTAACATGAATTAAAATCAAGATCAACAACAAACAGATTTCTACACAAATGCCACGCATCTTAAATTAATATTAATGATCTAAAGTCTAAGGCATAAAACCTGACCTAGCACAACGCAGAACTACTTAAGATTCCGTCCTCAATATTAAGAAAAATATTAATACTAGACAAATAAATCTATCTTCATTTAAATATTACAATGTCATAATGATTATTATCACGATAGATGATATTCAAGGTTTTGTTTTGAGTCTAGGGTCAGGCTAATTAATTTGAATAATAAAATGTCTTAATAGTTTTTATTGGCTTGTTTGTCTAAACAAGTGACATTTATACTTTAAAGAATATACATTTATACTGTATGTAAGTGACTAGTCAAAGTCGTATAACAATTGGTGATTAATATCATTTCATACATTCAATACTTCCATGGCAATTTATTTTAGATGTCTCTAATCTATCGATTTATTTGCTCAAAACGTTAATCATTTACGACTTCGTACTTAACTTTATTTATTTAATTTTAGGTTCTTCTATAGTTAGTGTTTTCAACCGACTTTAAAAAGAAGGAGGTTCTCAATTCGTCGTCATCTTTATGTTTTTTTTTGCACAATAAACCTCTCTACTCGTTACCGTAAAACTAAAGGTTTAAGAGTTTTCCAACAGTGTAGTTAAGTAAATATATTTTTTACCTAATTCAGTGAGATTTCCTAACATTTAACCTTTGACCTATACCCCCATACATACATAGTTACATACACCAAAAAATCATGAATTAACGAAATTCTGACGTAAAACCCCTGACCTAGGTCAACTGACATACTGGTAGTACAGAACACCCGGTGGGTGGCACCTCCCCCTACAGCTGGCGGGGTATGGGGGCATGAATCACCCCCGGGGTGGGGGATTCCTTATTGCATTATCCTTGTATGTAACCTTGAGGCTGCATTGAATGAAATTATAGTAAAAGTTACGAAGGAGTTTTGGGCAAAAAAGTATTTTTTTCTTCTTTTTTTTTTTTGTTGCTTGGGTTTTGGAAGTTTTTTTGAAGATTACCTGCTTTTGTATGGGGGCAATGGTGGTTGTAGTATCATGTGAATTAATGCGACGGTAACTGACTTTTTGTTTGGTCTAGTTAGTTAATACTAACTGCAAAGTCAATTTACAGAATTGATATAACTATTTGCCTTTTTCTATTATGCCTTCATTTTTACGTTGATGTCTATATTTCAAAGAAGTAATTAACCATTGTGTTGATGAAAAATTATTCTCTGCTGTGCATGCTATTTTCAAATTATATTTTTTTCTTTTATCCTAATATTATTATTCTTTTTTGTTTCCTAGCCTTTAGTGTCCTACTGCTGTGCAAAGGCCTCCCTTAAGTCTTTTCACGATACTCTATCTTAGGCCGTCGAATCAGTCCTCGCGGTGTACGTTTAATTCATCCCGCCACCGCTTTTTGGGCCGGCCTCGGCGGCGTCTAATATTACTTTTTAAAAATCAAAATTAATCACTTTATCTCCAATACTTTACCCCTAAAACCCGTACTCACTACTATTATTCTGCCAACTGCACAATAATAAGACATAGTATAATCCATTGTTCTTACCGTGGGAACATTCGGTTTCATTATAGACCTCCATTGAGGGGGAGACCCACCCTAACACACCCCCGCGTGAGGCGTACCCTCATTATTGTAATTTCAGTAAATATATCGAGAATTTTGACTTTGGTTCATATTATATGAAGGTTTTTAGGTTGAATTAACTTGTAACGAGTTCAGTGTAGGCTAATGTTTGAATTTGGGTTACGAGAGTAATAACGCCAAGTTGCAACTTGATTTTTTCCAATAAAAAAAGCTTATTTTCATCTAGCGTGGCCCCAGTTCGATTACTTAACGTTGCATTGCGATTCATCAACAAATGCGTAAAAATCCCGGAATTAAAAGATACGCTCAAAAAAAATATTTACAGTTTGTGTTACAGGTATATTAGCTCTTAATTTTCAGTCAACAACGAATGTTACTGCAATTCAACTCTAGTTCATCATAATTGTGTTGTGTGTTAATGTTTAATGTAAAAACAACAGTTTGATATATAATATTTACTCTCTCCCTCATTACAAAATACAAAATAACCTTGACCCCGATAAATAATGTATTCCAACGCTCTGAAGTTCTTTTCTAAAATCAAAAACAGGTTTCCTATCACAAGAGATGTATTGAAACATTTACTTACCTATGAATCTTGTTGAACCAGGTATAGTAAAGCTATATTTATAGAACAGTTCCCCAAGCTTATGGTTCTTGTTTAGCAAGGTATAGTAAAGCTTCAAGAATAGGTCCCCTAACAAATTGACATTTCGATAATCGTTAGCTTTGACAGAAAACGCTCGAATGTATGGCAATGACAGGTCGAAACAATGTGACTTACGAGATGTCAATTACATACATGTATGTGATTGACTGACTGACTATTCAAGTTAACATGGCAAAAGGGGTAGTCTATCATCTATCTTACAAAGTCAATGGTACGGTGTTATCCCTTCAAAAATAAAGTTTGTGTCTATGGCAATGACATTTTTAACAGCGATACTGCTGTCATTTTACTTTTAGAAGTTCCATTATACCTTTACTCAATGCCCGGTATCTATGCATAAAAGTATTAAGAAGCAGTATCATCTTACGTCAGTTGATACCATTTAGTAGCGGCTTTAAGCAGTCCGTATATAGTTGGGCATACTACTGTATAATAAATATATTTATATTGTGGACATACACTCGGTTCATGAACTTGACTCCTAAATGATTGATGACGTAGTTCCTGGGGGTAATGACCCCTATAATATGTTTGGTTATACAGCATTACCACACGTGCTCATATTTTTGTACAGTTTCGTCTCACTAAAGCAAAATTGAACCCTTATAAGGTTATTTCCTTGTGCGTCTGTATGTCTTTTAAGACCCTTTTTTGCAATTAAACATGCTGCTGGGTAAAGGTCTCGTCCGTTTATTTGTTTAATATACATAGTATTTAATTATTTGTATAATGTTATATTTAGGTACCGACATGGTAAATTATAAACGATTTCGTATTTTTGTTATATTTTATAATAGAGAAGGGTTTTAGGCATTGATCACCATTCATATTCCTCCAGATTCCACATTTCAATATTTGAAAACCATCATTCCTTACAATGCAATGTTTCCTTTAACTTTCACTTATTACAATAATTTAACAATAAAATTATCTCTCTCCGGTCGTGTCGGATTGCCGTCCCATCGGGCTATGAGAGTAAAGGATCAGAGAGTGCACCTGTGTTTGCGCACACGCTTGAGCACTATAATACGTCCCGCGTAGCTGGCTGGTGTCATAGTAACACTAGCTGCCGTGCCGTGGCCGAAATCGATCCGGACACATTATTACAATAACTTACTTGTTTCTTACTTTACTGGCAGGTTTCAATGACGTCACATCCTAACATTATGTTTGTTGTTCCAGGCGTGTTATGGATAAGGAAGGGCCGGATGGGGGCGACGCGGCTGGGAAGGCGCCGCCCGATGGCCTGCTCGATGCCGCTAACCTCTTTGGTGGTGAGTAACATGAATTTCATATTAACTGTTGTCTTTTTTTTATATAACCCAGTGGAAATCTTCATGGATTGCTCTCGTGTCGGACTTTTACCGGCTAAAACCACTGGAGAATCCTCGTCTTCTTATTGCCGGGGGTACGGGGTTCGCTTTCGCATTCACCGCGCTCTCGGTATACTAGAATAGCTGTCGGTTGTAGGTGCAAAAACATTTCCACCCACGTCTGATGCTGTCGCTTAACAAGTAGCTTTGGCTTTAATTCAAGATGACAACTAAATCTATACCAATTTTACCAACATTTCTCCAACTGTTTGAGCGTGAAAGAGTAAGAAACATCCATCTATACTTACAAGCTTTCTCGTTTATAATATAAGTTGTACCTGTCTCAAAACAGACAGAATATAAACAGAATACTTTCGCAACTAAAAAGCTTGATTTGGGTATGTTATTATGGTCTAGTAAAATAAAAACACGAACACAAACTTCATTCGTGAGTATACCCATAAATACTTAATCGAAAAAAACCCGCATCGCCTCCAAATTATTGATTAGTCCAATTCTTACTAATTCAATAAACGATTCACTTAACATGCAATGTAAGTGCCTAGCAACAGTAGCAACTATGGTTAACCCCACAATTCTGACTTCCTTGGCAGTAGAATCGTTCTCATGGTGCAAGTTGAACATTGTACTAAACCCTGTACCATGACACCTTAGTGTAACACTATCGCTAGTGTGGAAGAGAGATAGCGCGCTATACGGTGTAGAGCGTTGTCTTGCTTCTACAATGAAAATAGTTTTGTTGTGAGATATCATGATAAAGGTTCAGAATTTATTATTACTACACTATTACTGGGTTTTTCCATGTAATTAGCATAGCTTCGGGGAAAGGCATGTATTGACATCGTAGAATAGAGTATTAATGGGTAAATTATGGGAAATAGACGATTGCTAGGGAATTACTTGTCTGTCTATGTAAATCGTGTATGATTGTGGTATTGAAGCTTTTGTAGTTTATCTGGTAAGGCAATAATTGCATGGTGTCATTGTGTTTTAATGTGTATCATGTAAGTTTTGAAATGTTAACTGTGTAGGTTATTTTCTGTTGTACAAACGTAACACTAAATTCTTCGCAGTAACTGTAGTCTACATGACTAGAGACAGAAGTATCTTTACTGGCCTGTTGGTCTAGTGGTTAGTGACCCTGACTGCTATACCAGCGGTTGCGGGTTCGATCCCCACCCAGCACAAATGTTTGTTTGATGAGCACGAACATTTGTTCTATGTAATTAATCTATATTTTTTTTTTGGCTATCTAGTGTAGGCAAAGTCTTTAAGACCGTAGTTCCCAAATTTTGGTTTATTTTTAATTTTCATATTCAATAACTGCATTGCATTTTCAACCAATTTGATAAAATACGGAATTTTTAATTTCAAACTTAAGTTAAGAGATAAGTTGCGTTTGAGTTTTATTTACATGAAGCAGGAATACACACACAGCTCTTATTCAATACTCAACGTCGCTCGTCAGCTAGTTTGTAACCAAAATACACAGTTTCTCGGAATATGTCCATGTTCACTCTCTAATAACCTCGTAAGTACAGTTAACAACTAAAGTTGATCTTTCCCAGTATATTTACAAATCATTACATCGAATGAAAATGAATTTATTAGTAAGAGCAAAATAATTCATATTTTTAGTAACTATCCCTAAACCGACGGGCGTGTATGAAGAGATTGATGAGTGTGGATGAAGCTAAAGTGGTATGCCAGGTCTGCCTACCCCCAAGGGAAAGAGGCGTGACGTTTATGTATGTATGTATCAAAAGTAGGTATTCCAGACTTACTAATTACTTAAATTTATTTTTATGTAATAGAAATCACATCATCTCGTCCAAAGGAACTTTATCCGCTAGTGTTAACTTCACACGTCGCCGCGTCGTACATAACACTAAAAGTTGAAAAGAGAATTGGTAATCGCACAAATAGTTGCCGTTTTGAGTTTAATCCCCTTTTTCGTTAGGTAAGGCGAATCCTAAGGAAATTTCTCAACACCCACCTCTGGGAAGGAAGTGGGTAGTGTCAGACTCTTACTGACTAAACCTGAACCGCTATGCAACGTCTCCCGCTTTTGGTCGGTGCGTGGTAATACGATACAATTCATCACATCGAAGCACAGAGTTTTTGGCGTGGGCACCTATACCTGCTTTTATTTTGCTATATGAAGCTTTTATATTCCCAAAGAGGGTTAGTGTCAGGCAGGCGGCCGACTATAAAGCCATAGCCAAAACTTTAAGCAACATGTCTAGAAGACGTGTTGCGCCGACCCCGAGTAAAAATTAGGATAAGGGCAGGGGTATGATATGATGAAAATGTCATTGAACATTTTGACAATCAGTTCACTTCGTTATCCTGGTTTTATTCATCGACTGTTGTTACCGACAGTACACTAAAGACACGCATTGTTTTACGTCAAGAAACAGTGTTGCGTAGTTGTGATAATCGAGCGGTTTACAAACTTCCACAAGATTCAGTTTCTGAGAATTGATTTACATGTTTGTGTCTGATTGTATTAAATTGAAGACAAATAATTATGTAATTAAATCATTTACTTATCTATGTAGCATTTTATACGTATTTTTTAAGGTATCGTAACTTTTAGGGAAAAGAAACCCGTTTAAGATCACCTCAATCGAGAAAGTCGTATAACAAAGTAATTATCAGCTGCCAAAAACGGCGCAGGAAAACATTGTGAGGAAATCACCGCACCTTAGAACTTTGCAAGGGTGTGTTTTGCCACGTCAGAGGCTAACGGGCGGGTTAAACTCTCACACCAGGTTAGAATAATAATAATATTCCACGGCTTTAACACAACGCCATCTAGTCTCCAACTAAGCAGAACTCGTATTATGAGTACTAGACAACTGTTAAACATACTTAAATACTTGTAAATACACATATTAATCGTAGATAAATTACACCCAGACACAGGATAAATGATTGTGCTCAACACACAAAAAGAAAATCCTGGGTAGGAATCGAACCGACGACCTTTGGCATAGCAGTCAGAGTCACTAACTACTAGACCAACAGGCCAGTTAAACATACGATAAGAAAATAACATTTATGACTTGAAAAGAACGTGGATTAATTAATGTTAGTTATTTACACAAGAAATTCCTACCAAGGCGAAAATGATTACAACACAAAATCCTTTTAAAAAAGTCCTCTCTTTCAACAATCTTTTGCATCCGTTTCATAATTTAATTAACTTACGTTTCCTCAGGTTTTCAACATACTAAATAAATGGGTTATGACCTAAAAACTGTCTTATTAACGGAGAGCAAAGGCACCGAGATAAGAGGACTTGAATTAAGGCCTGAGCTTATTAACCTCATACAGATATAGGTTACTTTCAAGTTTGTCGTCTTAAATAATAGTAAGAAAATCTAGCCTCACTGCAAGGACTCTTTACCGTCCTTCTATCTCTTTTTTTCTGACTTCAAAAAGGAGGTTTCTTAATTCGCCTAAATATATGCTATTTTAAGGTGATATGCCAATCTTAAAATCAGAGGGCTTAGACATTACTATTTTCTTTAAATTTCCCGCAGTTGTGCCATCACAGCTAGTCTCTTAATTGATTTTATGTGTCAATGTTCTCTATGTTAATGTAAATGGTTTGTAAACCGTTTTAACACTTTTAAATATTAAAACTACCAACCCTGGACAGTACATTACCAAGTCCTTACAGTACCAAGTAATAAATGACAGCCCTGCATTCGTGATATAAGTAATAACACCATAAAAGCAAACTCACCGAGTTCATTCACCTCGCTCGATACTTCACAAAGGACTTTGCAGTTACATTCACTCTTAAGTTGAAGGTATAGAGTTGATTTTCGCTTGTGTCCGTGTAATATTGAAGTTTTTACTTGGTTCTCTCTTTGTTGTGTCGTGTAAATGATTTTTAAACCCTTATGAGAATGAGGGTAGGTGAGGTGTGAAGAAACTGTTTTAAAGATGTGTTTCTTAGAATAACATTATCAAATTAGTAAATATACTTTTCGGTTTAAGTACTAATGAGACTTACTAATTACCACTGTACGCGATGTGTCGCAGGTTCGATCCCCGCGTAGGACAAGAATTTGTGCGATCCACAGAGGCTTGTTTTGAGTCTGGGTGTCTTTGTGCATGTGAATTAAATGTCTGTGAAAAACTTTCACTTTCCACTTAATGACCCATCCATGGTTTAACCGCGATGATGATGAGGCTTACTTTTCACAATCAATAGTATATAAATTAATCAACTTACATATAAATATGAGCTTCTTAACCACAAAGAAAAAAACTCAAATATTTGTTACCGTTTTTATCATTTTATCAAGGAACCCAAAATCCCACATCTTTTTATTATAACTTTATTTAGGTATTTGGTTATTGGTTATGGTGTAAGGTTACGAAGGATACGTTTAAACGGGCGGGATAATGCTCAGGATAATTTATGATCGTACACTGAACCATACAAGTGTAGTACAGTCGGCAACGAAAGTGAACAACTTTATCAGATTTACGATTTACTTTAATACTAAAGTTTAATTCAGTATTAGACGTTAGATTACCATCAAGGTCTCTTTTCCATAAACGCAACAGTCTACAACATTCTGTAAAATATTTCTTAGAAAGTGATGATACTTTGTTTTACGCACATGTGTTCAAAGAGACATTGGTGCGTGTAATTCGAACCTACGACCTTTAAATTGGCACTTCAACGGTCATACCACTATCGTAACTAGGCTATTAACGCTGCTAGCAGTATTATAGACGTCACTGAATATAAGTTAGTAAGTACCTGTCAAGACTAGAACTTGCAGATTGAACTTTTTTGCTGACTGTACTGCGCAGGAGTGCCCGGTTTAGGATAGGCTTGTTGTAACGTTTTCGTGGGTGTATGATAGGGTTATGAAGGATTCAAGCTGTTATTCTGCATTGTACTTTAAATAGAAAGGCAAAATAAGTTTTTTGTTAAAGGTATTAATAAACACTAGCTTTTAAATTAGTTTTAATAAAGTATTAATAAAACAATTCCTAGGAACTCAAGCACGATAGGATTGTGTTGTTACTGTAAGTCCTAATTTAGGGCTTTATTGTCAAACCACAACAATATTACCTATCATGTAATACTGTGTAGTTAGTAATATTGTAACTACCACATTAAAATAAAAGCAATTTTCAGTAAATAAAAACTACATTCTTTATTATTAAACAAATCTATTCCATCTTTTACATCATACAGATCATCATCATTAGCCCTGAGTTACCCACTGCTGGGCATAGTCTTCCATTTGTTTATGTCATTCTTATCTGTGATACCTACCCTAAGTGAGGCCTAAACATGTACTATCAAAATCCACCTCAAGTTAAAAGTACAACACAAACCTTAACTGTTCTAAAACGTAAAAGCCAGAAAAAACAAAGAATCGTACTCGTTATTTACAAGAATGTGGTTAGAACTAGTTGTATGTTTGTATGGCTTGACACTAACTGTCACTACCCATGCACAGATCGTCGCCGGCTAAAAGTAAAAACTGTGCTTATGTGATTCACATTTAACACGGGGTAATGACCTTACCTTTCTAGATGTTTGGTTGAGGATTTTTTGAGTTTGGTTATTGCTTAAAAAGGTGTGATGATTTAAAGGGAATTATGGTCTAATATTGAAATGTGGCTTAATTTTGAGTCATATAGACAGAGATATTATGGAGTTTCTTGCCGGTTCTTCTCTATAAGAATAACATTTTGGAACCGCGCAACTAGAATCAGTAACGTTTTGAATGTGCCTGAGAAGGCCTACTCGAAACAAAAACCCTACTCGAAAATTTTGATTGAGATATAAATAAGGTTTAGTATTTCGGTACACGAATGAAGTTTCTAAGAGTCACAAAACGTTATAGTAATGCGTGATAATAATGGAAAGTTACACAATATGATACTGTAGGGCATGCAACACACGGATGCGTCCTTGTTGAGGCTATGTTTGAATTTCTAACAAAAAAGCATCCGGATCCACTAAACATCTTATAATGGTAATGCCAGTAATTTATCCCACTGCTGGGCACATAATGCTCTGCCCATACATATAATAAGAGATGTAATAGCATTGATTATCACGCTTACTCATCGCAGATGGTTCCAGAATACTAGATTCCAATATTCTAATCCAGGTTTCCTTACGATGTTTTCCTACCCCGTTTGTCTTACTGATATCTTATAATAATCAAAGAAAGTACATATAACTCAAAAAGTCAATTAAAAATCTTATAAAAATGAATATTCGTATTAAAAATGGCTTCTGATTTTGCCTCTCCGAGTAAGTCCCACTCCATTACCCAAATACCTATATTATTAAGTTATTTCTCAAAAACTGTGGTGACTCATGCGATGATTATGATTTATCGTTGTATGGGAATGACTAGCTGGTCTCAGTGCCACTGGGTACATGAGACAGAAGGTTAGACACGTTTTGTGATAATGTTATTATGTGTTCTTCATTGTATGTGTACGAGTTTCTTCCTTTCGTTACTTCTAAACCGATTTTGATGAATAGTATTGTTAGAATACTTAAATCGCTAGTGGCTCAGGTTATCCCACTAATATTATAAACGTGAAAGTTTGGAAGTAGAGATGGATGGATTTTTTGAATTCAATTTGAACGAAATTTGGTACAAAAGAATCTGGATCAATACATAACCCATCTCATTCTTGGATTATAGTTCAACTGTAATGATTTTATTAGACGACGACTTGAACGACCGCAAGAGCAATTTCGAGATGGCATAGAATAAAACACTAAGGAAAGAGCCTTCGTCCAGTATTTGCAAACCAAGGACTAAAGAAAAATAAAGGAATCCTACCTACGTTTGCGGTCATTTAAAAAGATGATCAAAGTTAACCTTCTGCCTTCAAACTGCACAATATAAAAGCTTATAAAGTAATAATCACGATCACATTAGTAATGATTGTGGATGGCTCTTAAATAACGCTCTCTGAGTAAATTAATGTCTGTTCCATAGATAATGTACCGCACTTGTGAGAAGCAAGATTAATGCTTATTTAGGTATTTTGTTAGGAGATTCTTAAATACGAAGTTGATTAAGTTGCAGTTCGAATGCAGTTGATACGTCGGCAATAGAATTGCAAACCAACCGTTTGTCTAGAGCCTAATCGCTATGAAGATTGCTTTCCGTTGAAGCACGGATTACTTCGTCCTTAGGCAAACCAACCGTGCAGTGCAGCAACCAGTCGTTTTAACTGCATTTAAACTGCAGCCGAACTGCAACTTGCGGTGGCATCGCAGTTGGGGAGTCCTTGTGAATTGACCATACTTTCATTTCTAACGTTAATTTCTATATGAGATATCAGGCTATATTTTTAAGTTTACATCCCCACTTGATATGTCCGTATTTACGCGTCCTCTATCTAAGTAAACGTCTTTCTTGATTCTTCTTCTTACATTTTCTTTCTACGTGTATCAGGATACATTTTTTAGTTTCCGTGCCCACGTAATGTGTCCGTATCTACGCGTCCCTTAGCTAAGTTGACTTCTTCTTCGTACAGTTTCTATAATTCTCCATCTTTCCATGTCCACAGCATACTGGGGCCGCGACGGCAGCGGCGGGGGCGCGGCCGCCGCTCAGGCCGCGCAAGCCCAGGCCGCGCTGTTCGGCTTCGGTGGCCGCTACCCGCCGCCCACCACGCTGGGGGTGGCCGCCAACCAGGCAGCCTCCCTCGGCTTGCATCCCGCCGCCAGTAAGTACCAAGGTACAGACGGTTTGTTGATCATTACTGTAGTTTTTAAGACTAGCGCTGGTCCACTCTGGGCCCTACATCTGCCCACTGCGGAAGGTGGTGCTATAACTGCTGTTGAAGGCTTTAATACCGCCGCCAGTAAGTACCAAGGTACAGACGGTTTGTTGATCATTACTGTAGTTTTTAAGACTAGCGCTGGTCCACTCTGGGCCCTACATCTGCCCACTGCGGAAGGTGGTGCTATAACTGCTGTTGAAGGCTTTAATACCGCCGCCAGTAAGTACCAAGGTACAGACGGTTTGTTGATCATTACTGTAGTTTTTAAGACTAGCGCTGGTCCACTCTGGGCCCTACATCTGCCCACTGCGGAAGGTGGTGCTATAACTGCTGTTGAAGGCTTTAATACCGCCGCCAGTAAGTACCAAGGTACAGACGGTTTGTTGATCATTACTGTAGTTTTTAAGACTAGCGCTGGTCCACTCTGGGCCCTACATCTGCCCACTGCGGAAGGTGGTGCTATAACTGCTGTTGAAGGCTTTAATACCGCCGCCAGTAAGTACCAAGGTACAGACGGTTTGTTGATCATTACTGTAGTGTTTAAGACTAGCACTGGTCTACTCGGGTCCTACATCTGCCCACTACTAAGGTGGTGCTATAACTGCTGCAGGATTGCGCCCCGCCGCCAGTAAGTACCAAGGTACAGACGGTTTGTTGATCATTACTGTAGTGTTTAAGACTAGCACTGGTCCACTCTGGGCCCTTCATCTGCCCACTACGAAAGGTGGTGCTATAACTGCTGCAAGCTTGTATCTCGCCGCCAGAAAGTACCAAGGTACAGACGGTTTGTTGATCATTTTAATACTGTAGTGTTTAAGACTAGCACTGGTCTATTTGGGTCGTATCATCTGCCCCACAACGTTGGAAGGTGCCGCCATCTCTGTTGCAGGCTTGCATCCCCTGCCAGTAAGTACCAAGGTAAGCGAATAAGGAAACCTTCTAGCTTAACTATAATACCAACAATCAGGGAGAAGTTGGTTGTGACGTTTCTTTTCCACAGTCAGAGCACTTAGGATGTGCTAGGTTTGGTGAATCAGATAACCTACCACCACATCTAAGAGAATGACTTGTAGTTCTGGAACCGTGACATTTCTACGTAGAGCAGAGTCACCCTTTTACAGCTGCTATAATTCTGTTTCAACCCTTAAAGGTAATCGAGGGTAGCCCTCAACTCCTCACAAAGTAGTATACTACTTTGTGAGGAGTTGAGGGCTACCCTAATAACACCTTATAACGCCACTGGCTGCAAATTGCAGTAAGTCTTTTTGCAATTACTCAGATTACAAAGTTCTATTTTAACATTTGTTTTTTTTTTGCATCCGCTTCTAAACTTGATATGCGTGCATAAAAGACCTAACTCTCAATCTAATCCTCTGTCAAAATAATGTAATATTACCCCCCTTCGACCCCAGGTGCAGCATGGTGGTCAATGGCCTCGCATCTAGCGGCGCAGGACTACCTCGCCCGCCTGCAGGCCTCGGGCCTCAACTTCCCGCCGCTGGCCGACCCTTACGCGGCGCTGTCGGCGTTGAGCGGCGGCGCGGGGTTGAAACAGCCGCCCAAACCGGGGAAATTGTCTAGTCGGAATGAGAGGTAAGGAACTTGAAGATTTTGATCTTATAACTTTGCGTAGAAAGTTTTGAAGTTACAGGTTTCTGCTTGCTATATCAAGCCGTAAAGTTTGTTAGAGCGTTATAGCAAATAATCTTTCCACATGAAGCCGATTTTTCTTTAACTTGGTCCTAAACCCATATAACCACTAAAAACTTACACAACTATAGCTTTTTTAACATCATAAAATTTCAATAGAACAAACTATAGGTAATCGTCGAACTTTTAAGATTACTTTTAACAAAAAAATTGAACATTGAACCTGTTCCAACAACTCTGTATTACAAATGCCTCTCCTTATTCTCTTTTCAATCCATATAAATACATCTTCGGTCTACATACCAGCAGTTCCCTACATTTAACTTACAAGCATTATTAATGTCCACAGGTCAGGCAGAAGCAGTACTTCCTCCAGTGCATCCACGAAGGACAAGTCGCCGTCGACAAGCAGCACCAATTCGCAGAACATGAGTGAGTGGGGCACGTATCTCTATTCATTACTATATATGTGTTGTGCTGTATTTACTGTCTTAGAATAAATATATAAAGTATCCATAAGAGATAGTCATGTACCATTGCGGAGTTTTCTGCAGACCTTTGCAATGTGTACAAATAATTACTTATAAATAAATATTCCTCAACATTCACACAACGCCATCTAGTCTCAGACTAAGCATACTAAACTTGTGTTATGAGTATTAGACAACTGATAAACATACTTTACATGCATATTAAAGATAAATTACACTCAGACACAGAAAAAAATATCGTGCTCGTCACACAAACATTTACCCTGGGTGGGGATCGAACCCACGACTTTTCTTTATTGGTAGAGAATGCCTTGGGCATTAAGTCCGCTTATTAAGTCCGTTGTACTTTATTTGTATAAAAAGCATAAATAACTCTTTTGGAAATCGCGGGAAATATTACTTATACACAACACTATAGTTACCCACAGAAATGCATAACCAACGTACAAAAACAATATTGAAGGGAAAACATTTGTATTTATTTGTAAAGGTTAATGATAGTGTGACGTCTGATTGGGGAGAATTGAAGAAAAAAACATGTTGCGCCGACCCCAAGTAAAATGGGATAAGGGCAGGAAGATGATGATTTGTAAAAGTTACTAACATAGTTTTTATATGTTTATTCTGTAACTAACACGTATGGATGTCTTATCCGAAACAAAGTATAATAAATAATAATAAAATATTAACCATCTTACACCACTTTCCAGGATCATCTTACGGTCTCCCGAAGACGTCCTCTCCGTCTGCGATGCACTCGCACTCGCAGTCGCTGTCCAGCTTGGCCTCGCTCAACAGTCTGGTGTCCGCCTCGCACCAGAGCAAGCCCAGCAGTAAACCGCCGCCACCGCCATCAAGTAAGTACCACGATAAGTAATAGGCTATTTGACTAAAAAAATAAAATTAGTCCGTCAGCTAGATTTCAAAAGAATATTAGGTATCTTATACATACATACATAAACACGCCTCTTTCCCTTGGGGGTAGGCAGAGATCACATCTTTCCATTTGCTACGATCCTGGCATACCACTTTAGCTTCTATTTTATTATTTTATTTTTTATTATATTTTATTAAATCAATAAAAAAATACAAAGGTGATGAAACGTTTGGAAGTGGGGGCTACCAACGTCACTTGCCAGTAAAAAGTGTACTTGTATGTGATGTCATCGCAAAGAAATCCTTAAGCAAATGTACGACTGTCTTTTCACAATAATATTAACAGAGTTTTATTATTACTTCTTTAATAATTCCAGTAATTTTGCCTTGGTTTCTTGATTTAGTTTTGAACAACTCTATTTATGTTGTGAATGTGGGACGAATTGGAATCATGATGTTTGGTTTGTTAGAAGTGGCGAGGCCTTTCATCGAAAAAAAAAACACATAAGCAATTGTACGACTGCCATTTCTCAATAATATTAACAAAGTAATTTCATCACCACCTTCTTTACTCTTCCAGAAAAGCCGTCATCGTCATCATCCAGCTCGAAGGGCAAGGAGCGTGAGCTGGCGTTGCTACGCGGGGATCTGATGCTGGCGCAGGCGGCAGCACACGGCGCGTATCATGCTGCTGTGGCGGCTGCGGCTAAGGGGAAGGTAAGGGTCTTCAAATGAACTACAGATTAAGAGCGAAGCGGGGAGTAAAAACATAGGGCAAATCTCAATTCTCAATACTTTATTTGCTCTTGACAAAGTATACACAGGTCTTATATTATGAATATAGGTAGCAATTGTAGTTTCGCAGTTTTTTTACTGCTTACATAGTTTTTCTGGAATGTAAGCAGAAAGAGTAGAATGTATTTTCTATTTTCTAAATTCTACCAAATACCGCGACAAATAACTATGCAACTGTTTTATCTTGTCTTCCTTATTGTCTGGTCAATTTCGCTACCAATCTCCCTTTTCTGCCTCTTTTTTGTCGTATGCATCCCTCATCCAAACTTATCCAGTTACCTCATCTAGATCAAACCAACATTCTCTCAGTAATGTCAATGTCGCTACTGAACTCACTTTTTCTACCTCTTTTCTTGTTTTCTTCATCCAAACCTACCTTCTATCTAGTACACCAGCTCAACGTGCTCTCGGCCATTCCTGACTCTTATAAACAGCTTAAGTCACCGGAAACAACTTTAAATACTCTATTTTTAACATCTTGTTGCAGAACATGTCCCCGCTATACCCGTTCGGCATGCCCGGGTCTGATAAGGACCGGCACGGCGGTATCGACTCCCTCACCGGTCTACCGCACACTATACTTAGGTGAGCATATATAGCTATAGTTTAGTCATCCCAATACACTTTTAGTGCACATTGTAATAATTACAATTCTTTACCCGACTGAGTCAAAATACTGGTAATTTTTTTTTTGAGTGTATATCCGTTTTTTTGGCAGTAAATATAGTGCAATTAGCTGTACGATTCTTGACATAATATGAGATGTCTTGATAAGCTGTAAGCTTAAAAAAGGTAACAGCAATAGAAAAAAAGCTCTTTAGAACTATACCAATATGGGTATCAAATAAATTCTAGTAAAAAAACCTCTTGTTTATTTCTATTATAACATTTTAAGTGACCAAGCGTTACGTCGGATATTCTGTTTATTTTAAATTCATGCTTTATACATAAAAGTATTTAAAAATAATTTGTAATACTTTATTACCTATGAAACCATAAAAATAATTCCTAATTATAACTTAATTAACATGTAACATTTCTGTCCCATCAGTGCGGCTCTAGAAGGAGGGTAAGCACTTGCACATACCTTACATAATAATTACTATTCTCATACATTTCTCCATAATAACCAGTGTTATGTTTACAGTGATCCATCGTCTGTCCTCGGTGGGGTTCGATTGCCGCCTGATACAGAAATTATCAAGTATACGTCATCGTTAGCTGGGCCTAAGGTTAAGGCACATGTGAGTAAAGGAATTTTATTGAAACAGTTCAAAAATATGTTTTTAAACTTTCGCGACTTGTACACATATTTTAGACGACTAACTGGTCTTAATTTCGAACGTGGACACGGGTGCACAGTCCACCTTTGCACCACGGTTTGTGCAACTCGACCGAAACGTCGGGAGAAAAGAAATATCGAATTATATCGCGAATAAGACCCGTCTGTCTTCTAAAATAGGTTGAAAAATAGCTGGAAAGGGTAGAAAAGTAAGCACAGAGAACAGTCTTCGTTTCTTTGAAGAGTCTCAAAGAAGAATGGCAAAGAACAGAGCATTTCTTCTGCTAATGACGTCGCTAGTGTGCATATTCGCAATAGGAATCAAGTTCTCATTAACTCAACTGTCTGTCAAAAGCGATGGTTTTCCGTATATGACGGCATTAGTTCCAATTTCGGTCATGTGCCAAAGTATCATTTAATGTTTTCTCAAATATTATCGTGTACGAAGGTTGTTTTACCAAATCATATATTATATTATTTTCTCATATTGCACTGGATTGCGTATTTTGGCTTGAACGATCATCAAAACGTGATGATGTCCCTAAAATACTTGGCAAAATCAGCCGTTTGTACTCTTAAAATACTCTCACGTACTAGCTACTAAACCACATCAGTGGCCTTTCCGCTGGTGTAAAATTCTGACACCACGTTGTAAACCAACTATTCGATAAGTAGAAGACTAACTACATATATCGCCTCGCCTAATAAGCTACCAAGCCACGTCACGCCTTCCGACGGCTTTAAAACTCTGACACCAGATTGTAAACCAACCATACACTAACCAGAGTACTAGCCATATAATAATCCTCTCATCTCCCACAGCAGTCCTCTGGCAGCAGTACCCGCGGTCGTAAGAAGACGATATCTCTAGACCCGCCGCACGTCAGCCTGCATCCCGCAGACCGCAGCGCGCCGCTACCCAGCAAGAGACCTAAACTGGTAAATATAAGGATTGTCTTATCTAATAGCTCATTGCATAACTTTAGTCGCCTATTACTTAATAAGGGATATTCCAAGGAACAGGACATTCCAGGAATTATGAGAGTTGGTAGTTTAGAAATTATCATCATTTCCCTGCCCTTATCCCCAACTATTAATACAAGGCATTAATATTGTTTTATATCTTCTAGTTCAATGTATCCTTTGTTTGACGATAATAGGTTGCAGTATTTGAAGTTACCAATGAGCAGCATTTTTAACTATGTGTATGTTCCAACTAAGTCTCAAATTCGTTTACTTTTTCTTTCACCGAATTTCTAAAACTTGGCAATCAACTTTGTATGCCTTTTTAGATCATATATATCAAATTATATAATATTTTTTTTGCAACTTTTCTTGAATATAATTAACATGTTCACCATCCACAGGATGAGTACGGGTCTCGATCTTCAGTAGAAGTGATCAGACTGCCGACCAAGCCCGACCGCCTGTCGCACGCGAGCCACGCGCCGCTCACCGCCACACCACCGCCCAGCTTGTCTGATTATGCCGGTAAGATATTATTATAATCACTTGAAGCTGTGATAGCCTAGTAGTAAGACCAAATGACTGCCAAATCAAAGGTCTCGAGTTTGATTTCCACGGCGCGCACCGACATTTCGAATGTTGTGTGTGTTTTAGAAATAAATATCACAGCTTCCGCGTTTCGGAAGGCACGTAAAAATGTGTGTCTTGCACCTGATCTCTCTCCGGTCGTGTCAGATTGCCGTCATATCGGGTTATGAGAGTAAAGGAACAGAGAGTGCATCTGTGTTAGCACACGCTTGTGCACTATAATATGTCCCGCGTAGCTGGCTGGTGTCATAGTAACACTGGCCGCCGTGGCCGGAATAGGTTCGGAAATTATTATTAGGCTCATAGAAACGACACGAATTTTTGCACTAACAATGATTTTCCTATAAATTATCAGTGTTAAACCTAGTCCTTACTTGCAGGTATATCCCGCGAGTTACTGCAGACGATAGCCAGCCAGAGCGGCGTGAGCCTGGCCGCGCTGGAGCGCCAGCTGGCCGGCTCCACAGGTGACTACTGTATGTCCGACACTACATACTGTGTGTTGTGTGGCTTGTACCGTACATGTAGATGTTAGAACGTAGTTTGGAATGTAGAAGACCATGTGAGAACTCGGAAAGTCCGTTGATTACCGACTACTTAACCGTGTTAAAGACCACTGTGGCTCAACACAAACAGTTGAAGGAATACGTTATAAAGTTTGATCATACACATATCTGATCTGATCATACACATATCTGATCTGACCATACACAAAGTCCTGATAATTATTGTTAAATGAGTAACAATAATTATCTGGTCTTAAAAGAGACAGTGACCCCTGAGTTTGTTTAGACATTTCTTGTCAGGGTAGTCAGTTAGGAAATGTCGAATCCAGCGAGCTTAATATGTAAAACACTTGTAAAAGTGATATAATTATCATATATAATTTTATTTCATGGGTGACTTCTCCATATAATCTACGGGAAATAGACGTTGTGGGTGATAGCCCACTTTAATCTAAGATCTATGGAAGGCTGATCAATTGAATTTGCTGTCAAATGAACTGATCACGACGTTGATTGGTTGACAATAAAACTTGCAACCTATCACAGAGCTTAACTTGAGATTTGACTGGCGAAACTGAAACCAGGGGTTAGTCAGAAAATTTAAGAACAGTGCGTGGTGTAATGCGAATTTGTTTGTATAAGTGTGATATCTAGTTGTTCATTGTGCATGTGTTGTTTTAAATGTTGTGGATTTATTTTGAAATGTATTGATATTACCGCCTAATGTGAAATGGCGGTAGCCGTTTGGCCACTACATCGTACACAAATAGAATTAATCTATTTTGTACCTATGGTGGCTGACAATTTATCTAATACCAAACAAAACAAAGTTCTTACCTACTTTCTAAAGCATTAAAAATAAAATAAAGATCATTTATAGTAACCAGTCCACCCTTCTAATACTTATATACCCACAACCAACGCCCTCTGCCCTTAAAAAAAATAGCCAGTATACCTAACCACATGATATTATAGATATGGATTAAAGATTGAACCGTCGTCTGCGCGCCCCATCTCACCAGTCAGCTGTCGCACGCAACGACTTGCACCCGCGCTCGCGCTCTTTTACTTATTATTGTTCATTTAATTATAACAGTCTGACGTTTGATTTATCACTGATTTATCATTTTACCAAAAGCTATCGATCCCAACACCAGGTTACCCCACCATACATATTTTTCCCATACACACACACTACAACCCATACACATTACAGACGCGGGCCTCAACCTGAGCACTAAGATGGGTGAGGACTCCCCTCTGGACCTCGGCGTGAAGTCTGCCGGGATGGATGATGACGCACCGCTCAACCTGTCACTCAAACCTACGCCTGGTTAGTACTGTCTTCAAGTTATTGTCCTCCTTACTTGCGTTTAGCTTCAGCCATCTCAGAACAGAAAACCGCTTTAAGTGGACGGATACTTCATCAAAAGATCCTAACCAGGTAATTAGGCCTGCAGAACTAAAATCAGGCAACTGTAATTCAGCACACGTCCCTTTACGTAGACGGTGGTGATCCACGCGAAGGACATTTCACAGTGCCTAAGTTGTCGTTGCATTAACGATGCCTCCATTTTACACTGACTGAAAAGCGCTAATTACAAAAAGAGACTGCCTTCGTGAGTGCCTTCGTACACCTATAGTCTCAATAATGCGGGTCAGTTGTACTGCAGTGCTGCAGTCTTTAAATAACTCGGTTTAGCCAGTCACATCAGGGCTCACGCTAGGAGGTGAATTTTCTATGGGTCGCTGTTATCGGAATTGATAAGGAAAACTATTCATATATTCGTTTTTTTTGTCTAAATTATTAATCTTACAAGTTCCAATACCCTTTGAATGTAATATATGAGATGTTTTCTTTGTTTCGCAGCGAGTTCGCAAGCGTCCGACGCACTATCAAGACTGACGTCATTGAGTAGTTCGCTCAACGCGTCTTCAAGCCATGACAGGATATGTAAGTGATTTCTGTTAATGTACAATATCTTAAAATTGAGCCCTCAATTGTTACAAAACTTGCTTAAATATACCTTGAAGTTGTGATAGCCTAGTCGTTAGACCGCAGGACTGCCAAGTCAAAGATCTCGAGTTCGATCCTCACGGCACGCACTTTTCGAATGTTGTGTGTTTTAAAAATAAATATCACAGCTTTCGTGTCTCAGAAGGCATGTAAAAATGTGGGTCCTGCGCCTGATCCCTCTCCGGTCGTGTCGGATTACCGTCCCATCGGGCTATGAGAGTAAAGGAACAGAGAGTACACCTGTGTTAGCTCACGCTTGTGCACTATAATATGTCCCGCGTAGCTGGTTGGTGTCATAGTAACACTAGCTAGCCGTGGCTAAAATCGATCCAAAAATTTATTTATTTATTGACAATTTATGTACACACAGAACAATTGGATAATGACACAACATTATATTATTAAAGTACTAGATATTATTATTGCCGTGATATATAATACCAACTTGTTCGTCCACAGCCCGCCGTAAGCCTGGAGCCAGGCCGCGTCGCGTGGCGCCCGAACTGGGCGTCGCAGATGCGCCGCGACCGCGGTCATCTGGCAGCGAGGACAGCGAGTGTATGTATACCTTTATCTAGTAGTCGCTATATCTCAAATATAAAATTTCCGTGCCAGTTTTCGTTGCCATATTCCTCCGAAAAGGCTCCGAAAATTTTTGTACTCGGCTACTTTTTTCATTCCATTTTTTTTTTGTCGCGAACGGAGTCGCGTGCAACAGCTTGTTGTAGATGTAGAAATGTGTATTAGGTGATGTTATTAGAGAAATGGTGGTAGTTAGGTGACCAGCCAAAGCTCTTCTTAGATGCAAAAAAATTAAATGTTTTTGTACTTTGAAGAAAGTACTTGCGTTTTTGTGTGTCTACTTTTTGTTAATAACATGATCAAAATGGTTAAATTACATTACTTGTATATAATTTTCAACTACTCAGAATCTGTAAACTTGTTGCTGAAGTTTATGGTTTATCGTTTTTGAATAATAATAAAAGGGTTCAATAAAAGTCTTACAATACGAAACATGTTAAAAAAAATTCAATAAAGAATATTTTGTATGAGAGACAAAACAATAAAAAAATCACCAAAACACTTCTTAATCTTCTTGTCCCACCAACAGCAGTGGCCGGGTGGGCGGGTCGGGAAGGCAGGCCGCGGAACCTGGGCCGCGGCGTGAGCAAGCCCAAGAAGAACACTGTCGCGTCACTGCTCGCACAGAGCCGCGCGTTAGGGCTCAGGCCCGCGTTAGCGCATCAATTGTTGGCTGAGACTGATCTGGTTAGTATGGGTAGATAGGTAGCTATTTGTTTGTCAGTTTTTAATAAGTGTTCCTAATTGTGAAATGGGGAGGCCTTTTCTCAGCAGTGGGACACAATAGGCTAGGAAAAAAAAATTGTGAAATAATAAAAAATCTACTTATTTTGTGTATACTATAAAAAAAAACAAAATATTTTTGTTTCTTGGATTGATATAAATAAGTTTGTACTTTGTTTACACCAAGCTATACTCCTTTTTTGGTTAGGTAATTAACAAAATGTAAACAATTTTAGCGTGACTTTTTGTGCAAAAAAATAATTACTATAGATGTTACTACTTACAAATCAAATACCTATAGTTTAATTTGTATGTATTTCAAGTTATAAAACGTATTTTACATTTCTCAAGATCACATTTTGTATAAAAGATATACCAAAATTGTTAACGTTAAGTTAGTTACCTAAACAAATGAAGTATAGACACTTGATTGCAAAATTTTACAAAATGTGGCTGCGTTGTTATGGATTTTTTTTAAAGATTTACTTTAATTCTTCCTGTCCTAGCGTGTCGTATTTTTTACTGACTAGCAGGATTCAACGTAGGTGTGTTTACCTTAACACATCTTAACGTTATCCCTCATTTACAGGAGAAACTAAAGGCTCTGCTAGGAGAGACAGCGAGCACAGACTCTGAGTGTCCGTCAGACAGTTGCCCGTCGGACTCCGACGCTAGCGACACCAGCCGCCGGCCGAATGACGCACAGCTCAGACTGCCGCTAGTACTAGGTAAGGAGGCAAATTAATTTGATTTATTCCTGTGTAAAGTAAATGACGTGTATGAAGCGATTGATGAGTGTGGATGAAGCGAAAGTGGTATGCCAGGATCGTAGCAAATGGAGAGATGCGATCTCTGCCTACCCCCAAGGGAAAGAGGCGTGACGTTTATGTATATGTATGTATGTATGTAAAATAAATATTAGTATACAAAAGTATGTCCATATCCTGGTCTAGTTAGGGATGGCGGAACAAGCTTCGAGGATCTGTTAATGAAAACTGGCAATTGCAGGCCTAGACATTAGAGACAGAGCTCCAATTTATAGATTAAACCCAACTCAAGTTTATTTCCCCAGCCTAACCTTCCCTTCTCTTAAATAGCTCTTTTTTTGTTTTCTGGGTTGAAACGCTAATGACTTCCTACAGTTTAGTTCCTACAATTATCATCATTGATTTAGCTTTTCCAAGTTTTAAACTGTCAGCTTATCAAAAATCTACCATCAACACCTGTCAGATAGAGCTCAAAATCGGTATTCCTTCTCCGTTGGTACGTCATGCACCTGTCCTAACCTTAAGTATAATAGCAGAAATCTTATCAAAACATTATATGTTTTAATGATTTTTAAATACTTCTTTATAAACAATTTCTCTTCAGATTTCCAATAAAAGAATAAATGATTTAACCTATCATCTGTTACAACCTATATCTGTCCATCGCGAGGTGGAACAGTTCAGTTATGGAGTTTCTTGCCGGTTCTTCTCCATAAGAATGACATTTTGGAACCGCACAACTAGAGTCAGTAACGTTTTGAAAGTGCCTGAAAAGACCTACTCGAAATTAAAACCATTTGATTCCGTGTCGGATTGACTATATCTTCCTTTGTGTTAGGTTGGAAGCGCGTGACGGTGATCAAGGGCCTGTCCCGCAACTGCAGCATCAAGGGCGACGTCACGTACTCGCCGCCGGAGCCACACGCCGGGATCACTATGCGGTCGTTGCATGAGATACAGAACGTGAGTCTATGTTGAACATATTGTAAAATAGATTTAAAAACTGTTTAAGTAGTATTATTTTTCAAACGAAAAAAAAATATTTTGTATTTTGTGTGTGTTAGCTATAACACACACACATCATATATAATCTAATCGAATCCTTAGTTACGAGGTAACTTTTAACTGTTCCTAAGTCGATCACACGTTTTTTGCACAATTTAAATCGTCATCAAGTTTTGAGTTGCCCCATTTTGGGGTGTCGTTATCGATCAACAAAATTGGATTCATGCTAAACGGAGGGCACGTCTTAGGAATACGTTAGACTTACGTTACACTAAAAACAACCCGAGCCCCTTCTCCCTAAGCTAGAGTCACGAGATCGGCTCTGTCAATCTGTAAATCTAGTTATAACATCTACTTATACCTACGACCTACACGACCATGCTACAAGTTATAACATGAAAATGAACGGTAGGTATATGCGCAAAACGTCTCTTTCTCAAAATGTCCCGTGGTCGTAAAATGTCTCTTTCGCGAAACGTCTCTTTCGCAGAATATCTCTTCCGCAGATTGTCTATTTCGCAAATTGTCGCGCAAGGGACTTAAGAAAAAAAAATGTTTTTACTGCTGTGTTATAAAGTTAAGTCTTGTTTTTTAAACGAGCTATAACATCTACTAACACCTACCTTCATGTTAACAGTTCCTGGACTCGAACCCCTGCCCGCCGCTATCGGCAGACAACTTCAGCTTCAGCGCGCGCACCGTGCTGGGCGAGTACGTGCAGCCCGCGGGAGAGGTCGGCGAGCCGCTCGTGTACAACGAGACTGAGATTAACAAGAGGTATGTAGAAAGTAGATACTATAGACAGCTTCCGAGATATAGTTGTAAGATGCTGTGATAGCCTAGTGGTGAGACCATAGGACTGCCAAGTCAAAGATCTCGAGTTCGATCCTCACGGCCCGCACCGACTTTTCGAATATTGTGTACGGTTTACTAATCTATATATCACAGCTTCCGTGTTTCGGAAGGCACGTAAAAATGTGTGTTCTGGGCCTGATCTCTCTCCGGTCGTGACGGATTGCCGTCGCATCGCAACTTTTTTTGTATCGCAAATAGAAAATGACCAAAGTACAGTCAATAAAAGTTACGCGAGAGCGTGACGTCACCCTTTTGTCACAAGTCCTCTCTCCTAAACTTTAAAGCGTAATCTTTGACATTTATATTGTACAGATAAACGCAAAAATACGTTTGTAATATTACTTGTAAATATTGTGTAATAGTGCGTAAAATTATCTATCTCATCATCATCTTCCTGCCCTTATCCCATTTTTCTTGGGGTCGGCGCAACACGTTTTTTTCTTCCATTCTCCCCTATCAGACGTCACACTATCAAATTATCTATCTGACGGACTAAATAGATATTTACTTTTCATACCTTGTCATCATCCCTAAAGGACGGGAATTCTTGTTTGAATCTCCACAATTTGAACTAAAACCTGTTCTTTTATATTATAATAATAACTTAACCCTAACAATCTGTAAAGCCGTTTCGGAGGAGTACGGTTACTAAAGCCACGTACAGACATCGCGAGGCATGCGTCACGAATGGTTCGTCACGCATGCCTCAATTTGAGGCATACAACGGTACATTTATGCGTGCGAACGACACATGCTCAAGCTGAGCACGCAAACTACTACGCACGGTGTTCGCTCTGGCAAGGCATTTTCATAAAGCGCGCATCGCAAACAACACCTGTCCGTCCACACGGAGCGCTCGGCTCGTACTAAGGCGGCGCGGGCATTCGCAATGATCGTATGCCGTGAAAGCACACTATGAGCACACACGTCCACACAGCGCAAGGCATGCGACATGAACCATTCGCGGCGCATGCCTCGCGATGGCTGGACGCGGCTTTACATTGTGACACGGGAATTTTATATATAAGGTGTATAATAAGCAACATTAACACAAGTTACCTATCTTTACCTAGGCTAGAAGAGGCCCGGCAGCTAGCAGCGGCGGGCGGGCGGCCCACGCCCCCGCCGCTGGACCGCCGCATGGAGCTGGCGCGCCTGCAGCAGGCCGCACGGGACGCCAGGCGGGCCAGGGACCCCGCTACCGTATGTACCTATGTTACCCTTAGGCTAGAAGAGGCCCGGCAGCTAGCAGCGGCGGGCGGGCGGCCCACGCCCCCGCCGCTGGACCGCCGCATGGAGCTGGCGCGCCTGCAGCAGGCCGCACGGGACGCCAGGCGGGCCAGGGACCCCGCTACCGTATGTACCTATGTTACCCTTAGGCTAGAAGAGGCCCGGCAGCTAGCAGCGGCGGGCGGGCGGCCCACGCCCCCCCACTAGCCACTATTTTAGACGACAAACGGGACTTATTTGCGATATAAAACGATATTTCTTTTCTTCACCCGTGTCCACGGTCGGTGCAACTCGATTGAAACGTCGGGAGAAAAGAAATATAGTTTTATATCGCGAATAAGTCCCTTTTGTCGTCTAAAATATGTGTACAACTCGCGAAAGTTTAAAATCACTAGCCACTAGACCAACAGGTCAGTCGATATCTGTTTGGTACATCTTAATATACTACACTAGATATTGATACACACAAGTAAAAACATATTCGCGCCAACGTACATATCCATGAAACACAGACAAGTAAAAGAATGGCATTGAAGTTTCATGTTTTTTTTTCAAAAAAAAAAACAACCCACCAATTAATTGTATCCTTGTGTTGCGAGGGATTTCACAGACATTTAATTCACATGTACCAAAAAAACGAGACTTAAAACAAGTATCTGTGGATCGCACAAATTCTTGTCCTACGCGAGGATCGAGCCATTGACATGTCACGCCGTGCCATCCGTGCAGTCAAAGTCAATTATTTTACAACTTATTATGATATCAAATTTAGTGTTGGTTTTGAAAGTTTTAACATCACAGGAGAGCTAAAAACAAATTGCCTCTTATTAATAAATGTCAATGTTACAATTTAATTCACCATGTACACACAAGAAACGATGGATGGATTGTGTAAAAGATGATATGGCTGCAAAGAGTGTCACTCACGAGATGACGTCAGATAGGATCGTGTGGAAGAAGAGACATGCTGTGCCGACCCCAAATAATAATTGGGAGAAGGGCAGGGGAATGATAAAACCATATACATACATACATATCGACTTATACTAATTTGACTATTTCCATCCTACAGGCCCGTCTCGAGCGTTCAGAGAAAGCTGAGCTAGCGAAACGCGAAAAGGAAGCTCGCAGCCAACAGCTACTAGAGGTACTTTATATTTAATGTTCTGGGTGTTTTGTTATACTGTGGGGTGTTTTTGTAGTTCTCGTGTTGTGTTTTTGTAGTTTTGTGAAGTTTTGTTTAAATGTTTGATGGTTTAAAGGTGTAGGTGAATGAGTTTTTATTTAAATAAGCAAAGCCTGCTATTGAGATTTACTGCATATATCAGTAAAATAATATCTATGTTTATCTATGTTTAGCTATGTTTAAAGCAAGGATTTACTTCTTTTAAAATTGCGGTTTTTAGTGCCTTGCAAAATTGGGTTCATACTGGGCAAAAAGTTGAATTATTTAAAGTAAAAGTATGCTATAGTATAGTGTTATTATTTAAACAAATGCAGACATTTTTTGTGGTTTAATTTCATTGGGATTTGTGTTGTTTTGTTATCAATGTTGTGATTTAACTTGTTTATTATAAACTGTAATAAAACAGTAACTAAAAAGAGAAAAAGTCATAAACCCGTAATGTCAATAATATTTCTTAGTTTAATTTTATCTTATTATTATTTTATATTAATATAACTAATTTTATCTTGAACAGGGCTTCTTAAATGTAAATAATAAATAATAGAAACATAACATGGGAACTACTTTGTCTCTAGTTCGTATCTATGTTTTAAAACCATGTGCTTGTGTTTGTTTTATTTTTTTATTATCAATTTGATGCTTGGCAACATTGTGCTCACCATTAGTATTTTGTAGATTTTTTTATTCTATATTCAAAAGCAAAAAGGGCCTTTTGGGGTTGCCAACGTAAAAAATTGGTTACTTTTTGCTTTTCAGTAGAAGCGTTGGAATTCTTAGCTTTTAGTTGGTAGCTCAGCTGTGTGTTTAGCATTAGATCTGGTATATATTACATACTTATATACTTCTCTATATATTTATGTAAAAATCTGTCTACTTGGGTTGATAGTATAATAAGTAACACAAATCCGAACCGCCAAAGGGACCTTGACAATGTTGTCATAATCCAAATTGATAATAAAGACGAGAAAAACGAAAAACTATATAATAACGAGAGAAACTTCGCAACAGCATATCAACAAGAATCGTACGCAGCTGACGATCGAGGCGCTGCCCACTATGCCAAAGAGTTGCGACGAGTGGAAAACCCCCGACATAGTGATGTGCCCCGCCGCCAAGTCGCACAGGGACCGCACTATCCCGCCCATCAGTCTCTCGCTCATACCGGTCTCGGGGCCCAAAGACCAAAACTCCCCTCTCAAAACGATAAAATTCGACCAATCTGGCTGGAAGGAAGAAATAGAAGAATATAACGCTTTAGATAAAATGAAAGATTTCGCCGAAAAAGCGGCCTTCGATCTCCCGAAACGGAAAGACAAACAATACGATTTCTCGCTCATCAAATCAGCTGACAAACGTCTTAAAACACCAGACAAAGAGAACAATCTAGAAAAACTAATCGAATCATACTCAAGAATATCAGAATTCATAAATGGGTGCAACTGGTCGAAACTGCACGGAGACAAAAAAGGCGAAGTCACAAAGTCAGAGGATCCAAAATCGTTAGAACAAAAATACTTGGACGCAAAGAACGAATTCATGTCTGAAAACCTCATGCTAATGCCTAAAGACAGCCAAAAATCAGTCTTAAAAGAGGTTATTGACTTAAGCGAAGACGATGACGTTTTGAACGATATTATATCAAAAAAGATCGGTAAAGGGACGTTTAATGTTGGCAAAGATGGCGCCCTATCGATATCCGTGCATAGTCTTGGCAAGGAGGCGACATCGGTACGTGATCTTACTAAGTGTACTAACTTTCGGATACGTTTCACTAACTTGCACGAACTATCAGCTATGGTTGATGTGTTATGTATATACACTGAACTTAAGGTGAAGGAGTAGTCGGTGGTTTTAAGGTTAAAATTGAAGTTGTATAAAGTATAGACAACGTTATAGTGTAGGACGAAATTAGAAATTTTCGGTTTTCAAGGGATAGTTTGAAATCAAAAGCTTTGGTAAAGGCACTGCTAATTTAGTATTTTGTAAACCCTTGTCACATTAATTTCGGTTGGCTTACGTGCGTAGGTAAATTGCAATATACCTATTTGGCGAAATAATTATATCTCACCGATGCTGGTGAAATTTACATGAAGATTTTTAGGCATTTTAAAAGATTTTCGTCTAAAAAATGTGTTAGGTATCTGCTTTACTTTAGGATATATCTAATAAAATCTGAATTGTATAGTTTTACAAGATACCGGAAATAAAAAAAATAATTTGTGTACTCTTTAATGATTGTGATATTTTTTTGTTAAAAGAAATAGAGATTGGCATTTTTCGACAGGCGTGTACGAAAATTAATATATTACAAAAAAATGGAGAGAGTTTATTAAAAAAGGGTATCATATGAACTACATAGGAGCTTTCTTCTGCGATATATTCTTCAAACATAATTAACTGGAGTTCTAACTATTATACTTTTCATTTTAACCCAATATTTATAACAGTATTATTGCACGCTTTTAATCTTCGTATGCTTATATTATTTCTTACTTTTTATTGTTTATTTCTTTTTTTTTTTTGTATTATCACCATTTATGAGACATTGTAGTCAAATAAATAAAAGAAACTTTTAAACATGTTTCATATTTAATTAAACAAGTTTTAATATTTAAAAAAAAATAAGTCATTATGATAGAAATAAAAGATTTTTGGAAAAGAGATATTTCTATACTATATGTATAGGTTTTTCTCTTTCTGTCACTGTGACAATATTTCAAAAACGTTAAAAACAACCTTATTTCTTACAAATAATCTTTGTTCAAAAAAATATTCAAAACACATTTTTTAAGTTCACGATTTTATTTTTTGTTACATGTAACGCTGTTTAATTATAATTTGCTGTACCGCTTTCGATGTTGTTCGCACGTAACTGAAGGCTAAGAGGAGGAAACAGGAGGAGATTGAGAAACAGAAGTTGGAGGACCACGCTAAGAGGCAACAGGTTTGTAAGGAGATATTTCAGGAGAAAAATGCTAATTTTTCAGGGTTAAAATTATGCTGAAAATAGCCATAGTGATACCTTGCTGAAAATACCCAAGTTAGATTTAAATAGGCACAGTACACATTAGAATAGAAGACAAAACGAAACACTCCTATTTTGTATGTAGCTTTATACGCACAAAATATTTTTTGTTTGCTTTTTGTTGATTAAGTTTAAAATGAATTTTGTTTATTTTGCTTTTTGCCACAGTACACATAAAAAAAAACTGTAGTTTACTATAGGTCAAACCTGTTTTATTTTTAGAAGACTTCAAAAGAAGGATTGTAAATTATTGTATTCCTCTATTCATTTTTATTCCTGATTTAATTTTATTTTTGTACTATTTGATTCTTATCATTATTTAGCATCGACCCGCCCCCGTTCACATGAGTGAAATACTGATATCATACAAAAACATTATATCTATTAAAAAAACCGCACCAAAATCCATTGTACTTTTAATGATCAAAGCATATATAGGGACGGACAGCGGGAGTGACTATATTATGCTATGTATTTATAAGCTATAGTCCCCATAGTCCAGTCTACAACCGTAAACCAACATCATCATCATCATTCCCCGGCCCTTATCCCAATTATTATTAGGGGTCGGCGCAGCATGTCTTCTTCCACACGTTCCTATCTGACGTCATCTCGCAAGTGACACTCTTGCCTACAATGTACCAACAATCAGTAAGTAATATCCCCCCCCTTGTTTCAGGAAAGGGAACTGAAAAGACAACAGGCCATACTGCTGAAAGAACAGGTTATTATTTATTTTTTATATTAAATTTTGTGTGTGTTTTTATATTTGTTTGTTTTTTGATGGGAGCAATAACTGTGTTGTTCATATCTAAATACTGAATATTTCGGAATTGTAGCCAGGTTAATAAGCATAATTAATAATACAGCAAACAAGTCTATAAAATTTCCTATTGTTGACACGAGACCTTTTTCACATTCATGTCCAGCATCTTCCTTACCACGTAATCTTCTTTTCTCCGCATGACATGTCCATACCACGATATTCGATTACCACGAAGTTTTTTTCTCTCTCCCTCTTCTCATATAATGAAGGATTGCCCATTGATCATGACGCAAACCTGCTGCGAGTAAATCTAATGTTTGAATCCAAATTACCTCACAACCTTACCTGCTAGCTGTGATTGACACAAATGTAAATTAAATATTTCACGACTTTTTCACAACGGCATCTAGTCTCAAACAAAGCAGAGCTTGTTTGATGAGTACTAGAAAAATGATAAGCATACTTGAATATTTAAAAAAAAAAACATTTTATAGTTAAATTACACAGACCAAATTAATGATCGTGTTCATCGCACAAACATTTGTCCTGGTGGGAATTTCCACGACCTCCGGTATAGCAGTCAGGCCACTAACCACTAGACCAACAGGCCCGCCGAAAATAAATCCTTCATAGTTATTGCTCACATCAAAATGTTTGTAACGTAATGTGTTTGTAACGTTTGTGTTTCTCTTTTACAACCCTCGCTCGGACACCGCGGGTAACAGCAAAAGTATATAACCGAGGTAATGAGAACAATAGCGTAGTAGGCTTGTAGAGACCACGGTTATTAATGCTTTTAGATAGACTTAGTAGTGCGGGTAGAACGCTAGTGACGTAGATCTTATGTTAGGGCAAAATGGTTATTACAATGCTTACTTAGAAGAATTTATGGTATAATAATAATAAGATCTTATGTTAAAAGGACGAAATGGTTATTATAATGCTTACTTAGAAGAATTTATGATATAATAATAATAAGAGCTCATGTTCAAAGGAAAAAATGGTTATTAAAATGCTTACTTAGAAGAAATAATAACAATAATAAACTTGCCTATCAATATACGTCACACTGCTGGGCACAGGCCCCTTAGAAGAATAAAATAGACATGACTAGGAATTATAGTGCGGAAAACTGCTTTTAAAATTTGAATCCAAATCGGTTCAATAGTGTAAATAGACAAATGAACACATTAATCTTGATCGGATTGTCTTTACCTTTATATTTGCATGTTGCTTTGTAAAATAGAAACACTTGCATGTAAACTAACATACTGTAGATAGATAACAAATAATATAGCGAAATAAGGTTATAGTTATTTAAGATATATTAATCAGAGATCAGATTATATTTATTTCGGTTCATTATTATGACAATAATCGTTTCTATTTTATCTTATTACGCGGTTATTTTAAGTAACAAAAAAAACTAAATGAAATAAATCAATAAGCTCTCAATAATAAAATTAATAATCGCTACGTTTTCAGAATTAAACAGTACATTAATACTTTAAAATATCCGCCTATGTTGTAAAGAAAAGTAAAAAAAAAACGACAAAGAAAAATAGCATAAATTAATTACTCAATTTAGGTTGACAAAATCAGAAAAAAAGCATTGAAACCGAATATTTGCTTATCTTTCAATACTCTTACGTAACACCCTGTATTTGTCTTACTTAGGAAAGAGAACGAAGACGCCAGCACACGACATTCATCCGGCAACTAGACTCTCGGCGAAGATGGGAGGAGAGGGAGCGGAGGAAGCATCAGAACCTGCTGGACCGCCTGCTGGTCAAGGAGAAGAAGCTGCAGCAACGGCGCAAGGAGATGGAACTGCTGTCTGAGCTCAGGTGAGAGGAGCTAGGAGGAACAGAGTGGAGGAAGCATCAGAACCTGCTGGACCGCCTGCTGGTCAAGGAGAAGAAGCTGCAGCAACGGCGCAAGGAGATGGAACTGCTGTCTGAGCTCAGGTGAGAGGAGCTAGGAGGAACAGAGTGGAGGAAGCATCAGAACCTGCTGGACCGCCTGCTGGTCAAGGAGAAGAAGCTGCAGCAACGGCGCAAGGAGATGGAACTGCTGTCTGAGCTCAGGTGAGAGGAGCTAGGAGGAACAGAGTGGAGGAAGCATCAGAACCTGCTGGACCGCCTGCTGGTCAAGGAGAAGAAGCTGCAGCAACGGCGCAAGGAGATGGAACTGCTGTCTGAGCTCAGGTGAGAGGAGCTAGGAGGAACAGAGTGGAGGAAGCATCAGAACCTGCTGGACCGCCTGCTGGTCAAGGAGAAGAAGCTGCAGCAACGGCGCAAGGAGATGGAACTGCTGTCTGAGCTCAGGTGAGAGGAGCTAGGAGGAACAGAGTGGAGGAAGCATCAGAACCTGCTGGACCGCCTGCTGGTCAAGGAGAAGAAGCTGCAGCAACGGCGCAAGGAGATGGAACTGCTGTCTGAGCTCAGGTGAGAGGAGCTAGGAGGAACAGAGTGGAGGAAGCATCAGAACCTGCTGGACCGCCTGCTGGTCAAGGAGAAGAAGCTGCAGCAACGGCGCAAGGAGATGGAACTGCTGTCTGAGCTCAGGTGAGAGGAGCTAGGAGGAACAGAGTGGAGGAAGCAGCAGAACCTGCTGGACCGCCTGCTGGTCAAGGAGAAGAAGCTGCAGCAACGGCGCAAGGAGATGGAACTGCTGTCTGAGCTCAGGTGAGAGGAGCTAGGAGGAACAGAGTGGAGGAAGCATCAGAACCTGCTGGACCGCCTGCTGGTCAAGGAGAAGAAGCTGCAGCAACGGCGCAAGGAGATGGAACTGCTGTCTGAGCTCAGGTGAGAGGAGCTAGGAGGAACAGAGTGGAGGAAGCATCAGAACCTGCTGGACCGCCTGCTGGTCAAGGAGAAGAAGCTGCAGCAACGGCGCAAGGAGATGGAACTGCTGTCTGAGCTCAGGTGAGAGGAGCTAGGAGGAACAGAGTGGAGGAAGCAGCAGAACCTGCTGGACCGCCTGCTGGTCAAGGAAAAGAAGCTGCAGCAACGGCGCAAGGAGTTGGAACTGCTGTCTGAGCTCAGGTGAGAGGAGCTAGGAGGAACAGAGTGGAGGAAGCATCAGAACCTGCTGGACCGCCTGCTGGTCAAGGAGAAGAAGCTGCAGCAACGGCGCAAGGAGATGGAACTGCTGTCTGAGCTCAGGTGAGAGGAGCTAGGAGGAACAGAGTGGAGGAAGCATCAGAACCTGCTGGACCGCCTGCTGGTCAAGGAGAAGAAGCTGCAGCAACGGCGCAAGGAGATGGAACTGCTGTCTGAGCTCAGGTGAGAGGAGCTAGGAGGAACAGAGTGGAGGAAGCATCAGAACCTGCTGGACCGCCTGCTGGTCAAGGAGAAGAAGCTGCAGCAACGGCGCAAGGAGATGGAACTGCTGTCTGAGCTCAGGTGAGAGGAGCTAGGAGGAACAGAGTGGAGGAAGCATCAGAACCTGCTGGACCGCCTGCTGGTCAAGGAGAAGAAGCTGCAGCAACGGCGCAAGGAGATGGAACTGCTGTCTGAGCTCAGGTGAGAGGAGCTAGGAGGAACAGAGTGGAGGAAGCATCAGAACCTGCTGGACCGCCTGCTGGTCAAGGAGAAGAAGCTGCAGCAACGGCGCAAGGAGATGGAACTGCTGTCTGAGCTCAGGTGAGAGGAGCTAGGAGGAACAGAGTGGAGGAAGCAGCAGAACCTGCTGGACCGCCTGCTGGTCAAGGAGAAGAAGCTGCAGCAACGGCGCAAGGAGATGGAACTGCTGTCTGAGCTCAGGTGAGAGGAGCTAGGAGGAACAGAGTGGAGGAAGCATCAGAACTTTATTTTCGTTTCCTTGGTGGAGCACGAATGACTGCAACCCACGCCGAGGGCACGGCGTGGGGATATATCGGACTCCAACAGACTAAAAACACCCCGGGCCCCTTCTACTACCTACCTAAGCCAGCGTCACGGGTACGCTCGCGCGTGCTCTGCGCAACCCCTAGCTGAAGCATCAAAACCTTCTGAACCGCCCACTGGTCTACAAGAAGAATGCTTTTCTCAAAATGTACTGTTTAAAAATATGATATAACTATAAGTTTTTAAACAGTTATTTACTCAGACATTCTCGAGATCGCAAAAAACGCTAAAGAAGCGCTTGGAATTGGAAATTAGATGATATAAATGTTTGTTTACCTGTGCAGGCAACTTTTACAAGTACATAATATAAGAAATAATATAATTACTCATTCTCCCTCATTCAGACGGCCGCAAGAAGACTCGTCACTATCAGAGCAGAAGCCGCTACCGACGCTCAGCCGCATCCCGGGACTCAAGCTGCCGGGACAGGCCATGGCAGACATCCTGCAAGTCTACGAGTTCATACACAACTTCGGACAGACGTTAGGTTTCGGTAAGTCATAGATTTTTACTGTCTCCGGACCGATTTCGGCCATGGCGGCTAGTGTGACTATGACACCAGTTAGGTACGCGGGACATATTGTAAAGCACAAGCGTTAGGTGGTAAGATGTACGAAACTATATTTTTTTTATAAAAAAAAAAGATTTTTATGAACTTTGACCTTGAAATTTAATAGTTGCGTACACACTACCATAGTAAGTTGGAGACAACTTTTAGGGTGTCAATATACAAGTATTAACAGACTTACAGTTGGGTATCTCGAATTCTGAGATGAACTTACTATAATGTGCATATGTAGCAAAAATAAATGGTTTAAATAACTGGACTATGTCAGCGAATTGCGGTGTCTCGTTTACGTACGAAAGGGTCTTGAATCCATTCCTAATAACCTGATTTGATTAAATATAACTACTATATTTGTACTTTTACAGTATTACCTTAAATTTAGTAAAAACACTACACTATTAATAACACAGTTTATGTTTATCCCAGACATGGATTCGATCCCAACACTGAACACTTTCCAAATGGCGCTGCTGCCGGACTGCAGCGTCGAGGCCGAGGAGGAACTCACGCAAGTTCTCACACAGCTGCTCATCACTGCCATAGGTAAGAAGAAAAAAAGGAGACAAAATTCATCATCATCTTCCTGCCCTTACCCCATTTTATTTAGGGTCGACGCAACACGTTTTTTTCTTCCATTCTCCCTATAAAGAGACAAAATTGTGTGAGAATACTGTGTCTTCATTTTTAAATAATATAACGATTTACTCACGAGTATTTATCGGGATAGCCCGACTAGTCTCGAACCCGACCGGAGTCCTTAATCATAAATAAGCGTGAGTAAACCGTTGTATCATTTAAGTATGAGAGTTACTTTGTCTTTATTTATTAGAAACTAGAAGTTTTAAGGTATTAAATGCACAGAACAGGGAGATCATTCATACAGAATTCTATATGCGAAAAGAGACCGCTATATACCGTGTTGTGCTTCATTAACTGCAACAGTGTTAGTTTAATAAGTGGCTTTCTTCTGCCAGTTTATTCTGATATTAATTTTCAATATAAATTTTAGATCTTCGATCCCACCAATCAAACACTTTTGATGCATTTTTCTGTAAGCTTGAATCAAGGATGTTTAATCCTCTCGAAAACCTTAAAACCAAAAAATATACTCCTCTAATATGTTACAAAACTTAATCCGGCCTTATTTCTACAGAGGACCCCGGCATACCACACCCCGGCCGCCACACAACACTGCTAGGCCACGCGATCCGCATGGGAGACATCACGCCACACAACCTGAGCGAGGTGCTCAGAATATACCTGTATGCTAACGCTACGGGAGAAGTCAAGGCTCTTACCGGTAAGTGTATAGTGTGTAGTACATTATCTATGGTTGTATTTAATGTCAATTGTGTTTGACAGCTCCTTCTCTTTCTTACTACCCACCAGCGAAGTAAGACACGTCTTGAACGTATTTAATGTAGTCGTTGAAATATTTACTTAAATAAATAACAGAAGACATCTCTATTATTTTTAATTAAAGAAACAAACAAAACAGTTAGTTAGAAAAAGTGGTATAGGTCACAACGCCAATACCACTGTTGATTGCACAGATAGCTGAGTAGTATAGATCACCATGCCAATTACCACTGCACGCGACGTGACGCGGTTTTTTTAAGTCATTTTAAGCCACTTTGAAACTTTCAGTTGAATAAATCAACGGCTAAACCGATTTTGACAGGATTTTTTGGCATTTATAAGGAGTAACTTTTTAAAAATCTTTTATTACAGAAAATGAACTAATTATCCTAATTAACTTTTTTGTCAGATGTGATATCTACTTTGATATATAACACTATACCCTATTTCCCTCAGGTCTAACAGCAGAGCGCGAACGCGAGCGTCGTGTAGCGGACCACCACCAATCAGACGCGGAGATGCAACACACAGCTGTCAGTACTAGGAACGCCGCGTATTATGAACATCTGCATGCTAATGCTACGTATAAACTGTCTGGTAAGCCTTATACTTATATGTGTACTGGTGAAATATACGTGGGGAATTGGGTGAGGGATCTGAAGGTCCATGATCTGGGATTACGCAAAAACTCCTCTCATAGAAACTTGATCAATTGATATTTTCATAAAATTAAGGCATTAAGTTACTATAACTCATATTCTTTGGAAGCTGTGATAGCTTAGTGGCGAGACCGTAGGACTGCTAAGTCAGAGGTCTTGAGTTCGATCCCCACGGCGCGCACCGACTTTTCGAATGTTGTGTGCGTTTAAGAAATAAATATCACAGCTTCCGTGTTTCGGAAGGCACGTAAAAATGTGGGTCCTGCGCCTGATCTCTCTCCGGTCGTGTCGGATTACCGTCCCATCGGGCTATGAGAGTAAAGGAATAGAGAGTGCAACTGTGTTTGCGCACACGCTTGTGCACTATAATATGTCCTGCGTAGCTGGCTGGTGTCATAGTAACACTGGCCGCCATGGCCGAAATCGGTCGGACCGCTATTATTATTTGCAAACTAAACGATTTGATTTGAAAACACTTTTAGTTTATAATACTTCTTATAAGGACCATTTTATGCATATTATTATGCAATTGTATAATTTTGGTATCTCTATTGTTTGTCCACATCTATTTTTTTTTATATAAGTTATTATTCCTATTTAAGTTCTTACACACTTTATGTCCTCAAAATGTAAAAAAAGCTTAAAAATTGTTTCTCAGTAAGTGAATTATGTGTGCAATTTTTTATGAGACATAAAGATGATTCTAAACCTAAACCTATCTACCCACAGAGGCACTTCGCGACAAGTCCTTCTTAGCTCTGAACGCGAGCATGAAAGCCCGCACGCTGGCGTTCATATGCGACGAGCTGCTACAAAACAAGGCCGTGCTGAGGCAGCTCGATGCCTCGCTCGAACACCTCAACCAGCTCAAGAAAGAGAGATATCTTATGGATATGAAGATCAGAAAGTGAGTACAACTATGCTTGATATTATGAGTTTGAACATGTTTTAATTGAAGGGGTAACTTCAAGGGAAGAAACTCGGTCCATTTTAAAGGGGGACACTGGTCTTACATGCAGAGGCCTTGTTGAGAACTGCACGGGTAGCCTAGCGGTAAAGGTCACGACACCTATTACTGTTGCGCCCGACGTGTCGCGGGTTCGATCCCCGCGTCGGACAAGAATTTAACGATCCACAGATGCTTGTTCGGAGTCTGGCTGTCTTAGTGCATGTGAATTGAATGTCTGTGAAACCCCCCGCGATGAAAGGATTAAAATACTTAGGGCGGGAGTCGTTTAAAAAAAAACTGGCGTTGTGTAAATGTCAAATCTAATTCTCGTCTACAATCGTCGTTTTGCATATCCTAAGCTCTACTTACAACTTGTCTTTCTACGCAATCATCATTATCATCCCGTTGCAGTCCACTGCTGGACATAGGCCTCTCCCAAGGTACGCCACAGAGCCCGGTCTGTGGTGTTGCTTTATGCATCCAGTCGCTGCCGGCCCTCTTGTGTAAGTCGTCCCGCCATCTGGCCAGAGGACGTCCCGTTCTACGCAAATGATTATTAACCTTCTTTTGTCCCCAGGGTCAGAGTTCTCCATCAGCGCAAGGTCCGCGCAGAACAGACTGAGAAGCAACAAGCGCTAGCGCTCGAGCGCATGCAGCGGCTCGTGGAGGAGAGTGCGGCCAACCTCGCGCCCTCGCCGCAGTTACATGACGATGGTAAGGTTATATACAACTAATATAATAATGTCTCCGGACTGATTTCGGCCACGGCGGCTAGTGTTACTATGACACCAGCCAGCTACGCGGGACATATTATAGTGCACAAGCGTGTGCTATCACAGGTGCACTGTGTTCCTTTACTCTCATAGCTCGATGGGACGGCAATCCGACACGACCGGAGAGAGATCAGGTGCAGGACCCACATTTAAACGTGCCTTCCGAAACACGGAAGCTGTGATATTTATTTCTAAGCCCACAACATACGAAAAGTCGGTGCGCGCTGTGGGCATCAAACTCGAGACCTTTGACTTTGTAGTCCTATGGTCTTACCATAAGTGGGTGGTAGCAGGCTATCACAGCTTTGATATCTAATATAATCGCCTACTAATATAATAAAAAGGTAAACTTTGTGAGTTAACTTATGCGTATTTATCGGGATAGCGCGACAAGTTTCGGACCCAACCGTCTACATGAGCTAACGTCTCGTACGAGGTCTCGTAACAATCGGTGCATGAAGTAATGCTATGCGCTGCCATGCACCGACACCAAAACGCAGATGACGTAGCACAGCGGTTCAGGTTTAGTCAGTAAGATTCTGACACTACCCGCGGCTCGCTTTACAAAAAAAAGGGTTTCGAAACAACAACTAAACTACTATACTAGTCGAACATACCCGATACATACGTGTAAGTGAACGGAATAATGTACCAATTAGAACAGGTGTATGCTCATAGTTATCTATCATCTTCACTTTTAAGGCAAAATTGTCCGGCCTACTAGCATTATATAAAGAGAGAGAGAGTCTCAAGACTAAAGAGTCTAACCTCAAAATAAGCACTTCTTCTAAGCCTTATTTATCTTCCACAGAAAACCAACAAACCCCAGAAAAACAGGAAACACCTAAAAAACAAGAAAAAGAATCCTCTCCCCACCCTGAAAGCGAAACAGACAAACAATCAGACATCACATCGCCGTACAAAGATAACACAGCCACGGAGGAAAGCGACAAGGAACTCTCGCCCTTAAAGGATCTGTCTAACAGTATGAAGAGCAAGGAAATGTTGAATAACAATAAGGATGAATGTTCCCCGGCAGATAATAAGGTGGATAAGGATAGTGTTATGGGTGACTGTGATGCGATTTTAAGTGATTTGGAAAGTGAAGGCACGCAGCCTGAAGAGGTGAGTACAAATAATGTATTATAATTATATGTTATCTTATAAAACTATATTTGTGTACATATACAACGTTGATAAAAGCGAGAGGCATTAAATGAAACCACATATTCTGTATATCATTAGAAGGCTACACAACAAAAATCAAATCAATGTAAGCAATAGTTTAGTCACAGGATATTTTTTTAGTTTTTTTTAAGTTTGAACGTGCTGTATCTTCCTGATTAGGTGACTAAGTTTTATAGGCATAGTTATCTAAGAGTCATTCACCGCACAACAACAAAATTCACGCGACGTTGCCGCTCCGCATCGTAAGTTTGCAATACAAACAAGTGCACTATTATACCTTGTAAAATATAGCTTGATACCTGTGACATTACCGAACGTTTTATGAAGACAGCTACAACACAAATTTTATTTTTAAAAGTTCATTTTTTTTAACATAAAAACGACGTTTGTGTATAAAAATAAAACGCATTTTTAAAAGCAATCATGTAATTATAAAGATACCAGTAAAAATATGAGTAATTTAAATAATATTCAATATTTCTAAAATAATTTTTGGTTCTTAACTTACTTTATAAATGCACTTTGAAGAGCTCTAGGGACGTGCAAGTGACTGACAGATATACCAAATATTTCCTTAAAAGAAAGTACAGATCACGGTCATCTCACTCTAATGTAATAAGCGTAACAGAAATAGAAATAGATCAGTCTGTTGCTATTGCGCGGGCGACGGCGGCGGTGACTCGGATAAGTAGGACAAGGACACGATTTTTACATTGTTTAGTGCGAAGACGCGTCGCTTCCGGGGTGCACGTTACGCAATCAAGCACAAATTATTGTCGCTCACGCGTCCGGTTTTCAATATTCTCTAATATTGTTAAGTTTTTATTGTGATAGGACACCAAACTTCTTATTCTAAGATAGTGATTTATGTTGTGACAGGACAAGTTAGTTTAAGTTTAGTTGTGTGTGCAGTTTTTGATAATTTTGGGGTTTTGTGAAAGGTGAAGTGTATGCAACAGACGTGAATACCGTAGAGGAACTTAAAAACCGAATTATTTTAGCGTTTCATAAATAAAAAAATTCAACAAACAAGTAAAAAAGTTCGAAACTTGTATGGGAATAAAAAAATAAATATTCCTCAACAACATTCCCACAACGCCATCTAGTCCCAAATTAAAATCAAAATCAAATGGGTTTTTATTTAGAGTAGGCCTTTACAGGCACTTTCAAAATGTTACTGACTCAAGTTGCACAGTTTCAAAATGTCATTCTTATGGAGAAGTGACTCTTATGTCCTTCATGGGAATCGAACCCACGACGTCTGATATAGCAGTCAGAGGCACTAAGCCCTTGACCAATAAACCCGTCAAATACCAATAAATGTGTGCCTTTTATGGCATGTTTTGCGCTCTATTTTTCTATTTATATCTATTTTTCGGTCGCCTTAGGCCTACACCTATTGTTTTTTATACTTTAGACGACAAACGGGACTTATTCGCGATATTTGTTTTCACCCGACGTTTCGATCGAGTTGCACCGACCGTGGTTACGGGTGGACTGATTATTGGTTTTTTCTTCTACAGGATGAAGACAAGAACCTATCATCAGAGGAGCTAGCTCGCAAGCTGGAGAAGCTACTAAAGCAGTCAGAACAACAGCTGTTACAGCTGACAGCGGGCTCGCACGCGCTGCGGGCCACGTGCTATGGACAGGACCGGTTAGTATACAAGGACATTGTAAACTGTTATAATTAATGCATGTAGAGTCCTACTTTAGTAGTAGAATATTCTGGGCTGGGGGCGGGTTCCCATTATATTTACTACTACCGACTAAACATACCTATGTATGCTTGTATACGTGACGGACAGACAGCAGGAAGCGATTTCGTTTTATATTATACAGCGTGTATATTTGAACGACGGACTTATTGAAGGAGGGTGGTCAGTATTCGATTCTCGTCACAAATATTTAAAAAAACTATGACCTTAATTTTTCAAATAATTATCCGATAAAATACAGTATTTATGAACACAGAGCGCAAAATGCCTAATATCACGCGCCAAACACGTGCCTCTCCTGTCGCTAAGGCAGCGAGCGCGCAAGCCCCGCCCCTTTCCTTTGTGATGCGCCCCCGCGCCACCCGCTCTGCCGACCGAGTGACCGCCAGTCTATGCGCACGCGCCGCTGCTGGGCGCTGCTTTCGTATTGCGTAATCATTCCCGTTTACCAAATTCGCGTAAAGTGCATTTCCTAGTGTTAGGTACCTATCTAGTGTGTAGTGTAATAATGTCGTCGCAGTATTCTAATGAAGAATGTTGGAATATGGTTCGTGCTTACGCGCTATCAAATGATCGTGTGCGAGCTGCAGTCAATTTGTACAGAGAAATGTACCCCATGCATGAGGAACTTGGGGTTAACGACCACGAACCTAGAGTGAATATTTGTCTAATTTAAACAAAAACATTTTATTCACCTACGAAGCCACATTCACAAGAATGGGGTTTTTTAATGTACATAACGAGCATTGGTGGAGCAACGAAAATCCCTACGTAACGCGACAGGACGCTTATCAACATCGCTTCAGTGTAAATGTGTGGGCAGATATTTTAAATAACAATTTAATAGGCCCTTATTTTATTGATGGACGATTTGACAGTGTATCATATTTAAACATTTTTTATAATGTAGTGAGTGAGATGCTGGAAGATGTGCCATTAAATATCTACCGGGACTTGTACTACCAACATGACGGAGCGCCGGCGCACTATCAGGTGCGCGTACGTGAGTACCAAACATTACATACATTTTGGTGACAGGTGGTGGTCGTGGCGGGCCCGTGCCATGGCCCGCACGCTCGCCAGATCTCACTCCGTCAAATTAATCGTCGTAAATACTCAAATTATTAACCGTTGTAAATAGGTGTGATCATATTTTTTAAATACGCCAAAAATACGATAGTGCGTCACGTCTTATGAAATTTTACATTGCAGAATGTTTATAGTTTGATGTACCTAGATATTTTTGCCTGTCCTAAGCCAGATTTAAAGTATGAAGGGAAAATGCATTCATACCTACGTCGGCGTCGGTCATTGACCGCGCATATGTTCTGCGCTTATCGCAAGGTTGTTAAAACGTTGCGATGTTTTTAGGACTTTTTTGGAACGATTTTGTTCGTCATTAATCAGGGTTTTTTTTATTGTTTATACGTTTATTGGTGAAGTCTATGCATAAACTATTGATGGTTTGAATAAGTCCGTCGTTCAAATATACATGCTGTATAACGATCTTAGATATTGCATTCTCGCGTCACAGTGTTAGTTACCATACTCCTTCAAAACGGCTTGATTGATTTTTATGAAATTTTGTGTGCACATCGGGTTGGTCTGAGATTTAGCCAACATCATTTTTTTATTCCCGAATTCATTTTCTTACGGTATTATTTCTAATGCATACAAACCCTTAGTCAACACCTAGTTCACCATAACATACCTATTTCCATTATCCTACAGTTACTGGCGTCGCTACTGGTCGCTCGGCAAGTGCGGCGGCATCTTCGTGGAGGGCATGGAGTCCGCGCAGCCGGAGATCATGCTCTACCACCAGCAGCTCGAGACCCACGCGCTGCGGGGGCACAGCCCGCCCGATACCAAGAGGAAGAAGAAAGGTGAGGCCACAAGAGCAAAAACATGTATATGTTAACGGAAATGTATGTTATCCGTCATTGTATACAATTCCTAAGAAATGTATGAAATTCCTAAAATCGTACGGAAATCTGTGAAATAAATGTAAACATATCTATGCATTAAATAGTTTTACAAACAATATTTCATACGTTTCCTAAATAGTATCGAAATTGTACACATTTCCACATAGGAATTGTATACAATTCCTGGATTTCATATATTTCCGGTAACATATACACGACTAAACGATTGAAGTTTGAGTGCTAGTTAAATTATTAATGAAGAGTTACGGTATCGCTCGCGCATGCTCTGCGTGGCTCTGGCTAGACAGCAAAAATGAGCATGAATGATGTTGTGGGTTTGATCCCCGCGTAGCACAAGTTTCTGTATGATCCATCAATAACTATATCGAGTCTGCATTTTTTTGGTGTATGAGAATTAATAATTCCTCGGTAAAAGACTACAAATTAATCTATATGGGAGTCGCTTATCAAAATAAGATACAACTACAGTTTATAAATATAATCTTACCTACCTACTTGTTCAACCACAAAAATCTATCAAAACCCATCTAATTCATTTCTTTATCTCCAGCATTAAAAGAAAAGAAAGAGTCTCCAGAAGAGAAGCGCGACCCAGAAACAGAAGCGCAGAAGAAGGAAGAGGCTCTCAAGAGTGAGATGGAGTTGAAGAGCATCAAGTCTGAGCTCAATCTCAGTGACCATACACAGATCATTAAATACGAGCCTAATGTCAAGCATGGTGCTTGTAAAGTTGAAGGTAAGATATAAGTGTAGTATATTTATACTTAAATGATATAACGGTTTACTCACGCGTATTTATCGGGATAGCCCGACTAGTTTCGGACCCAACCGGAGTCCTTAATCATGAGCTCACGCGGCGGCGGGCGAGCGAGTCGAACTGGTAAATGAGCATGAGTAAACCGTTACATCATTTAAGTATGAATCAAAATTACGAAAGTATTATTGTTTGTGTATCTTTTGATTCACAGGATAATTTTAAAGGAAGCTATCTTAAAATATTGCTGTGATTCTAATTTTAGAAGATATTTGCTAACTATGATTTTGTTCAGCGTTTGTCAATGGCGTAGGAAAACTGCATGTAATGCGTTCAATCTTATTGTCGAGTTTCGGTAAAAACTTTCAAGTTTTTCTCCCTATATATTTTTCATTCAGTATTCAGGTGAAACTACTTTATAATCTATACCAACCCCATATATTTCAGGATCATCAATAAAAATGGAAGAAAAATACATTCAACAGAAGAACAACGAAGAACAAGACATGTTAGACATCGAGGACTCCATCCCCACCGCCTTCCTCGTCCAGAAACCGACCCACAAACCAATGTTCGCGACACAAGCGGAACCGATGGACAAACCACAGGAAATACTCAAAGTCGAAAACGTAGTCAAAAACGACACGGAAACGGAAGACTTAGAAGAAAGCAAAGATACGCTAGTTAACAATCTAGAAGAACTAAGGAAAATGGCAGAAGCTGTGTCCATACAACTTGATGCAGCAAAGAAGGAAGCGGAAAAAGAAGAGCAAGAGAAAATACAGAACGAAACCTTAGACTCAAACTCAGCACATTTACAACTCTACTCGAAAATGCTAGACGGAAAATGGTTCTCAATACTACGACACGAAAGCTCATTTTTGAATAACATCAACGAAATTGAAAAACAAGATTTGCCCGAATTCTGTGATAATGAACATACTTGTTCCGAGGTCATTTTGTGTCAAGGTCATAAGTGGGACGTGTCGAATAACCTTCACCTTTTGAATGACCCTAGTCTGTTTACTTTGAATTCTATGGTGACTAGTGTGCAAGTGCCGTCGAATAATGTCTATGCTGACTCTAGTTTGACTATGTCTGGGCTAGAGCAAGAGGTCTTAGACAATAGTTTTAATAAAGATGGCAGCGTGCATGAGGCTGAAGTTGAAGAGGAGAGCAAAGAACAGGTAAAAATTATTTATTATTTTATAAAAAAATATAAAAGTAGTGTAAAAAATATAAAAGTAGTGGTAGGTTGAGAGAAATATTATTTTTGACGACGATATCGTTGTCACTTTGTAATTCTTAAGTTAAAGAATTACACTGCCCGGATCACATTTTCATACCGGTTGTTGTTACTGTGCACAAAATTAATTTTATCAAAATATTTTATATTTTCATCTTTAGTTTTTCTATATTTACAGATAGTAACCCTAATCCATCTCAAGTAATCTTGATATTTTTGTGCCTATGACACCCTCAGTAAAAGTTTTAGCGAAATTAGTTTTTATCTTTTCTCTGCTGCTGAAATACTGCATAGTTCTTATTTATTTTTGCTTCTCGTACAAAAAATGTACATGAAGACATGCTGCGCAGACTTCAAATAATAATTGGGATAAGGGCAGAGGAATGATGATACAAATAATGTACAATGATGGACTTAATGCTGGAGTCATTCTCTACCAGTCAACCATAAAGAAAACAAAATTGTAATCGTATCAAAAAGATTTAAATCCAACAAAATTTTCTCCACACAAACATTTTACAAACTCCTCTTTTCCAGGACAACGACTTAGAAAAAGAACTACAAGCCGACGCTCTAAAACACGACTTATTAGTCCAAAAGGCCAAGGCCAACAGCCTTACAAGCCTAGGCCTGTTGAACTTCAACGCGCTATCAACGTACGTGACCTGCGACAGTCCGCCGCCCATACAGATGTCTGCTGACGAAGTGGAACAGCTGGAGTACTGCAAGGTCAATGGCCTGCCGAAGAAGGTTGAGGGGAATTATGTGCCTAGGGAACTTAGGTGAGATATACTTTATATATGTTAGTCTATACGGCCAAGGCCAACAGCCTTACAAGCCTAGGCCTGTTGAACTTCAACGCGCTATCAACGTACGTGACCTGCGACAGTCCGCCGCCCATACAGATGTCTGCTGACGAAGTGGAACAGCTGGAGTACTGCAAGGTCAATGGCCTGCCGAAGAAGGTTGAGGGGAATTATGTGCCTAGGGAACTTAGGTGAGATATACTTTATATATGTTAGTCTATACGGCCAAGGCGAACAGCCTTACAAGCTTAGGCCTGTTGAACTTCAACGCGCTATCAACGTACGTGACCTGCGACAGTCCGCCGCCGATACAGATGTCTGCTGACGAGGTGGAACAGCTGGAGTACTGCAAGGTCAATGGCCTGCCGAAGAAGGTTGAGGGGAATTATGTGCCTAGGGAACTTAGGTGAGATATACTACATAATATTCATAATACATATATATTTATTTTGAGACACATATATACTACACACACACATATAGGTAGGTACACATATATATTTTGAGACTTTCGGCCTAGACCAAAAATATTATTCTTATGGAGAAGAACCGACAAGAATCTCTATAAGTTACTCTTTTAAAAGTAGAAAAAGAAAATTTATACTTTACAATAAATATGTTAACAAGCCTAGGCAGCTCAGATAAGATAAAGATACTATATGGTGCTAATTGGGCATATGACCATAAAAAAATCTGATTAGACCATCAAATGGAATTCCACAACAAATTGGATACGTATTTTTTCATTTGTGTGTGTTGGTGATAAAGTCTGAGGTAGTAATTTATTTATATGCACGTTTTAGTAATCTACACATTGTCTGGCGTTTTATGTGGCAAAATAAATGTCCGCAATGTCTTATAATAATCAAGAAAGTAAATATAACTTTGAAATACTCACATTGGTACTTACTTGTACTCGGGATCGAACCCGCACCTCGTGCACACAAATCCACACATAGATCCTCAAGGCTACCACGACATGACAATTTGTTATCATAATATAATACTATTTATTTATGGTTTAGACACGGCTGGTGGCGCGTGACAGAGCCAGAGACATTGCGCGAGCTGCTGGACGCGCTGCACCCGCGAGGAGTGAGGGAGAGAGAGCTACATGCCGCTCTCACCAACCATCTGCCCACCGTTAATAATAAGGTAAGTTCGATAATTAAGTAGTATTATTGCTGTTCTAAATTACAAACATGTATTGCAAGTAAAAAAAAAAAGAAATTTGATATTGAGGTAACTGTCATTTTCTTTTGGATTCGCTGGGAAAATGCATTACGCATTCTCTCTAAGTTGGAGAGGTATGTGGGTCTCCCCGGGAGCTAGGAGGCTCCCGATATACCCACTAAAAACCCCCAGCGTCACGCCCGCTTCGCCTTTGGGGAGTGGGCCTGGGAAAACTGGCTGAACCTTTACTTCCAAACCTTCTCCGGCTAGTTTCGCCAACTTTGGGCCGTTTGCACCTCTGCCGTCCCCTAGGTTGCGGGAGGTAGCTGTCACCCTGGAATAACACATACACTAAATTCTAACTGACTACGACAGAGGGTGACAAAGTTTTGCTGCTACAACCAAAATTCGGGCTTTAGTTAGTACCATATACATTAAAAACGAAATTAAACAAATACCTCTCTATCTCTCTAGTTATACATCGATAAAGGCGACATACTGGGCACAGAGCTGTGTGTGTCTCACTTGGACCGCGTCATCGCACAAAATGGCGGCTTCCCATCACTCGACACGGGACACTCCGTGCATACACAGCGGAGGCTTGACATGCAGCTACTTAATATGGTGAGTACAGTGTATTGTAGCCTGTTGGTCTAGTTATAAAGGCGACAAAGGCGACATACTGGGCACAGAGCTGTGTGTGTCTCACTTGGACCGCGTCATCGCACAAAATGGCGGCTTCCCATCACTCGACACGGGACACTCCGTGCATACACAGCGGAGACTTGACATGCAGCTACTTAATATGGTAAGTGCAGTGTATTGTAGCCTGTTGGTCTAGTTATAAAGGCGACATACTGGGCACAGAGCTGTGCGTGTCTCACTTGGACCGCGTCATCGCACAAAATGGCGGCTTCCCATCACTCGACACCGGACACTCCGTGCATACACAGCGGAGACTTGACATGCAGCTACTTAATATGGTAAGTGCAGTGTATTGTAGCCTGTTGGTCTAGTTATAAAGGCGACATACTGGGCACAGAGCTGTGTGTGTCTCACTTGGACCGCGTCATCGCACAAAATGGCGGCTTCCCATCACTCGACACCGGACACTCCGTGCATACACAGCGGAGACTTGACATGCAGCTACTTAATATGGTAAGTGCAGTGTATTGTAGCCTGTTGGTCTAGTTATAAAGGCGACATACTGGGCACAGAGCTGTGTGTGTCTCACTTGGACCGCGTCATCGCACAAAATGGCGGCTTCCCATCACTCGACACCGGACACTCCGTGCATACACAGCGGAGACTTGACATGCAGCTACTTAATATGGTGAGTACAGTGTATTGTAGCCTGTTGGTCTAGTGGTTAGTGGCCCTGACTGCTGTAACTAAGTAGTGGGCTCGATTCCCACCCAGGACAAGCGTTGATGTGAGGAGCACGATAATTTGTATGTATAAGTATGTTTATCAGCTGTTTGATTACCAAAGCAAAGATACATAACACAAGCTCTGCTTAGCTTGGTATCAAATCGTGTGTGGACATTGTCCCAAGATATTTATTACATTTTTGTGTCTCTCTAAATTTACAGTCTAACTTCAAGGGAAGAAACCCGGTCCTTTTTAAAGGCTTACGCGGGTAATCTCGAATCACAGACTCGGAGCGGGTTTCCTCGTTATTACGCCATTATACACTTCCACCCCCGAGCATATAGCTCTAGCTTATTATCATTATTATTCTTAGGTGGAACAGCTAGAGGAACGTGTAGCAGCAGCCTCAATGCAGGTGAAAGGCTGGCGCCCCTCCCGCGCCGCGTCCCCCGCCCCCGCAGAGCCTGTAGCGAGGGCGAGGCACAAGCTGCAAGCGCTGGAAGCGCATATAGAGAGGCGGTACCTCAAGCCGCCGCTCGTGCAAAGGTACGCTAGGTAATGTATGAGATTTTTATAATATCCCCCTCCCCATTTTACAACCAAAAACAGCAGGTTTTTGTCAGGTGTGGAAGCGATAGCAAACTATATGTTGTAGAACGCCGTCTCAAAATCAAAATGTTTTTATTTCGAGTAGGCTTTTTCAGGCACTTTCAAATTTAAATCGTTTATTCTGCAATTAGGATACATTTTATCACTTTTTCATGTCATCTTCTTAAATAAAAGCTCGCTGGAATCGACATTTCCTAACTGGCTACCCTGAAAAGAAACGTCGAAACAAACTCAGGGCTCATCGCCTCTTTTAAAGTCCAGACAATAATGTGTCTACTTTGAGTAAACAACGTTACTGACTCTAGTTGCACGGTTCCAAAATGTAATTCTTATGGAGAAGACCGACAAGAAACTCCGTCTTTCTCGCTACCACACCTGAAATATTACTAGCTTTAGTGCTAGACCTCTTGCTGTTTTTGCTGGATGTTTGCCTAATGATGCTTCGTAATTAAGTTCTAGTAGAGGCTAGGATCTCGCAACGGGTTTACTTAGTGAATGTAGTTAAATCCTTGCTTCTTACTTTAGATCTAGCCTTCTTTTGCTATTTGCCTTTTAAGATTGGTTAGCAACGTACTAAGCTGAGGCTCGAACCCCGTAAGGAGTAGGTTAAATATTGATAGTTTTTATCTTTGCTTTGTATAAAGGCCTGTATTGTCTAAAGTTGCCAATATATTTGGTGTTGTAGTCAAACCCTGCCCAGATTTACTGCATAAAATATTGCAAGAATAAAAATACTCTTCGTTTTTTTTTAACAGATATATTGCAGTAAACCTGAGTGCAGGTTTGACGAATTTGTCGGACTGCGCTTACATTCTAATGCTTCTAATTATACATACAATATTCAAAAGAAGGAGTAGAAGATAGTGGCACATAGCCTAACTATGCGCAAGCCTTTGTATCATGATACGAATAGATAGTGATTTATAATGTTCATGATCTTGCTTGTCTATTTTTTTTAAGTAAATTTAGACTTTGTTGCTCGTTTTTTTTCCTTATTTTTTACAGCTGTTAACACAAATTAGTTATTTATATAAAGTCCTAACTTCATGAGTCCTGTAAACGCTTTTTTTTTAAAGTTAATTTCTCAAATATTTCTAATGATAGCTGCTGTACGCGACGAGTCGCGGGTTTGATTCCCACGTACGACAAATATTTATGAAATCCACGAATGCTTGTTCTGAATCTGTTTGTCTTTATAGATGTGAATTTAATATTTGTCAAACTTCTTCCACACAAGGATTAAACTCCGTAATACTCAATATTTACTACTTCCATTATGTACAATCTAACCATTACTAAGTTAGACATAGAAACAATAATGTACTACTTTATTATAAAATCATTTCAAACAACATATGAACGTTTGTATATCTCAATACACAGCACAACAGAGGCCACACTGGGCGCGGCGATGCAGGGCGAGCACGGCCACGGACACGCGTCCACACCCTCCCCGCAACACGACGGGAACGAGGGGAAAGGTAATGTGTTGAATAATGATTTATAATAGTTGTCTATAATATGTATTGAATAGGGATGATGACAGAAGAAAAAAATGTTAGACAAGCATTTTTGCGTTTACCTGACCAATAAAAAATAGACAAAGATGAGCCTCTTTAAAGTTTAGTAGAGGGGCTTATGACGAAACGAATTCCGCAAAGAGGTGTACGAAAATATACATCGAAAATAAGTGTGCGAAAGTATTCCTTATTTCTTTAGGAAATCTCTCCTTGCAGACTCGTCAAACGCAAAAATTTAGCAATACGAACCTGCTATTTACAACAAAACATAAAAGTGATATTATGTTCAGAATAAATATGCTTCTGTTTAGGAATAAATCTATTTGAAACACTTTAACTATACATTCTCCCGTGATGAATTGTTTTTGTAGATTTAATCCCGCCATATGCAACCTTTGAATCAAATTAATGATGGTCACGATCCCCAATCTATGGGGAAACGACTTTCATGTTAATGATGACGCAACCTTTAAAATTACTATTCTAATTACTCGTATTATTCAATATATTAAAAAAACTTCAATAACCTTCATCTATTCAACAACCACCCATTCCCACCAGACAACAAAGGCATAGCCCGCGGGCTAGCCACGTGGCGCGAAGCAGTCTCCCGCTGCAACACGTCCGCGCAGCTCGCCATGCTACTGCACGCGCTCGAAGCCGCCGTCGCCTGGGACAAGTCCATCATGAAGGCGGTACGTATGAGGCATGTACGTACGCCGGAAACCCGTTCTAAATTGTTGTGTGCCCCCCTGTTTGGTCACTTAAGGTTGATGAGATGAGATGATAATGTAACCTCTTAATGTACTCAATATGGTCTTTTATTTGGTGTAAGTATACGTTGAAGTTGTGATAACCTAATGGTAAGATGCCATGTCAAAAGGCTCGAGTTCAATGATGTCACTAGCCGCTGTGGCCGAAATCGGTCAGGAGACATTTTTATAAATAAAGGTAACAATTGTCAACCCTCTGTGCCTAGGTCCAAGTAGATTAATTGTTGAATAGATTAAATTTTGAAATAATACGGGAGTAATAAATAATATTGTATAAAAAAGACAGAATAAATTGTTGTCAACTTTCCGTATCACAAAATACTTGACCCATTTGACAATGACACTCACTCAATGACAATCACGTAACTCATTAATATGAAATTGGTTATAATTTTCATCTCGTCTCCTTAATCTTACTTACCAAGAATTAACGATGTTCGAATAGAATCAAATGTGTGGAAATTACATTATTTTTGGCATTACACGTGAATTGTAACATTACATACATTTTAGAGAATACGTTCCATACATTTGACTGGCGTTAACTCTTGTAGAAATGTGTCTTACACAGGGGGATGGTCCGGGGTATCACGCCCCACTATTTGGCATTTAAAATACCACTCTTGCTTTTATTAAGTTTATAATTCTTTATGTATTTCAAGACGCCACTATCCAATGCAGTCTTTGTCACTTTGAGGCCCAAAATAGCGACAGATAAACATTGATGAGCGTCTAAATGTTAAGTCGCCTTGCAGGACAGGCAAAAAAGTAATTATAATCACAACCTAATGAAATAACTACGTAATTGACGTTCTAAAAAATCTATTTGTGTCTACATTCCGCTTAAAAATGACAAAGAAAGCATGATTCACACGTTTTGCAATGCACTTTTATATCGTCCAAAATCTTGTTTCCATTTCAATACAAATGCAACCTTATGTCCCTACACAGAACTGTCAGTTTTGCTTGAGCGGCGACAATGAGGACCAGTTGCTGTTGTGCGATGGGTGCGATAAGGGCTATCATACATACTGCTTCAAACCAAGGATGGATAAAATACCGGATGGTGACTGGTGAGTCAAATATACTAAAAAATATGGTCTTTATAGCCCTTAAGGCCTACCACCACTAACTTAAGAAAGATTATGGGATAATTGTATAACTAGCTGTTGCCCGTGACTCTGCTCGGGAAAAAATGGGGATGATAATTGTTGAGATTCTTTGACCTACTCAATATGCTCACAAAATTTTAAGAGAATCGGTCCAGCCGTTTCAGAGGTGTACGGTAACTAACATTGTGACATAGGAATTTTAAGGGATGGTAAATTGTCGTAGTGCTTGAAGAGCCATCTAGGTGCGTAAGCTCTACGTTTTTTTAACGGAGTGTTGTGGTTTCGTCTTTAATCAGACAACTACGTTTGCTCTGGCCGGTCCAAGAAGAGTTTCTTGCTCAATGAAAGAGGGAAAGAGCGACATGTCATAGAAAAATAATGTCACTGTAAATCCGTTTGTGTTAACCGACTTCTAAGGCACAGAAGTTGAACCGTCTGGCTTTACAGATTACGTTTAGAACCCACATACATATGTACCGTCTGACCGTGCTAGGTATTGCTGGAAATGTGGGAACAAGTAAATCGGTTTATGTTAACCGACTTCTGATGCCGACTTTATAGATACCGTTGATGACCTACAAACAGATGTACTGTCTGTCCGTGCTAGGTACTACTGAGAAAGCTATACCGTTGATTACCTACAAACACATGTCCGTCTGTCCATCCCAGGTACTGCTGGGAATGTGTAAACAAGGCGCGCGGTGAGCGTGTGTGTATAGTATGCGGCGGGGCGCACGCGGGCGCTCGCACGATCCCCTGCGCGTTGTGCTCGCGCGCGTACCACCAGGACTGCCACTACCCGCCGCTGTTGAAGGTACTAGTAATCCCACTGCTGGGCAAACATCCCCCACTGTTTACTACTTGGGTATAGGGTGTTTGAAAGTCTGTCAAGTAGATTTACTAAATATTTTTAGGTGCGTTATAGCTTGCGTTTATTTTTTTTATATACTTGATTTTTTATACTCTGTAAGATAAATTTCTAAAAAAATGTTAGTTGCGTTTAAGCTTGCGTATAATTTAGTTTTTTGGGTTGAGTTGATTTTGTAATACCGATAAACAAATAAGTAGATGAAACTCAACAACTTGTACAAAGCTGGTAAATTGTACGGAAGTGGGAGCTAGTTAAAATCTCGCGTGACGTCATTTAACAGTTTTGGTAAGTGACGTCACACGAGATTTAAACTGGACTGTATCATCTTCATTTTTTGTTAACGCAAATTCTGGTTATGCGATAAAATAAACGTATCAGGTTTCCCTGATTAATTTTCGACCAAACCTAACATTTTTTCCAAAATCTACTTCACGGACTATTTGTTTTTGCTATCAAATACCCTATTCCCTACCCCTTTTACTACAAACGTGTGCTCGCATTATGTTCTCCTGCCAACACTCGGCTGTAATCATTGTAAGGTGATCTTCACAATATTAAAGGTATATATGTATTGAATACACCATTATATTAACTTGAGTGACTAACGTGAGGCGGATTCATTTACTCACGCGTATTTATCCGGAACAAACTAGTATTTGAACCCTACCTGAGTATTTTTCGTTGTTCCCGATAAATACGCGTGAGTATTTACTTTTATTAATTAACTAGCTGTTGCCCGCGACTTCGTTCGCTCCAAGAAAACGATGAAAATGAATGAAATACAAAATTTCAAGAGAATCAGTCCAGCCGTTTCAGAGGAGTACGGTAACTAACATTGTGACACGGGAATTTTATATAAAAGATTATAAAAATCTATCAGTTAAAATCTTCATAGAGGAATTTAAACCTACGACTGTTGACTAGAGTAGCTATCACCGCTTACTTCTTAATACAAGTACACTAAACATACTCGAATCATCCTCATGTATGTTTTTATTTATTTTATAATCTACTTTAAACGCCTGTTTTCTGCTTGAAGGACTTTTCCGTGCCCTGGGGGCCAACCTTTTGAAGTAATGCTGTTGCAGTTGTGGAAGAGAGACGCCGCGCTACGCCGTGTAGTGCGCCGTATCGTTACCACAACTGCAACAGACTTACTTTGGTAAGTCCCCTGTTTCAATTATATTGGGATAACCGCCATTTTGATGACGTAACACACAGTACAGTAGAATACAGTACGTTTCTATTGCAAGCCGTGGTTAAAACTGCTTGCAAAAGAAATTTAATCGGAAATGACGTCACACTGACGTCTATTCCGATCACACGTCAAGGTTTCCGTCTGTCAGCAATTTGCGGAGTTACATCGAGGAAAATTCTTTTATTTTTCTTCTAATCCCCCCTTTTTTCATCTCATCTGTCATCTCTTTCTCATTATAATATCACCAGTTCTAAGATTGTGTTTAAACTCGGTTAATATTTGTGCATTTGTGTGCAGAACCCGCGTGGCAAATGGTACTGTTCGCAATGTATTTCGCGAGCCCCGCCTAAGAAACCAAGGAATACTAAGAAAAGAGAAGCGAAACATCGAGAGATTGATCTGGACCAGACTATGGTGCCGAGGTATGTATGGATGTGTTGTATGGGACTGAAGTAGGGGGCCGTCAGCATTTTAAACTTGAAATAAAAATATGCCTCAACATTAGCACAACGCCATCTCTCATCTAGACTCAAATTAAGTATCTCTTTTAATTCACGGGATAACTTCAAGGGAAGAAACCCGGTCCTTTTTAAAGGCTTACACGGGGACACAGGTCCAACATGCAGAGGCCTTGTTGAGAACTTTAATCTAATATGTGATGGGGCAACTACCAAATTAAGTATTATTATTAAGATTTCCGATTTGCTAAATGAAGACAGTATTAATTTCCGACAATTTAATTAACTTTACAAAAGTGTAAAATAGTTGTCAAAAAATGCTAATAATCATTAACAAACTTTAAGATAAAAACCAAAATATCAATAAAATCAAAATCCAATGATTTTTTTTTTCGAGTAAACCTTCTCATACACTTTCAAAATATTACATCTAGTTTCGCGTCCCAAATCTCATTCCTATGGAGGACAACTGACATACTTATATACTTCTAAATACTATATTACTATTGTTATACTACTCCAGTCCCGCGGCCTCTCTCGCGTCGACATCAACAACAGCTGAGGAGTGTTCCGGCAGTGCGTTACACACGCCGGAGAAACATGACGATAAGATGGATGACACGCTACCGGACAGCGAGAACGGACTTAATCATCACTCGCATACAGGTGAGGTTAAAATGTATAAAGATTTTAGTATCTCAGACCGATTTCGGATACAGCGGCTAGTGTTACTATGACACCAGCCAGCTACGCGGGACATATTATAGTGCACAAGCGTGTGCTAACACAGGTGCACTCTCTGTTGCTTTACTCTCATAGCCCGATGGGTCGGCAATCCGACACGACCGGAGAGAGATCAGGCGCAGGACCACATTTTTACGTGCATCCCGAAACACGGAAGCTGTGATATTTATTTCTTAAACGCACACAACATTAGATATTGTATAGAATATATATATTATTATCATTATAATATATATATTATTATATAGAAGTCTAATTTTAAATGTAGATCTTTATTGTTTAGTATCATTTCTATCATACATTACAATTATTAAGTGTCCTTTCCCAGGACCCCTCTTCTTTTACATAAACATGAACACGTTTACCCTCTATCTCTAGCACACATATAAATACATACCTGAAACACACATATTTGCTTGCAGGCGAGCTGAGCGCAGAAGAGGCCCCGCCGGAGAAGCGTCGCGCGATCCACTACGCGGGCAACGGCGCGCTGCACGACGAGAGCGACGTGCAGATAGACGGTACTAATCTAAATCATAATCAAAACACATTTGTCCAAATTAGGTTACAATTTAGCTGCGTTATGTTCATGAAAGCTACTGCAAATTTGAGAAAGGAACAGCAAGGACTCGAGTTTTAATCCGAGTGTTTTTAAACGACTCCCGCCGTAAAGAATTTCATCTTTGTATCATGGAACGCTTCCCAGATATTCGATTCACATGGACAAAGACACAAAGACTTAGAACAAGCATTTGTGGATCGCACAAATTATTGTCCTACGCGGGGATCGAAACCATGACACGTCGCGTACAGTGGTAATTGGCTTAGTGACCTATACCACTCGGCTATTCGTGCAGTCAAAAGTTAAAGAAAAACAGATTTTAATTAATATGTATGAAAAACTAAATATCTCAAATAAATGTATTTAACACTTTGACTGCCGAGTAACAAAATGTGTATTGTTTTTCGGTCACCGGTGACCCCCACGGCATTCAAAGACTTAAATGAACTCTCTTTTGGATGATGTTTGAATACGTTTTCATTTGTTTTACAGTGGAAGATCGAGACACAGAGAACGTGCCGCTAGTGTCGAGAGCTAAGAAAGAGAAAGGCTCAGCCAAGAAACAGAAAGAGCAGCAACTACAGTTCTGCAAGTGAGTACTAAATATCTCTTCAAGGATTTAATTCTCTTTGAATACTACTTCTGTGTATAAAGAAAACCGAAGTTTTCTAAGACCACAATAGTGTATTTTTTATCATCATCATCTTCCTGCCCTTATCCTATTTTACTTGGGGTCAACACGTTCTTTCTTCCATTCTCCCCGAAAGAAATAAAAAAATCATGTTGCGCCGAGTTGATTAAACTTTTGTGTCAATGAAAATTAACTCTATCAGACGTCACACTAGAGCAATACTACTTTTTAGAGCAATTATACTGATTTCATCCGATCATTTGACATTTTATATGTTTTGACAAAGATTTTCGTAAAGAAACTTATCTATTTCCCTGCATAGTTACTATATTTTACATGTCATCAAGCGTTTATATTACCCCATGTATGAAAGTCACAGCGGCCAGCAACAGCAGTCCAGCACCTTCCTTACCACGTGATCCTCTTTTCTTCGCAAGACATCTCCATACCATGACATCCGGATTTTTATTACTAGTGCCACTTTCAAACTCCCTCTTACATACTCATTTCTTCCTAGACCCTCTTTAAATGTCCCATTCCTATTCTCTAACCGACCTATCTTAACTACATGTTACCTCACTTTTGGGGCTTCCTAGCACAATTATATCTTTTACTTAAAAGGAGGTCTCTATGTAAGATAAACTAAAAGTTTTTTATTTCTTTTTATTTTAGTGCGGCATTAAGGAACTTACTCTGTGAAATGGAATGCCACGAGCACGCGTGGCCGTTCCTGCTCCCAGTCAACACCAAGCAGTTCCCTCAGTATAAGAAAGTCATTAAATGCCCCATGGACCTCTCCACTATTAAACGGAAGCTGCAGGATAATATGTAAGTAACCAGTATTCATAGGTGAATGTTATAGTGAAAGAAAAATGGGGAGTAACTAGTATTCATAGGTGAATGTTATAGTGAAAGAAAAAAGGGGGGAATATTGGGTAGGACGTGAACTTGCGAGTCAATGTTCAACGCTACAGTTGCTTTGCTATATAAGTTTATTTGAACTAATTTGCGGATATCCCCTTGGTTTATTATACCAATGATAGTGTCCGGACCGATTTCGGCCACGGCGGCTAGTGTTACTATGACACCAGCCAGCTACGCGGGACATATTATAGTGCACAAATATGTGCGCCATCACAGGTGCACTGTCTATTTGTCACGCCATCCGGCACGACTGAAAAAACATCAGGCGCAGGACTCTCATTTTTACGTGCCTTCCGAAACACATACTCAAGACCTTTGTCAGTCCTACGGTCTCACCACCAGGCTATCACAGCTTCAATCACAGGCCTAATATAATTGGACAAACAATTTTTGCATTCCATATTACGCCACAACTGTTTAAAACCTCTACTTTCCCCAATTTACATTTAATTCCTCAATATACCAACGCGAACAAAAACCTAATCTCAATCTCTCATTTCAGCTACAAATGCAAAGAAGAATTCGCGTCCGACGTCCGTCTAATATTCAGTAACTGCGAAGTATTCAACGAGGACGACAGCCCGGTAGGACGCGCGGGACACAACATGCGACAATTCTTCGACGAGCGATGGACGCAAATCTGACACCAACTAGACGCCAACCACTAATGGTAATGTTGGTCAAACATTGGTTGGCATGGCAAACATTTGTGAGATAAACAAAAACTGTAAGGCTCTAGCCTGGCAAACGTTGGTCGTTCGACCAAATATTGGTGTATAAAACCAACAAATTGCACGATGAGCGAAACTGTATAAGGTTCTTGTGAATTTTCGTGCTTTTCCTCGATTTGTACGAATAAACGTGCAAACGATCACGATCTTAAGAATTGACGCGAAACATGCATTTATCTATGTTATTGTAAACGTGCATCGTAAATAAAAAATGTTGATTCCGTTTGCTGTATACGAAATTTTGCGAGCATGTAATAACTCAATATGATTCGTGTTAGTTCATTGAAATACAACTAGGTGGCGCTGTTTTAAACTTTAGAAGTTCGTATCAAGTTGAGCGCCATCTATGATTTTTAATTGTAATTAAATGTGAAAATATACTTGAATAGGTGATTTTTTTATTGGATTTAAAGGCAGGGAATATCGTGGAATAAAATTAAATAGAAGGGCAAAAAGAAGTGATATGAAAGGTTGTATTATAATTTAGTTGTAATATGTAAAGGACGCCGATATACGCGGGCTATAAGTGAGAAAGGGACAGAACATTTTCTTTTATAAAGAAACCTAACGATTTGATGCATAACGTCATACGATTTCTATCTCTTTTCATCACCGTAGGAGTGACAAGGATAGATATATGAGTAAGTTTGTAATTAATCTAATTTGATTGCTTTTTAAGACTAGTATTTTTTTGTTGTTGAATGATTCTAGTAGTTTTCATGATACAGTAAATAATTTGCATTCAAAATTAATAAAGTAAAAACATTGAGTGCAAAAAAATACACGCAAATACCATTCAATCAAAAATATTCTTTAAAAATAGTTAAAAAAACAACAGCATTGCACATTTGGCCAATTATTTTCATTAATTAGCTTTTCTAAATACAATAATTAACATAAACTATCATATTCAAAAACCAAATATTTCTAAAACAAATAAAAACAGTATTTTCATTCCAAGATCAAACAAAAAATCATTAATGTGATACCTAAAGGATAACATTCCAACATTGATACGACTGACCGTTAAGAAACCATGATTATTTCATAAAATAAAAAAAACACAAAAGAGACTAAAATGTCAAATCTTTTGACAATTTAATCTCTTTGACAAAATAATCGTGGGCTCTCGGCCTTAGATTTGACACACGAATCTCAATACGGCAAGTGATTTTCAAACAACGCACAGTTACGTTGTTTTAATATACATGTATATAGTAGTATTAAAAATAACTTAAATGATAGATAAAGTATATTTTTAAGATATAGCTCATAGTTTTTCGAATATTATTTTTGTAATTTGAGCTTGCAACGAAGCCGTATTTTAATGGATTCCCGCATTTGATTTTCGTTAGCCGGCGTTTTTGTGTTTGATTTTGAATGATATTTTGTATACAGAATGTATTCAACGTTTACTACTTAAGCAGAAAAATGAAACATTTAATATACTTACCGATTAAAGGAATTTTCTGCAGAGATTGCTACTTATCACAAATTAAAACAATATTTGATATGTAGGATTGATTTCTATTTTTTGTATAGTAGTTTAAAATGCAACAGATTCGCCTAGTATCACTACAATTAAGGTAATAACTCTTATTATTTCAAAACCATCATTACAATTATTCAGGTAAAATAAGGTTAACTATAGTTTAATTTGAACCTTTAACTAAACTAATATTCTTTACGACAAAAATCTTATTATATTGTAAAACTGTATTTTCTTTCTGCACGAATTTGAATCTAATGAGATAAGGCTGTGTTTTACTATGCTTACTACTTAAACCAAGAAATTCAATCTTAATTCTTCTTAAAACACACTACTTAAACATTATTTTCCATAAAAATAAATCATTCAAAATCAAAAACGAAAGGCAAATAAAATAATACTCTTTTTTTCAATTCGGTGGCCAGTTTCGTAGTGTACAATGTCGGATGTATAAAAATATAGTTGTCAGTCTAAATTCGTGCACTAGGCGGTTAGAACTAGACTAGTATTAAGGTAGGAACGGTCGAGTTAAGCGAGTGTCGCTGTGACTGTGTTAATTTGGGGGGATCTTAGTTGATATAACAGTATTATATAATTATCTGTCTTTTAGTATATATTTTTACAGATAAAATAACTTTTTGGCAGTTGAAATAATGACGGTTATTGTTTAAATGGGAGCTGTGTTTTCTTATGTTTCACTCTCAATCTTTTTAGAACAATATTTAAGTTTAAAAGTGTGTGATAGGATCTATTTGAAATATTAAACTAAGTACCACTCAAAACGATATCATAACATCTAAAATTTGAATTGGTTGAATATAAAATATAGATCCATAAATTTACTTTTTACTGATGGAAACATATTTCTTAACTTAAAGCTACTATTTCAGCCTAAAACACAAATAAACAGGTAATAACTCACCGATATCTCAAACTCAACAAAACATAATTATTATTTGTATCTATTTTTATATCCCCCCCAAATAAGGTCCCCCCAACAATTAAGTGTAACAAAATAATAATATATACATTACGTAGCAGATTGCGAAGCAGGGGAGTCTTGTGTTACTTTCAAAACGTGTTTTAATACAACTATGTTTAATTAAATAACTAATCATTAAGAAAACAGACAATAGGATTTTGTAATTTCATAAAACAAGTAATTAAAAACAGTCAACACCAAATATATTTAAACATCTTATCCCCTCTTAAAGTAATATTGCAGTTGTGGAAGAGAGACGCCGCTCTACGCCGTGTAGTGCGCTGTCACGCTTCCACAACTGTAATAATCTATAAGAGGTGATAGGCCTCTAGAAGTGTTTAAGTAATATTTACTAAATTTAAATAAACTTACGATGTTTTGTCCTATATAAGTAACGTTTCTAAATTGACTGGCCTGTTGGTCTAGTGGTTAGTGGCCCTGGTTGCTATACCAGAGGTTGTGGTTTTAATTTCTATCCAGGACAAATGTTTGTGTGATGAGCTCGATCATTTGTTGTGTCTGGGTGTAATTTATTTATAATATGTATGTATTTAAAAGTATATAAGTATGTTTATTAGTTGTCTTGTACTCATAATACAAGCTCTAGTTTGTTTGAGACTAGATAGCGTTGTGTGAAGGTCGTGGAATTTATATATTATACATAGATGATAGAAGTCGATCAAATATATAGCAAGTCTAAGCCACATAATTACCTAAAAGAACCATCATTTTCGTACATTGAAACAAATCTAATAAAATATCAGGATTCTAAAACATTTCCAGTATATTTATATTTAGTAAATTACTTACAATAACAGTATAAAATATTTCTAGTTTCGTTACTATAACATAGTTTTATTAAAACACGTAATTTCGTAAATTTTCTTGCAACACTAAAATTAAACGATGAAATAAAAAAATAAATTAGTGTCAAAAAATTCTTGTAGTCAATAAATTAAGCGGTAAACACTTTGATTTCAGTGTTGCAAGCTTAAAATAAAAACTCGATTGATTTATTCTCTGTATTTATAAAATTCTTATGCGACAGTCATGTTAGTATTATAGTCTTCTTTTTCTATTTATTATTTATTTTTCAATTGATATATTTTAGCCAAAATGACATTAGTGGATTGGCGATCGCAAAATAGTACTTACAATTTAATTGGCATAGACCACAGGAATGTATAGACAGGACTTATACAAATAAAGTAATTCCAAGATATAAAAATGGAAACAATACTTAAAAAAAATAGTTTGAACAAAATGAATAAAGATTTGGAAAATATTTCAATTTGTCACCTTAATCTCAGCTTTTTTTGTGATTGGCCTGTCTATATATTCACCGGTCTATGGTGTCTGGATGATTTATCCGTATTCCTATAATTTCGACATACTGTTGTGTCAATTTAATAACGTTTCTCTTATATTCCTCCTCTTAGTAATAATAAAAGTAATTTTATAAATATAATTTTATGACAAATAGCGTAGAAATATTTTTATATGCAGAATTTCATTTTAAATGTACCCGTTCTACGATTATGAAGTTTTAATTTCAATGTTTGTAAAGAAAGAGATGGGGCTATCTATATCTATAGTGTTATCTCTCTTTAACCGTGAATCTAAAACGTCATAATGCTAACCACAACATTATGTCGAAAATTAACTTTAATAATAACTACAGAGTATTTTAGCAAAAGTATTAATTTAGATGATTCAGCTTTTTATAATTCATAATTATAATTTTTTGTAAGTTACAAGCGAAAATCATAACAACAGGACTTTTAAAAGTAAATTATTGTGTATCTAGTTTTAAATATATGTATACTTAATTCTTAACGGGGACATGTTTTGGTAATTTCGACCTACTGCCATGGAGATAAAGCTTGTTATTCCTTAAACGTGTTCCCGTGAAGGTGTCTTTCGTCCGAGCGGCGTGTATGGAAGAATTATGACGTTTATGTTGTGTGCATCGGTTGATTTTAACTATAAAATGGATATATAAATTATATATACGAATAAATAAATAATTTTTGAAGCACTCCCTTGTTGTTTTATTATTTTGTAGTTTAAAGTCGCGCTGTCAGATATTCTATCCTAAAACAAGTTTATTTTTCTTTGTTGCGGTTGGATTTAGTCTATAATACTCATGAAATAAATAATATTAGCCTATATAATATATATCTCTTGGGTAGACACGGGTTTCTTCCCATATAGAGAATGTTTGAACATTGATATTGAGAATTCAATACAAAAGAATCATTTTGATAATTTAATGTATTTGAAAAGTTTACAATCGATGTGGAAGAGGCAAAACGGAGAAAATCATTACAGTATACTAGACTAAAACGCTTTAACATCATTAAAGCTTAAAAAAAAATAGTTGCAAATACAGGACGTGTTAAATATTACATTATCACATATAAATACCTTTTTTTTAATAGAGCTTTTGACTGATGCTTGATAAGAGTTAAAACTACTTTTGACGAAAAGCCTCAGTCAAAAGTATTTTTGACCGCAAATTTGCATTCAAAAGAACTAATACCCCATTATTTTCAGTCAAAAACACTCGACTGATTCTGCTAGTCTGTAGTACTTTTGACTAGCTAAGAGTTACTGCAACATAATATATTTCATGTAATTAAATTCAGTTGTATGTACTAGAAAAATATACAGTCCCACTCACTGATTTTAGACTTCTCACACTGTTCTTAACATTGATCAATTGTGAAATTTGGCTAAAAAGAGGAAAAGAATTTTCCTTTTGAAAATACGCAGTAAAGTATGCAATGTCATTACGGGAGTGTATACCTAAATTGAATATGGTGATCACAAAATATTAAGCTGTTGCTCTAGGAAAGGACTAAGAAAAATACTTACAAATGCTTTAGTTGACGTGCTGATGTAAAGAAACGAGCAAAAAAATGTATGCACGACCAAACCGAGTAATCTTTTATAAAAAATTTTTGAAGCAGTTATAGAATACCCCTGATATTGTAAACTAAACATAAAATGTTCAATTTGAAAGAAAATTTCACGATTTCATAAATCATTTGACTAGGCCTTTGTTGCCTTTTTGCATGGTCTAACAGGATTTCGCGACCAGTAACTAAAATATTTTTTTTTTTAATAAAAAGATAACGCAGCATTCTTGGTGCTGCGTTCCAAAACCAAAATCACCGAAGTCGGCAAAAAATCTGCCGAATAGACTGGTGAAAAAAAAATTAAACTGTTTAAGAAATACAAATAAATTAAGACCGTAAGAAATACAAATTAATTGAGGCCGTCACGTTCGGCGACGACGCCAGGTGGACGTTGCGCGGACGCTGGCACGACGACGACGCTCGAAAGACGCTAGTGTAAGGGGTCTCTTAAACGCATTCGAGACCTATTCGTGTATTAATAAAATAGGAGAACGAATCACCTGGCTTAGGGCTAAGTCTCAGCGGATTGTAGCAGAACTACTCTACCGCTTACAACACCCCGCCAGGGACGGAAGTCGTCTACAGACTATTCCGAGTCCCGACATCGAACTGAGTTACGTCCGGAGCTGCGGAGCCGTGACGCGCACGTGTAACGCGCATCGCTCTCCGCGCCCCACACGGGCTTCGACGCCGCGCCTCACGCGGTGAAGCGCGGCTAGTACAGTCACATTGCTAGAGCCTCTCGACTCCCGGGCCTCCGCACATATCCTTGCCGAATTTGACTAGATGGAATTCTCCCTTAAATGCGTTCAGAGGTACTACCGCGGACTTAGCTTCGCACCACCGGCCGTTCGACCGAGTGCATGAACCAAATATCCGATACCGGGGTTCTGATAAGATTAAACGGTATTACTATCGCAACGACCAGCCATCAGTAGGGTAAAACTGACCTGTCTCACGACGGTCTAAACCCAGCTCACGTTCCCTGTTAGTGGGTGAACAATCCAACACTTTGTAATTTCTGCTTCACAATGATAGGAAGAGCCGACATCGATGAATCAAAAAGCAGCGTCGCTGTGGACGCTCGGCTGCCACAAACCAGTTATCCCTGTGGAAACTTTTCTGGCACATCTTGCTAAAAACTCTTTACGCAAGACGATCGATAGGCCGTGCTTTCGCAGTCCCCATGCGTACTGAACATCAGGATCAAGCCAGCTTTTGCCCTTTTGCTCTACGCGAGGTTTCTGTCCTCGCTGAGCTGGCCTTAGGACACCTGCGTTATTCTTTGACAGGTGTACCGCCCCAGTCAAACTCCCCGCCTGGCGCTGTCCTCGGACTGGATCACGCGGGGAGCTCACACTCCACACGCTTGGCTCCAGAAAACATTGCGTCGCCGATAATATCGACTGCGCTTTTTTCACTCAACCGAGTAAGCAAGGAAACAAACAGGGTAGTGGTATTTCAGCGACGATCGCGCGAGCGACCTCCCACTTTGCTACAACCTACAGAGTCTCCTTACAACACCAGACTAGAGTCAAGCTCAACAGGGTCTTCTTTCCCCGCTGATTCTCCCAAGCCCGTTCCCTTGGCTGTGGTTTCGCTAGATAGTAGATAGGGACAGTGGGAATCTCGTTAATCCATTCATGCGCGTCACTAATTAGATGACGAGGCATTTGGCTACCTTTGAAGAGTCATAGTTACTCTTGCCGTTTACCCGCGCTTGCTTGAATTTCTTCACGTTGACATTCAGAGCACTGGGCAGAAATCACATTGCGTCAACACCCGCGAGGGCCATCGCAATGCTTTGTTTTAATTAGACAGTCGGATTCCCCTTGTCCGTGCCAGTTCTGAGCTGACCGTTTCACGGCGGCCGACGAGAGCTGTATCAACAGTGCGTATCGCGCAGTCGACAGTTCTACAGCACGGAAGATCTGCAAACGTGCAGGTCGCGGCTCTGGTATCTACACTCACCCCCGTGGAGGAGCGAGTGCATCACCAGATGCAACACCGACAACATTCACTTCTCGGCCGAGCCCGACACGCCCCGGTCCTCAGAGCCAATCCTTATTCCGAAGTTACGGATCCAATTTGCCGACTTCCCTTACCTACGTTATTCTATCGACTAGAGGCTCTTCACCTTGGAGACCTGCTGCGGATATGGGTACGAACCGGCGCGACACCTCCACGTACATCCCTCACCTGAATTTTCAAGGTCCGCAGAGAGGATCCGGACACCACTACACGTGCGGTGCTCTTCGCGCTCCGAACCGCATCTCCCTGCTATAGGATTCCGCGGTACTCGAGCGCTCAGGCAGAAAAGAAATCTCTTCCCAGACCTCTCGGCGGCGTCTTCAGGCCACTTTGGGTTGCCCCGTCGAACACTCGCCGAAGCGAGAGAACGCTTGTCAAAACGGTTCCGCTACCGGGTTCCGGAATAGGAACCGGATTCCCTTTCGCTCAAAGGGCGTTATTTGTCACGCACCGTGACTTTTGTCCGGCGCTAGCTAAACACGCCGCATCGACATCAGATTTCTCTTAGAGCTTAGGATCGACTGACTCGCGGCCAACCACTGTTTGCGCGAAACCCTTCTCCACGTCAGTCCTCCAGGGCCTCGCCGGAGTATTTGCTACTACCACCAAGATCTGCACCGACGGAGGCTCCAGGCAGGCTCACGCCCAGACCCTTCCGCGCTCTCCGCCGCGCACGTCCTACTCGTTAAGGCTTAATGACGTCACACAGTCGTCGCTCTGGCCGTTAACGGTAGTGTATCGGCAAAACGCTTAGCGCCATCCATTTTCAGTGCAAGTCATTCCTTATCAGGTGAGTTTTTCCACACTCCTTAGCGGATGCCGACCTCCATGGCCACCGTCCTGTTGTCTCCAATGACTTACGTCTTTTTTGTAACGTTCAGCGTTTTTTGGGCGCCTTAACACTACGTTTGGTTCATCCCACAGCGCCAGTTCTGCTTACCAAAATTGGCCCACTTGGCACCGTCATCAGACCCCCGGCTTCAGTCAGTAAGCCGGAGAACTCACCCATTTAAAGTTTGAGAGTAGGTTGAAGACGTTTCGTCTCCAAAGCCTCTAATCATTCGCTTTACCGGATGAGACTGATCACACCGACGCCAGCTATCCTGAGGGAAACTTCGGACGGAACCAGCTACTAGATGGTTCGATTAGTCTTTCGCCCCTATACCCAGTTCCGACGATCGATTTGCACGTCAGAATCGCTGCGGTCCTCCATCCAGGTTTCCCCGGACTTCGACCTGACCAGGCATAGTTCACCATCTTTCGGGTCCCAGCGTGTATGCTCACAGAGCACCTACATTCACGGATTGGAAACGAGGCGCCTCGGGATTGCGAGAGGTCGACCTAGACCGACGCTCCATCATCCCTCAGTGCACGAGTGCACCTTCACTTTCGTTGCGCCTTTCATTTTACAATATCAATGACTCGCACACATGCTAGACTCCTTGGTCCGTGTTTCAAGACGGGTCCTGTGAGTGCCCGAAACTGAATGATCGCAGACAGAGCCGTGCACAGTCCGAGACGACACGGCAGCGAGAACAGCAGCGCCGCGCCTACGTCCGCACTCCGGCGTATCATAGAGCAGGGCGCGGCTTGCGTCGGGCCGGACGCGTCTTAGCGCGTGCACGATTCCTTGGCTACCGTCCGACAGCCAGTCCGTTACCGATACGGTCTCCCACTCCCGTGAAGGAGTGGCGAGGCGACTACTTCCGAACAGCACTTAGACCGGCATCGAACGGGTCGCGATGTATTTACTAAGAGAGAAGTGCACGCCGTCTGCACAGCGCCTCCAGGAGCGACTTGTTGCCACCAGCCGAGACCAGGACATCGAGACGCGGCCGTGCGGCGCAGACGACGATGAATCTCTCCGTTCGTTCATTCGAGTTTCACAGGTTTACCCCTGAACGGTTTCACGTACTCTTGAACTCTCTCTTCAAAGTTCTTTTCAACTTTCCCTCACGGTACTTGTTCGCTATCGGTCTCGCGGTCATATTTAGCCTTAGATGGAGTTTACCACCCGCTTAGGGCTGCACTCTCAAGCAACCCGACTCTGAGGAGCCTCCCTCTCGCCGCGGTCCTCTGTCGCTACGGGCCTGCCACCCTCTGTGGGGAGTGGCCGCATTCGAGACGAACTTGGACATGAGAAGCCGCGACAAGAACTCGGGACCTCCCGAACACCACATCTCCCGCCGCCTGCACGACGCCGGGATTCAGTGCTGGGCTTGTTTCCTGTTCGCTCGCCGCTACTAAGGAAATCCTGGTTAGTTTCTTTTCCTCCGCTTACTAATATGCTTAAATTCAGCGGGTGATCCTCCCTGATCTGAGGCCGACGTCAAATGAGGCAGATGTTCATAACATCCTAACTGCCTTCTCATGCAAACAATAAGCCACACAGCCGTGTAGGTCGCTTGTTCCACAACGAACAGTGTTCGAAGTAGGAGACAGTTCTTAGGCAGTGAAATGTGCAGAACTCTCAGTTAGTTTAAGCCATCAAAGAGTACACAATAGTAACACTAAAGCAAACGCGTGTCATCGCTGTCAGAATAAGACATCGAAGACGCATTGTCTAACGTATTACACGCACACCGCCTTTGACTGCTCACAACCGTACAACGGTGACTTATTGCTATTCACATTTTTAAACGGACTGATATTGACAATGCGTCAGGCACTTTCGATACAGAACCGTCATTTCCGCTACATAGCTAGCTAATACATCTCACACTAGGTGCGAAACTCATAGCCCGCGTACAGCGCAGTGTAGCAATGAAAATACAGCCGGCCCTCAGACAGGAGTGGTCCTGGATGTGTCTCCACGGACCGCAATGTGCGTTCGAAATGTCGATGTTCATGTGTTTGCAGAGCACACTACGTCGCGCGTATTGCTGCGTTCTTCATCGACCCGCGAGCCAAGTGATCCACCGATCAGGGTAATATTTTACACGAAGGTAAATGGTACAGTATATAAAAATTAATAGTTTGATTTTCATTATATTAGGTCCGTGTTAACGTTCCTGTCGTATTTCAGAAACTGCTTTATATCAAAAGCATCGATTATACATTGTTTAAAAAAAATGGTGGCTGCCTCACCAATTTTTATATAGAAAAGTCGATATTGTATATTGCTTGCTTCGTTTAGCATAATAATATGATTAGATCAGTCGATCGTATAAGCCCGGTACATTTGTGTAATGAGTCAGCATGCCCACTTCATGCTTTTGGTTGTTCGTCGGCGTCGCACCGCGATACCACAATCATCGACCGACTCACCGAGTTGTGTATGTGAAGATACAAGTCTATAGTATCGGCTAGGCATGAAAATAAGGCTGAATATTTCATGAAAAAAAAAAACAAAATAAAAATAATTCTACTACTCATTGTGGAGACCATTAAACACCAGTGAACAATTGGGAAAATGTTTAAAAACCAAAGTTCCTACAATTTTAACTCGAATCGCTTTACGATAATACATAAGTATATTTATAAGGGTAGTATTTTCATATTTTTAAGACCTTAAGCTCTTTTAGGGTTACCGTCAGTTATTTTAAAAAATCCAAAAATCTTTGCCATAAAATGGAAGTACGGCGCTTTACATCTGAGTTCTGTCTGTAAAAATAGTATAAGCGATGTTTTAGAACTTCATTTGTTTATAACACCAGTTCCTCTATTTCCCTGTTTACATCATGATAATGTAGAGTTATTTCTACATTGTATTGTTTACAAGTATTCCAATACGATAAAACGTCACAGTTATCTGTTTATCGCGCTTAATAAGGAAACAATATCGATTGAATCAAAGCAGCGTTACAATAACACAGGTGTTTGGCGATAACGTGGTGATATTGTATTAATATTAGAAGATTTTTGATATAGTCATATTTTTTTAGAACGAGTCCCGCACTAAGAAATTTAATCCTTGTATTGCGGGGGGAAGACACCCAGACTAAGAACAAACATCTGTGGATCGTACAAATACTTGTCCTACGCGGAGATCGACTCCGCGACACGTTATACACAGTGGTAATTGGTTTGATGACACCACTCGGCTATCCGTGCAGTAAATGTATTCATTTTAGAAAGAAAGAAAGAAAGAAAGAAAAGTTTATTTGTGAGATTGTAGTACAATAGGTGTTTTACAATTTACTGAGTCTCTTACAATCTACCGAATCGGTGTACAAATTTTCACTTATTATCTAAATATTCGTAATAAAATTGTATTAACTACTCTATGATATACTATAACAATGTTCTTGTCATCAAGAAATTCTTTAGTAGAATAGTAGGATTTGTTTACAAGAAAGTTAAATAATTTACTCTTGAAAGAATTTAGATTCAGATTCTTTAGGTCATTAGGCAGCTTATTATAAATTCTAATAGCCATACAAAAAGAATTTTTGCTGTACAATGTTGTGCGTTGGCTTGGTACGGATAATTTATTGGGGTATCTGCTAGTTCTATTTGTTATACTAGTATTTTTCATAAAGATGTCGATTAGACAAGAGTACTTAAAAGAAAGAAATTCTCGAAATTTCTGGCCCTTCCGTTTACAGTCCTTTTGAGTTATATTCGTGCGGATTTGTATCAGAATGATTTAATTCTATATTAGTATCGTACATGTGTTTTATTACAACTTTTATTAAGTAAGGCATAGTTAAAGATGTAAATAGCATGCTAAAACATTTTTAGTTAATTCTTACTGTCTTAGAAAATATTGTGCAACACCTGATATTATTAAGTCTAAAATATCAATATGTTACGCAATAGGGAACGGAGAAACACTCCGGTGGTTTTAGCCGATGAGAGTTTGGTATACCCCTCGTCATCCCCAGAGCGAAGGAGGTCCACGAGGGTTTCCACCGGAGCAAAACAAAAGACTAGTGCAAAATGCCTTATTAATACAAATACTATTTTGTAATATGAAGATTTACAAGTATAAAACAAAGTCGCTTCCCGCCGCCGCGCCGTCTGTCCATATGTATGCTTTCCCATACTTTGTATAGACTTATTTAATCGAGTGAACCAAAAAACTAAGCCGTCTTTGCGTTTTACGTCACCGGCTTACGTCACCTCTGTCCTCTCACATTGGGTCCTTTTATTTATTCTTTTCGTGGGAAATCATCAAAATACCCCGCCCGCTGTGAGTGCAGCGGGAAGGAGTGTCAGACTTTTACTGACTAAAACCCACTATGTTCCTTCTGGAGCCCTTTGGGTGCCGGGCGAGCGGTAACTCTTACGAACATCCCGCAGCCCCGGCAGGTTACATTGGGTCTTTCGCTCTACATTAAACCAAAGCTACATCATATTATTATAAGATATGACTATGCCACAATTGTGTCATAAATATAGGTCAGCAAACATGTGCGTACTAATTACAATCGTAAATAATATTGCGGTTAATATTAATCAACGGACTATGTAAAAACAGCAACAGTTATTTGATAGAACACCTGTTAGATAATGATGCCAAAATGTGTTCTCTTATCGTTGCCTTATCTTTAATCAATGAAGAATAGCTGTAAGTTAAAAATTCATATTATTTAATTTAATGAATAGATTTAAGTTATAAATCTAATACGTCGTATTAGGTGATAACCTGTAATGATTAGTTATAAGTTGGAAAAATAAATACCTAAATAAAGAAGTGTGACGATATATGACAAATACTTTGTATAAACTGCTAAACTACTTTTAATAAATCTGTAATTAATTTGTCTTCTATAATATCTTGCGTGCATTCTGCATGTTGTTGAACAAATTTTAATAAAACGATCTCTATATTTTAAACGCCCAAGTAAGTCTGGCTTTTCTTGAGCCATTCTAATGGGAATATATTATAGGGTAAGGCCAAGAAACGGCTAAGGTTCACAGGTGACTAAGATCCATGTAATCATGTACCATGAGAATGCTTGGATGATAAGTTTAATTAAATTCTTTCAAAATGTAAAGAAGAATGGGTAAATTTATATGAAGCGTGGGCGGTCCGGGGCCAGTTATGATTTTACCGTTTACTGATGTACTTAAGTTTAGTGTAATTAATGCTGTGGAATTTTTTTGCTGCTGAGTTCCTTTAAACTGATTAAAATATATATGTTATGGACCAAGTGATAAATTGGGCAGTATACATAATGCCCGGGCACTATGAATAATGCCCAGTATTATCGGGCTAAGTGATTAATTACTATCTTAACTTCATTATTATCATATCGCTCGGTCATTATTATATTGCTAAATGATTGTTGGGCAATTTGATACTAATGCTATATTTAAGTTGTATCAAGCGCTAAATAAACCATGGCTGCAATTGGGGACACCGTAAGAGTTCGAGTTCCGATGTTGATTGCGATCGTAATGATGGAAGAAATAAAAAAAAACACCTAACCTAACCTAAATTAGGTGAGGTTAGGTTTTTTTTTTATTTGTCAAAATCTATATTTATTGAGGTGAAAACTATCATTTAGCAATATAATAATGACCGAGCGATATGATAATAATGAAGTTAAGATAGTAATTAATCACTTAGCCCGATAATGCTAGGCATTATTCATAATGCCCGAGCATTATGAATAATGCCCGCATTAATCACTTGGTCCATAACATATACATTTTCATATTTTGGCCCCTTAAGGAGTTTCAAATGGTTTAAGTAAGCTTTTTACATTGCGTAAAGCAATATTATACTGGTAAAGCTAGTAAAGGGTAATAATAATAAACTGTCAGTGGCTTCATAGCCAAGAGCCTCGCCCAACACCTTCGGAGGCTCTCGTTGGGCGTCTGGGTCAAGGGCTTGATCCAGAAGGCAGTACTTCCTGACACGGCGCGTATTGTGAGGAGGTTCCTCTCTCTGGGGCCACCACCGGCAGCTTGGATTCTGTTCCCGATGCCGGTTGGACACGTTTTTATATTTTTAAATGTATAAGAAATAAAATCATTAATAAAATACAAAGAACCCGACTGCAACAAATAACCACTAACTAAAAAGATAAAAACAAGCTCTAATATTATTTAGTGTGAAGAGAACACAGTAGGCTCACCGTACATAATATTTTATTTGATACTTACATAAAACACCCTAATAAATTTAAATATAGGTACTTAAAATATAGTTTATACGTAAAAAAGTAATGCAGGCGGAACAAACAAATCTACAATCAGTGTAATATGTATCTGTAAATGTGCACCGCGGATAACCTGCACAAATGTTACTGTCCTTCAGTACCAAGTCCATCCCAAGGTTGTACGTAAGAGATCGCTCTTAGCGATAAGACCGCCCATTGTGGCAACATGTAACTTTAACTTTTGTCAAATCTGTTTTTATGTGGTGTGTAATAAAGAATATTCTATCTATCTATTTGTCTAGTTTTAGCCGACCATTAATTAAATCCTTTTGTAGAAATCGCAGTATTGGTATTATTTGAGTATGTTGAGGTTTGGGTAAGGTTTGGTTATGTTATTTTTTGGTTTTGTTAGGTTAGGTTTGGTTTTTAGTAAGGTTTTTTTTTTTTTTTTTTTTTTTTTTTATAATACGGTAACCTCCAACTTTATCGGAGCCTATTTCTATCGTTGAGCCTTTTTCATTCCAGTTCTATCATTTATTCCGCTCGCACTTTCATTCTGCATACTACTCATTCATACTTCATCTAGTGATCTCTGATACGGGTGGGATGCCCGCCTATTATATCTACAGACTATCTATCTCTAATATTGTTATGTTGCTGCTGTGTCTTAGTGTAGGGTAAATAATTGACACTGAATGGTTTTTCTTTATTTTACAGTTTTTCATAATCTAGACTTAGGTACTAATAAATATTTTTATTCGTCGCCTTATATTTAATTCATCTAATTACTTTATATTTATACTTATTTGCTTACATTTTTACGCCTTACATTCTAATCAGTGATTACATCTTAATTACTTACATTTTTAACAACGTCTATATTTTATTTTAAACATATCTACTTATGCTTATTTATACTCCCATGTTACCATTGTATGGTAAACAGTAATATCTTTAAATATTATGTCACCATACTTTTATTGCTTATTGTTTGTATTTGCCTGTTTTGTTATATAATTCAAATATTTTATAAAATCGGTATTCGATTTTGCCTTCATCAGTGTCGGTAAATTTTGCTTTGTTACTTTAATATTGATTTTTTGTTCGAGCTCGAATCTCTGCCGGCCATAGATTGGGCATTCTGTCACTATGTGTAAGACGGTCTCCTCTACGCTCGAGTCGCATTTGCATGATGGGCTCATTTTGCATTTAAAACGGTGCAGATATTCAGCGAACCCACCATGTCCCGTCAGTATTTGTGTACTTAGGAACGTTGTTGCCATCCTGCGCACCGCTCCATATGCCTCTATCGCCGAGGGGAAAAAGAGTTTAGTTGTCTTAGCGGTCTCGCCCGTCTGATACCTTATGTCCCATTCGCGTATGAATTCTAATCGCAGTTGTCGCTTCACGAATGATGTTGGGCACAGGTCGTATGTTGGTTGGTCCTTGGAATTCAAAGCGGCCTCTTTTGCCAGCTGGTCTGCCCTCTCGTTTCCCTCCAAACCCGCGTGTGCCTTTGTCCAGAATAGCGCTGTTGACTTACCTTGGAGGGAAGCCTCTCTTAAATTTCTCCTGGCTTCTACCGCCAGCGGGTGGAGGGAGTCGAGGTTAGTTAGCGTCTGAAGTGCAGACATAGAGTCACTGTAAACCCCGAAAGTGTCCGCATTTGTTCTCAGGATTTTCCTCGTAGCCTCACAGACTGCCAGCAGCTCCGCCTGGTAAACGGTGCAGTATGACGGCAGGCCAAGTTTAACTGGTCTGGTTTCGGCCCCATCTATCCAAATGGCCAGTGCCGCTCCCACCTTTCCATCCAACTTGCTGCCGTCCGTGTAGATTTTGACCGAGTAGTCAGAGTTATCTTGTAGTTGAACCTCGTCTACCAGGTTTGTGAACTGGAGATCAGTCTGCGAGGCGGGATGGGGTGCTTCGATTGCGGATGCCATTTGCTCGATTTCCCTGTCTCCCAACCCAGGCAGAGGCGCCCCCCTCTTGATCCTGTATAAAGAATCTACTTCTTGTACACGAAGGTCAAGGGGAATAAGCCCAGCTAAAAGCAGTGCTGCGTGCAGTGACACCGTGCGATAGGCCTTGCAAATTTTTAAGGCGAAACCGCGCTGCACCATGTTTAGTTGTTTTTTGACGCACGTTTTCCTTGCAGCTGGCGCCCAGGCACTAGATGCGTACAGGATGATCGGTTCCACTGTTGCCACATATATTGTCCTGATTATTTCAGGACTCAGACCCCAACTTGCCCGTGCTGCTTTTGCAAGTTTTTTGTAAATGCCAATTGCTTTTCGACATTGATTTGTGACGTGTTTATTAAATGTAAGTTTTTTGTCAATTGTAACCCCTAATATTTTAATTTCGTCCTTCATACCGATGTTTATCCCCCCCATGCTGAGTCGCGGGTTATCGTATGCGCGTTTTCGGGTAATTGTCATGGCATTTGTTTTTAAAGCGGCAAAGGTTAGCTTATTTTTCCTTCCCCATGACTCGACCCTTATTAGGATCTCATTTGCCTTTCTCTCTATTTCCAAGGCCTCCTTTCCCTCGAAGACGAGCACTACATCATCTGCGAAGGCTTGGCAGTAGACGTCCTGTTTTTCTAGGTCTTTAAGGAGAGGGTCGAGCAGGAGGTTCCATAAGGTCGGACCCGCTATGGACCCTTGTACACATCCTTTAGTGGTTTCTGTGCCTGCCTCTGTTCCACCATATCTGACCTTGACTCTTCTGTCGGCAAGGTAACTGTCTATGGTCTTCCTTATTTTCACAGGACACTTCTCTTCACAAAGCCTTAGCCTCAACGCTGGCCACCAGGCGTTATCGAAGGCTCCCTCTATGTCCAGTGATAAGACGGTGAGTATCTTCTTTTGTTCAAGTCCTCGTCTGATGTGTTGTATCAGGTTATAGAGGGAGTCTTCGGTACTTTTTTGCGGCATGAATCCATATTGGTGGACGCTCATTCTCGGCAGAAGGTGGTGTCTGAGTCGGCTGACCAGCATTTTCTCAAAGACCTTACCGAGGATTGGAAGTAGCCCTATAGGTCGATAGGATTTAGGGTCTGTATATTTGGTCTTACCGGGTTTCTTCAGTACCACGACAATTGCCTCCTTCCAGATCTTTGGAAAGTGGTGCAGCTCGAGGCATTTATTATAGAGCGACAGAAACAGTTCCCGGTCATTGTTGATTGCTGCGAGGCATATGTCGGCCGTGAAGCCGTCCGCTCCTGGCGCTTTCTTAGGGTTGAAGGACGCGCTGGCTCTCTTTAGTTCGGTCATGGTGAATGGGGGTTCAGAGGAATCATCTTCATCATCTCCGTTCACCCTATCTGCCAATTTCCTGATTTCTCGATGGTATTCAGTTTCCGTATTCTTAGAGTCTTTCGGGTAAAAAGTCTCCGTAAGTAACTTCACCGAGTCGTTAGCATCTAAGGTTTTACCGTCTTTTTGCAACAGCGCATCCTCTTCTCTTTTGGTGACTCTACCGATGACCCTGTATATACCGGCCCACATGCTCTCTCTATCCTGTCTCTTACAGAATTCCTTCCAGCTTTGAGCCTGAGCGTTGTTCGTTTTCGTTTCATACTCTTGTTTGTGTTTCAGATACTCTTCCACTACGGCTGCCCTGCGGATAGGTGCTGCACAGCGGATTCTTCGCTTCTTCGTCGCGAGTTGGGATTTCATGACTGCAAGTTCTTCAGACCACCACGGTAAGTTAAATTTTTCATTATTTTTCTTTTTAGGGATGGCGTGCATAGATGCCTCTGTTATGATTTCATTTATTTTGTTAATTACTTTATCGATATTATTAGTGTTTACTACTTTATTTATTTCTGTTTTGTTTAATTTATTTTCTGTTTTTAATTGGAGCAATTTTTCATTAAATTGTTGCCAATTAGCTTTTTTAGTGTTGTAAATTCTAGTAGTTCTTTCGATTTTTGTGCCTTTTGACTTTCTGATATTTATACTAAAGATTATACCGTTGTGGTCCGAGCCCGTCAGGTCCTCAACGACTTTCCAATCCGTTACGCGATTCAGCACCCCCACAGTGCATGCCGTCACATCGATGTAGCTAGAGTACCGTACACCACCTCTAATGGTATCAAAAGTTGGTAAAACACCTTCGTTGAGAACGTGTAGGTCCAGTTCGTGCAGGGTCCCGGCGAAGTCCTCGCCTCGGTTATCTGTTGACATGCTCCCCCACCAATTACTTTTGGCGTTGGAGTCACCTCCCAGTACGATATCTGCTTTGAGCGCCTGTACAGTTTTTCTTAATTGGTCCAGGTATGGTTGGATCTGCTGGTTAGGCTCGAAGTAAAACGAAATGATCGCTATTTTCCATGCCTCGGTCTGGATCTCGACTACCGCAATGTTAGTGGTGGTCAGCTCAGGGTGCTGAATTACATTCAGGTCTGATTTGAACACCACTATGGCTGCCTTTGTAGTTCCATCTGCTTCGTCCGGGACCTGGAATACTCGCATGCCTCTGTGGCTAACCATTCTCTTTCCTGCGCCCACATAAGGCTCCTGTACTAGCGCCACTGCTATGCCCCGCTTTTCCGCTTCGATTAATAGCTCCTGTGTTGCTAGTCTTTTCCTTTGCAGATTACTTTGCGCGACCCAGTAGGGGATATTTGTATTTTGGGTGCCCTTAACAATAGGCAACTGTAGAACGGGCCAGGGCATCCCATTTTTGCCTAATTGGGCAGGATGAGTCGAAAGCATTATGCTCGGTGCTGTTCATCTTGGCATTACAACAGTTCTTACATTTTGGTGGTAATCCGGTAAGGAAATCAGCACATTCCGACTTTAGGTGAGGTCCGCCGCAGTGACTACAAAGGTCCGCCGGGTCAGTGCAAAACCGCTTTCCATGGCCGTAGCCTAGGCAACGAGTGCACTGAACCAGCGGCGATTGGTCGTCGACCCTCACCGGCTGTAAGTCGATTTGTACCACCTTCTTCAACATTGCTCTTTGCCATATGATTGGAGAGACGCTAATCACAGTGTGGCATGTATGGGGGTTTCGGGCTCTTCTTCTGTAACGTACCTCAGCCCTGTTGTCAGCCTCACAGAGTCCATGGAATAAATCCCTATTTTGATTCCTCAAGGCCTTTACGATGTCTTCATCTGAGTGCATCCTAAGCACTCCCCGGAGAACCAAGAGTGGGTCGCGGTTTCTGACTTCTTCTACCTCTAGATGGTCGTTCACTGATAGTAGCTTCGCCTTAAGCTTATCTCTTTCCGCTTTCGAGCTCAATCCTATTATGACCTTCCGGTCTTTTGCTTTTCGGACGTTTCTGACCTCAATCCAGCCCTCCTTAGCATCTACTGCCTCGCGTATTTTCTCCAAAACCCTCTTTCCGGAATCTTGGTCATTTTTGGAGGTAACGACTACCGAGTGGAGCGTCTCTTTTAATTTAGGCGTTTTATCGCTCTTGACCGTTTGTTGATTAGCGGTCACACTCGCGTATGTTGCCGTGCTCACCTTTTTTAGTAAGGTTAGGTTAGGTTTGGATTTTAGTTAGGTTAGGTTGGGTTTGGTTTTTAGTTAGGTTAGGTTAGGTTTGGCCTTTAGTTAGGTTAGGTTAGGTTTGGTTTTTAGTTAGGTTAGGTTAGGTTTGGCCTTTAGTTAGGTTAGGTTAGGTTTGGTTTTTATTTAGGTTAGGTTAGGTTCGGGTTTTAGTTAGGTTAGGTTAGGTTTGGTTTTTAGTTAGGTAAGGTTAGGTTTGGTTTTTAGTAAGGTTAGGTTAGGTTTGGTTTTTAGTTAGGTTAGGTTTGGTTTTTAGTTAGGTTAGGTTAGGTTCGGTTTTTAGATAGGTTAGGTTAGGTGTGGTTTTTAGTTAGGTTAGGTTAGGTTTGGTTTTTAGTTAGGTTAGGTTAGGTTTGGTTTTTAGTTAGGTTAGGTTGGGTTCGGTTTTTAGATAGGTTAGGTTAGGTTTGGTTTTTAGTTAGGTTAGGTTAGGTTTGGTTTTTGGTTAGTTTAGGTTAGGTTTAGTTTTTAGTTAGGTTAGGTTAGGTTTGGTTTTTAGTTAGGTTAGGTTAGGTTTGGTTTTTCGTTAGGTTAGGTTTGGTTGTTAGCCGACCATTAATTAAATCCTTTTGTAGAAATCGCAGTATTGTTATTATTTGAGTATGCTGAGGTTTGGGTAAGGTTTGGTTATGTTATTTTTTGGTTTTGTTAGGTTAGGTTAGGTTTTTAGTTAGGTTAAGTTATGTTTGGTTTTTAGTTAGGTTAGGTTAGGTTTGGTTTTTAGTTAGGTTAGGTTTGGTTTTTATTTAGGTTAGGTTAGGTTCGGGTTTTAGTTAGGTTAGGTTAGGTTTGGTTTTTAGTTAGGTTAGGTTAGGTTTGGTTTTTAGTAAGGTTAGGTTAGGTTTGGTTTCTAGTTAGGTTAGGTTAGGTTTGGTTTTTAGTTAGGTTAGGTTAGGTTTGGTTTTTAGTTAGGTTAGGTTTGGTTTTTATTTAGGTTAGGCTAGGTTCGGGTTTTAGTTAGGTTAGGTTAGGTTTGGTTTTTAGTTAGGTTAGGTTAGGTTTGGTTTTTAGTTAGGTTAGGTTAGGTTTGGTTTTTAGTTAGGTTAGGTTAGGTTCGGTTTTTAGATAGGTTAGGTTAGGTTTGGTTTTTAGTTAGGTTAGGTTAGGTTTGGTTTTTGGTTAGTTTAGGTTAGGTTTGGTTTTTAGTTAGGTTAGGTTAGGTTCGGTTTTTAGATAGGTTAGGTTAGGTTTGGTTTTTAGTTAGGTTAGGTTAGGTTTGGTTTTTGGTTAGTTTAGGTTAGGTTTGGTTTTTAGTTAGGTTAGGTTAGGTTCGGTTTTTAGATAGGCTAGGTTAGGTGTGGTTTTTAGTTAGGTTAGGTTAGGTTTGGTTTTTAGTTAGGTTAGGTTAGGTTAGGTTAGGTTTGGTTTTTCGTTAGGTTAGGTTAGGTTTTTAGTTAGGTTAGGTTAAGTTTGGTTTTTAGTTAGGTTAGGTTAGGTTTGGCCTTTAGTAAGGTTAGGTTAGGTTTGGTTTTTAGTTAGGTTAGGTTAGGTTCGGTTTTTAGTTAGGTTACGTTAGGTTTGGTTTTTAGTTAGGTTAGGTTTGGTTTTTAGTTAGGTTAGGTTTGGTTTTTAGTTAGGTGAGGTTAGGTTTGGTTTTTTGTTAGGTTAGGTTAGGTTCGGTTTTAAGTTAGGTTAGGTTTGGTTTTTAGTTAGGTTAGGTTAGGTTTGGTTTTAAGTTAGATTAGGTTAGGTTTGGTTTTTAGCTAGGTTAGGTTAGGTTTGGTTTTTAGTTAGTTTAGGTTAGGTTTGGTTTTTAGTTAGGTTAGGTTAGGTTTGGTTTTTAGTTAGGTGAGGTTAACTCTATCCGTAGGAAACTCTATCCCGGCTATCCCTCGGGAACTCTATCCCGGCTATCCCTCGGGAACTATATCCCGGCTATCCCAGCTATCCATCGGGAACTCTATCCCTGCTATCCCGGCTATCCCAGCTATCCCTAGGGAACTCTATCCCGGCTATCCCTAGGAAACTCTATCCCAGCTATCCCGGCTATCCCTAGGGAACTCTATCCTAGCTATCCCGGCTATCCCTCGGGAACTCTATCCCGGCTATCCCTCGGGAACTATATCCCGGCTATCCCAGCTATCCCTCGGGAACTCTATCCCTGCTATCCCGGCTATCCCAGCTATCCCTAGGGAACTCTATCCCGGCTATCCCTAGGAAACTCTATCCCGGCTATCCCTAGGGAACTCTATCCTAGCTATCCCAGCTATCCCTAGGGAACTCTATCCCAGCTATCCCGGCTATCCCTCGGGAACTCTATCCCGGCTATCCCAGCTATCCCTCGGAAACTCTATCCCTGCTATCCCGGCTATCCCAGCTATCCCTAGGGAACTCTATCCCGGCTATCCCTAGGAAACTCTATCCCAGCTATCCCGGTTATCCCTAGGGAACTCTATCCTAGCTATCCCAGCTATCCCTAGGGAACTCTATCCCAGCTATCCCTAGGGAACTCTATCCCGACTATCCCTCGGGAACTCTATCCCAGCTATCCCGTCTATCCCTCGGGAACTATCCTAGCTATCCCAGCTATCCCTAGGGAACTCTATCCCAGCTATCCCTAGGGAACTCTATCCCGACTATCCCTCGGGAACTCTATCCCACCCGTCTATCCCTCGGGAACTATCCCGGCTATCCCAGCTATCCCTCGGGAACTCTATCCCGGCTATCCCAGCTATCCCTAGGGAACTCTATCCCGGCTATCCCAGCTATCCCTAGGGAACTCTATCCCAGCTATCCCTAGGGAACTCTATCCCAGCTATCCCTAGGGAACTCTATCCCAGCTATCCATAGGGAACCTAACTAAAAACCAAACCTAACCTAACGAAAAACCAAACCTAACCTAACCTAACTAAAACCAAACCTAACCTAACCTAACTAAAAACCAAACCTAACCTAACCTAACTAAAAACCAAACCTAACCTAACCTAACCTAACTAAAAACCAAACCTAACCTAACCTAACTAAAAACCAAACCTAACCTAACCTTACTAAAAACCAAACCTAACCTAACCTAACTAAAATCCAAACCTAACCTAACCTAACTAAAACCCGAACCTAACCTAACCTAACTAAAAACCTAACCTAACCTAACGAAAAACCAAACCTAACCTAACCTAACTAAAAACCAAACCTAACCTAACCTTACTAAAAACCAAACCTAACCTAACCTTACTAAAAACCAAACCTAACCTAACCTAACTAAAAACCAAACCTAACCTAAACTAACTAAAAACCGAACCTAACCTAACCTAACTAAAAACCAAACCTAACCTAACCTAACTTAAACCCGAACCTAACCTAACCTAAATAAAAACCAAACCCAACCTAACTAAAAACCAAACCTAACCTAACCTAACTAAAAACCAAACCTAACTAAAAACCTAACCTAACCTAACCTAACTAAAAACCGAACCTAACCTAACCTAACTAAAAACCAAACCTAACCTAACCTAACTAAAAACCAAACCTAACCTAACCTAACTAAAAACCTAACCTAACCTAACTAAAAACCTAACCTAACCTAACTAAAAACCAAACCTAACCTAACCTAACTAAAAACCAAACCTAACCTAACTAAAAACCAAACCTAACCTAACCTAACTAAAAACCGAACCTAACCTAACCTAACTAAAAACCAAACCTGACCTAACTAAAAACCAAACCTAACCTAACCTAACTAAAAACCAAACCTTTTGGTAAACTAAAAACCAAACCTAACCTAACTAAAACCCGAACCTAACCTAACCTAACTAAAAACCAAACCTAACCTAACCTAACTAAAAACCAAACCTAACCTAACCTAACTAAAAACCTAACCTAACCTAACGAAAAACAAAACCTAACCTAACCTAACTAAAAACCAAACCTAACCTAACCTAACTAAAAACCAAACCTAACCTAGCCTAACTAAAAACCAAACCTAACCTAACCTTACTAAAAACCAAACCTAACCTAACTAAAACCCGAACCTAACCTAACCTAACTAAAAACCAAACCTAACCTAACTAAAAACCAAACCTAACCTAAACTAACTAAAAACCAAACCTAACCTAACCTAACTAAAAACCAAACCTAACCTAACCTATCTAAAAACCGAACCTAACCTAACCTAACTAAAAACCAAACCTAACCTAACCTTACTAAAAACCAAACCTAACCTAACCTATCTAAAAACCAAACCTAACCTAACTAAAAACCAAACCTAACCTAACCTATCTAAAAACCGAACCTAACCTAACCTAACTAAAAACCAAACCTAACCTAACCTTACTAAAAACCAAACCTAACCTAACCTATCTAAAAACCGAACCTAACCTAACCTAACTTAAAACCAAACCTAACCTAACCTAACTAAAAACCAAACCTAACCTAACCTTACTAAAAACCAAACCTAACCTAACCTAACTAAAAACCAAACCTAACCTAACCTAACTAAAACCCGAACCTAACCTAACCTAAATAAAAACCAAACCTTACCTAACTAAAAACCAAACCTAACCTAACTAAAAACCAAACCTAACCTAACCTAACTAAAAACCAAACCTAACCTAACCTAACTAAAAACCAAACCTAACCTAACCTATCTAAAAACCAAACCTAACCTAACTAAAAAACAAACCTAACCTAACCAAACTAAAAACCTAACCTAGCCTAACGAAAAACTAAACCTAACCTAACCTAAGTAAAAACCAAACCTAACCTAACTAAAAACCAAACCTAACCAAACCTAACTAAAAACCGAACCTAACCTAACCTTACTAAAAACCAAACCTAACCTAACCTAACTAAAAACCAAACCTAACCTAACCTAACTAAAAACCAAACCTAACCTAACCTTACTAAAAACCAAACCTAACCTAACCTAACTAAAAACCAAACCTAACCTAACCTAACTAAAAACCAAACCTAACCTAAACTAACTAAAAACCAAACCTAACCTAACCTAACTAAAAACCAAACCTAACCTAACCTGACTAAAAACCAAACCTAACCTAACCTAACTAAAAACCGAACCTAAGCTAACCTAACCTTACTAAAAACCAAACCTAACCTAACTAAAAACCGAACCTAACCTAACCTAACTAAAAACCAAACCTAACTAAAACATTTGAACTTAAAAAAAAAACATGTAGTGAAGCTGTTTTCAAAAGACACACGGTAATGTCACAGGTATCAAGCTATATTTTACAAGGTATATTTATCGGCAAGAATACAAAAGAAAAATCAGGAATATTTTTCCGAATCAATTTAAGGAACTAAATACTTTTTGTAAGCTACTTAATTATTTTGAAAGTGTTTAAAAATAAGTACAAAATAATTGAATTAGCTGTTATCTCCAATACCTAAGAACTAAAATTATACTATTTAGAAAATAGTAAATTTTTTTGTTATAAGTAATGGGAACTCCCAAAATATACTTATTGTTTATTTTTGTGTTTAAATCTTAATACGGAATATGTCTACTTACTAAGTTTAAGCTGAGGTCGTAAAGTATAAGAAAAGAAATGGCTGTGACATACGGACGGACAGACAGACTGACATGACAAATCTAACGGTTCCATTTTTACCATTTTTAATATAACCTTAAAAAAGTAACTTGCCAGCAACTGAAATCACTAGGGGCTATAACAATCATTAGCAGCAAAAACATTTCGCCGCCCTCTCTGACGCAGTCGGTTAAAATGTAGCATGTGTGGTTAATCCAGGATGTCAACTAACTCCATACCAAATTTCATAAAAATTGCTCCAGTAGTTTGAACGTGCAAGAGTACCAAACATCCATCCATACTTACAAGCTTCCGCGTTTATAATATTAGTAGGATAGTCACACTAAATTTTTCGTCAGTCGAATATGGGTGTACCAGTGTCTGTTATCCTCCGTGCAATGTTTTAAACAAATAAACGTAAAGTCTTGACACTTTATGTGCGAAAGCCAACAAGACCCAACTTTGCCCAAGTGAAAGCAAGGCAGAAATCGTGCATTTATTTTCTATATTTATCTCTTAACATGGTAAACCACACATGGTAACCACGCGGTAGCAGAAGATGAACGTTCAGATAAAAATAGTATATTTTGTGAGAACACTGGTATACGTTTGCAAAAACGAAAATATTTTTGTTACTTTTAATTTTTACTTTTTTTGTTAACTGTTATTTTTTTTTACTATCTTATTAGTAAAAAAAAATAGACCCTAGATAGATAGAAAGAAAAGATAGATTATATAATAAATTGCAAATATTTAAAGAGAAAGATAATAAAATAAGAAATACAATAAACGAAAGAGAATAATATAAGTAGTATTTTTGAACTTCTTGGTATCGATATCATCGATTTAATTTATGGAAAAAGTAAATTAAACTTTTAAAATTATCACTTCTGTAAAAATTCGAATCGTCCAAAAATGTGGAACGCTTCACGATTTTGCGTGTCATCCTTGCGCAGGGGCCATGCTAATCTTCTCTGTATCGTTCCAATTTTAGTATATGTACTGCCGAAGCAAGTACATTTAAATTGTGTCAAATTTCGAATCGATACCTACAAAGTGTCAAAACTTTGATTGCGCGATTCAGGACTCTATTGATAACGCTTACAATGTATGAAAGGTTGTTACAGCGCCATCTATTGACAGGAAAATACTAACTACACCAAGACAGTAGAGTAAAGGTATGTTCATATGAGTAACATTTCTAAAAGTAAAAAATGTTATTAAGTTAAATACAAAAAGATTGTATTATTATTAAATAATAAAAGCCTTCATTTAAATTAAATAAAAAAGGGAGAAATCAAAATACAAATAACTGTTTAAAATGATTTAATAAATTCATAAAATCAGAATTCAGATTATCTCTGAGACATTATTATGGCTAATTAAATAAAATTAATAAATGCATTTCATATAAAAAAAAAACGAAAAATATTTACAAATGTTTATCTAAAAATAAATTATGGACGGAATCCGTTTTTAACTAAAATTAATATATTTAAATTTTCTAAAATGTAAAAATACTTTATTTAATTTAATAATTTTAGTTTTTTATTGGAACTAATTTTACTAAAATCTTGCCCTTGGCAGTTTTTTTATTTAGACATTTTTACAAAAGTATTTTTTACTTATTATATAAATTCGTATATTTTACCTACATGTATTGTAAAAACTATTTTTATGAGAGTGAACATTTATTTTTTATGTAACAAAGACCGTAAAAAAATTTGTTGTGTTCTTTTTTTATTTTGAAATTTTATAAAAATAAAGTGTCTGTTCGTAAAAAATATTTGAAATAACATATTTTTTGTGCTCTTCTTTGTTAACAAAAAAAAAACAACTTTGTGCAGATCTTTGAAAGTTAATAAATGGTCAGCCTCATTCATTACAATCCAATTCAAATAATAATAGAAATAAACTATAACAAAAAAACCTAATAACATTTTTTTAATAATCAAATATTTTATAAAGGTTTAATTTAAAAAAAACGGAACCATTTTTTTTTTGATTTTCTAAAAATATGTTGTTTTTTTGTCTTTCCTATTATTATTTGAATCGCAGTATATTTGTTTATACTAAATTGGCAGCTATAAGCTGACTTAAATTGACAAACTTGTCATAAGACGCTCCCCACTTTGAATAAATACCTTTTTTTACAATAAAACATAATTTTTGGACCAATAAGCACCAGTCACTAATATGTGATTTTCATAAAAAAGTTAAATTTTTATTTTTGTTCAATAAAAATATTTAAAATGTGTCCCTTTAATTTTTGACTGCAAAAATATTCTTGCTTCGAAAAGGCTATTTTTTCAATACAAGAAATAAATCAGCCTAATTTAAACATTATAGCCATGGCTATTTTTACTAATGTTATTTATTCGTCTAAAACACGACTTTTTAATACAAGATGTATTTATTCTGCATATAATTGTTCATTACCAAATTCGGTTATCGATTTTGGAAATCTGAGTTATTTTTAGTACATTAACACAGAAATATCCATTCTGCAAACTAGCTTTAAAACTGCAACTTCGCAGTTTTGATAGTCTCTTTGTAGAACAATAATATCTGGCCAATATAATATACTAATAACCATTTAACAGACCGGCTTTCAAAACTGCAGTCACTGCAATTTTCAATAACTTGTTTATTTTTTCTAAAATAACAGATTTAGGTCAATCGTACATAAAATAACCATTTACTAAAACTGCAAAAGGCTAACAAAACTGCAGTCACTGCAATTTCCTTTTCTTTACAATAATCATATTTGTTCAATCGTACGTAAAATTAACGATACTGCAGACCGGCTATAAAACTGCAGTCACTGCAAACCTTAAAGCCTTTCTTCCTAAAACAGTAATATCTGGTTGATCCAGTCCCGGAACTCTGAGATCCGTGTGTAGACCCCGGGCTGGTTGGGCTCCGCGCAGCCGATGCCCCAGGAGATGATGCCGCCGAGAACGAACCGGTCGTCGCGTTCCCGTCTAACTACCATTGGGCCACCACTGTCACCTGAAATGGGGGAATTTGTGTTTTTTAGTGAGATGTTGTGTTGAAATTATATTAGCTTTTTTGACTGAGTAATTTGTGCAAAATATACTATAAATAGTTAAGAACTGAACTTATGATAAATGCTTCTAATATCTTTCTGAGTAATGTAAGGGCAAACAGGGGAGATGTTTGTCTAACAAGGCGACAAAGGTTACATAAGAAATGATTGTAAATAAAACCATTCAATACTAATAAAAACAAGTCAATATTACTATATATTGACTTGTTTTTATTAGTATTTGTTAAGTAAATTAAAGAAAATATTATACAACGTTGATAAAAGCTAGAGGCATTAAATGAAACCACATATTCTGTATATCATTATAAGGCTACACAACAAAAATCAAATCAATGTAAGCAATAGTTTAGTCACAGGATATTTTTTTAGTTTTTTTTTAGTTTGAACATGCTGTATCTTCCTGATTAGGTGACTAAGTTTTATAGGCATGGTCCGAAACTAGTCGGGCTATCCCGATAAATACGCGTGAGTACACCGTTATAACGTTTTAAGTATGAATCATCCTCACGAAAGTTATTATAAAAATATTGCTTACATTGATTTGATTTTTGTTGTATAGCCTTATAATGATATACAGAATATGTGGTTTCATTTAATGCCTCTCGCTTTTATCAACGTTGTATACGGATTTGCAAAATATACCCTGTCAATCCCTAAAAAACTAAGTTTGAGAAAATTTTAAGCTGCTAAATAAAATTGGTAAGCTAAATTTAATGGGCAGGTAGTCTTATTTTATGTAAACAACTTACCTTCACAACTATCAGCGCCGCCTCTACTGCGTCCGGCGCAGATGAATATGTTAGGGATGTGCTCGTTGTAACCGGCGGCCTGGTACATAGCCTCGCACGCCGAGTTGTTGATCACCGGGACCTTTACCTCTTGCAGGACACTCGGGAGTGGTCCCTCTGGAAATGGAGTGTTGTAAGTTGCAGAAGTTATAGCCGATAGTGGAGGCTATATACTTGAACATAAAAAGTTATTTACTACTTCTATATTAATAATCGCGTAGTGGTCACGATTGACCCAATGAGAGTTTTTGTTTAAGATTGCAATAGAATAGCTTTATTAGTAGGAATATGGAACAGGAAAGTTGTTATAGATTTTTTTTCCATAATATTCTGGCGTTTTCGGCATAAAATAGTTAAATAGTTTGATCCCCGTGGAGGACAAGTATTTATGTGATCCAAGAATTCTTGTTCTGAGTATGAATGTATTTGTGCATGTGACTTGAATGTCTATGAAACTTTCCGCGACAGAAGGATTAGATTCCCTATAGCGGGAGTCGTTTTTTATTATTATTAAATTAATTATACGTGCTTATGACTGTGGTCTATAAAAACTTGGTCCAAGTCTGGGCTTTTTGTACCTATATTCATTTATTGTTTTTGCCGTTTCTGAAGTTTCTTAGAACTTTTAAATTCGATACTTCAACAACGTTGCAACACAGTCCCTAGTTTACCAGCACAATAAATTGACGAGTAGAACACTTAAGATTTAATTTTCGCAGAACTTCTTTTAGAGATTATTCTATTAACATTATTAACTTACCGTCAAACAGTCTTCCCCAGCCTGTGACGTAGGCGGTCTTCCCAACGTAGTCGCTGTCGTCATCCGGCACGCACACGGGTAAAATGTTAGGCTGGAACGTAACTGGCTCGTAGAACCTGGAAACAAAACAAAATTGCATTAAAACTAGCTGTAGCAAGCGATTTCGTTCGCGAAAAAATTGGGGTGAATAATAAATGTTAAATTCTCAGACCTACTGAATGCATATACAAAATTTCAAGAGAATGGGTCCAGTCGTTTCGCAGGAGTACGGTAACTAATATTGTGACACGGCAGCTTAGTTTTTATAAGCGAGTGACGACAAACAGATATTTGAAGGCTAACTTCGACTACTTCACCGACTTTAAGTCTACTTGCGTACATCTTGATGTGTTTTTGAATGCCGTTTAAAGCGACACGACTAATGAATTGAATTCCTTAGCGTTTAGATAGACGCGCCACATTTTAACTGCAATCCAACCAAAAGTTGCTGTTCGGATGCAGTTGGTCCGACTGCAGTAGAACTGCAAACCAACCGTCTGTCTACAGTCTAATCGTTACGAAGACTAGTTCCTAAGTAAGGCACGGATTGTTTCGTAAGAATAAGAATAAGAATAAGAACCGGACGTCAACGTATCGGCACAACGTCTGTCGGATCAAGTGCGTGTCATTCAACGTAGCCATAGGTTGGATGATGCGACGCTTGATCGAATACGCTCTGAACTACAGTCACTAGCGGTAGTGCCAGTACCTAGCACGCCGCCTACCAACCCAGCTGACGGGGAAAATGACGACGGTGTTTTAACTGTAAGTACCCAGTGCAATAACGTTATAAGGAGTACTTTGGAAGATGTGATTCGGGAGTATCGAAGTGCACCGCCCGATCTGAGACCTCGTATACCTCGTTTGCCCATGCATAATAAAAATAAATCTATAGTGGGTGCCCTGGATTCGCTGCTCCCGACCTACTTTGAGAGCAGTGAAAACCTCATCGACACGCACTCGATCTTGTACTGTGCGGCTCTAACGGCATGTCGTGTAGCTAATGTTGCAATTAGTCCAAGAAACATAGCTGCACGACCAAAACCAGCCGTTCCAGCTTGGCAGCGCAGGATAGAGCTGCGTGTCGCTGGGGCTAGGACACTCATTGCAAAATTAATTGCTTTTAGGGGGGGTAATTTTCGGCCTAGGGTGATGCGCTTTGTAAAGCGGGCATTTGCTGGGACTAATGTTGGTCCCAGCGAATATAATGCTCGTGTTACGGAGCGCATCGATTTTTTCAAACAAAAAGTGTATGCATGGGCAAACCGTATCCGACGTTATAAGTGTCGGGTGGAGCGCTATCACCTGAATCACATGTTCCAGAGAGATCAGAGACGGGTACATAGAGCATGGGAGCAACCTGATCATGGTGTGGATGGTGGGTGCCTGCCGGATGATGACGTCACGAATTCATTCTGGCGGAGCATCTGGTCGGCGCCCGTCAGCCACTCTGAAGGCGATTGGATGAGAGAGGTTGAGCGATCATGTGAGCATATACAGGAGATGGGGGCAATTACTATCAGCCCCCAAGATGTAGCCTCTGCAGTCTGTCCAATGTCCAACTGGAAATCACCAGGACCGGACGGACTGCAGAACTTTTGGTTAAAATGGCTGCAGAGCTCGCATGGTTGCTTGGCATCTCAATTCCAGTCTGCCGTAGAATCGGGGTCGCTCCCAGAGTTCTTGACTACAGGTAGTACCCATCTGCTCCATAAAACAGGTAGTACCACGGATCCTAAAAATTACAGGCCTATTACGTGCCTACCCACCATCTATAAGCTTCTCACATCCATTCTGAGAGAAAAGATTAATAATCATATAGATAGCTTTTCTATTATGTCTGCCTCTCAGAATGGATGTAGAAGTGGATCCCGTGGTACTAAGGAGCTACTCCTTATTGACATGACCATATGCCAACAGGTTCGCCGCTCTAAGAAGGATCTATCGACATGTTGGATAGATTATAAGAAGGCCTACGATTCGGTGCCGCATACATGGCTCATGAGGGTGTTGGAGCTGTATAAAATTAATACAACTTTACACGCCTTCTTGTTGTCATGTATGAGGCAGTGGAGTACGGTACTTCACTATCCAGGATGTAGGGATATCCGACGGAGAGGTGAACCTATTAAGATTGAGCGTGGAATATTCCAGGGTGACAGTTTGAGTCCACTGTGGTTTTGCTTAGCCCTGAATCCTCTCAGCACTCTGCTTGAGGGTTCAGGGCAAGGCTATACGTTGCGGAGAGGTAGCCAGGTAATCTCCCACTTGTTATACATGGATGACCTTAAATTATTTGCCTCCAGTGAGTTGCAACTGATGAAGTTACTAAAGATCACTGAAAGCTTCAGTAATTCCATCAGAATGGAATTTGGTGTTGACAAATGTGCAGTCATGCATGTAAAACGAGGTAGGATTATGGAATCCCAGGGCATTCAGCTCTCGGATTCTATAAACCTGAGGTCACTTTCTGCAACGGAAACATACAAGTACTTGGGTATGTCAGAGGCGTTAGGCATCAGTGTTGCTGACATGAAACAAACATTACAGACACGTTTCTTTGGCCGCCTGAATAAGGTACTGAAAAGTGTCTTATCGGGTGGTAACAAGGTGCGTGCCTTTAATGGTTGGGTCATGCCCGTGATAATGTACTCCTTTGGCATACTCAAGTGGACTCAGACTGAGTTGGACGCCCTGGATAGGAGAGTCCGGACACTGCTCACTGCCAATCGAATGCACCACCCACGGTCATCTGTGATGAGGTTATATATCCCGCGAAAGTGTGGGGGTCGAGGCTTTCTGAATGCCAAGACCCTTCATAACCGCGAGATATGTAACCTCAGGGAGTACTTCCTCCAGGTGGACGTGGGGATGCATCGAGATGTAGTGGCAGTGGATAAGGGCCTCACACCGCTCGCTCTTGGTAAAGAGAACTGGCACACACCTGTCGTACTAAGCGTCAAAGATCGCAAGGATGTATGGCAAAGCAAGGAGCTACACGGGCGCTATTATCGAGCTCTTCACGGAGCTGATGTCGATTTTCTAGCGTCCGTGGCTTGGCTACGCTTCGGTGATCTCTTTGGAGAAACCGAAGGGTTTGTATGTGCAATTATGGACGAAGTTATCATGACGAACAACTACCGGAAATATATAATTAAGGATGGTACAGTTGACATATGTCGGGCATGTCACTGCCCAGGTGAGTCCTTGAGACATATAGTTTCGGGTTGTTCTCGTCTTGCTAACGGCGAATACTTGCACAGACATAACCAAGTGGCCAGGATTATCCACCAGCAGCTTGCTTTGAAGTACAAACTTGTGGAATCTGAAGTGCCGTACTACAGGTATGTCCCCGACCCAGTTCTCGAAAATGGTCAAGTCACGTTGTACTGGGATCGATCTATCATCACTGACAGGACTATTGTTGCCAATAAGCCTGATATAGTGGTGATAGATCGATCAGAGCGTCGAGCAATGATTGTTGATATTACCGTCCCGCATGATGAGAACCTCGTGAAAGCAGAAAAAGAAAAACAAATAAAATATTTGGACTTAGCTCACGAGGTTGTTGACATGTGGGAGGTGGACTCAGCAATCATTGTGCCGATAGTCGTTACTGCCAATGGCTTAATAGCCAAGAGCCTCGACCAACATCTTCGGAGGCTCTCGTTGGGCGTCTGGGTCAAGGGCTTGATCCAGAAGGCAGTACTGCTTGACACGGCGCGTATTGTGAGGAGGTTCCTCTCTCTGGGGTCCTGACCACCGGCAGCTTGGACCCTGTTCCCGATGCCGGTTGGACACTATTTTTTATATTTTTAAGTGTATATTGTTTTTTTTTTTTATATATATATTTAAAAATATAATCAATATGTATAAATTTAAATAAAGGACAGAATAAGAATATTTATTTGCACAAAACATGGTATAAAAGATGTTACAATAGTCCAATTTGATCACATGTTTAGCTAAAATAATGTAGCATGCAAAATTGTTATTTACTTTACATTTTTATTTTATTTCTAGAAATTGTTTGACACTATAAAAATTCTTATAATTTAACCATTTGTGCAGTTTTATTTTGAACTGTCTTGTATTTAAAGTTTTAATTTGAGATGGTAACTTATTATAAATTCGCACACACATGGCTAAACAACTTTTATTGTATTGTGTTAGTCTTGGGATATCACTAAGTACAAGCCTGTCTGGGTTTCTTCGATTCCGAGGATTCATGTCATTAATTGTCTTAAATAGCTCTTTATGCTTCCTTACAAACATGCCTACTTCATAAATATAAAGACATGGTAATCCAAGTTCTTTGAATATAGGTTGACAAGATTCATCCATCTGTAGTCCACAAATGGCCCTAATACACTTTTTTTGAGCAACAAATACTCTGTTGACGTCTGTACTATTACCCCACAACAAAATGCCATATCGCAGCACTGACTCTACATATGCATGATAGGATATTACAGCTGTTTTGACAATGGTAACTTTTTTGACCTGTCTCAATGCATACACAAATTTGTTTATTCTGTTAGTCACACCATCTATATGTACCTTCCAATTCACTTTCTTGTCTATCGTTAAACCTAAAAACTTTGTTTGCGTCACTTCATTTATTTTTGGTACATTGATTTTAAAATTATTTTTATTGGTAGATTTATTGAATTGAATATATACTGATTTATCTAGATTTATTTTCAAATTATTTATGTCAAGCCATTTAATTAATATGTCAATTGTATTATTTATTTCAGACTCATGATTAATAACGGTATTATTGCATTTATCAGAAGCAACTATAATAGATATATCATCTGCAAACAATATACATTTGTGATGAATATTATCGACAATGTCATTTATATACAATAGGAATAATACAGGACCTAGTACGCTTCCCTGTGGTACACCGTATCTGTTGTGTCTATATTGGGAATAGTAAGGTATCATATCTTTTTTATCATTTATTTTTGTAATTGTCACACATTGCTGTCTATCACTCAAGTACGAAGATATCCACTGTAATGCATGTCCCCGGATCCCCATGGATTCTAGTTTCATTAGTAAGAGATCGTGGGAGACGTTGTCAAATGCCTTTGACATATCAAAGAATAATCCAGTTGTTAAATGTTTATTATTTATATTCGTTAATATAAGTTTTATTAAAGAAAAAATGGCAAGAGTTGTTGATTTCTGTTTTTGGTAACCATGTTGCTCACTTTTTAGAATGTTAAATTTACTGCAGAAATCTATCAATCTTTTATGCATACACTTCTCAAATATCTTCAATATTATGGGTATTAAGGTTATTGGGCGGTAATTACTAATTTCGTATTTTGTTCCTTTTTTGAATAGTGGTTTAACAACTGAAAGCTTTAGTGCATCGGGGAAAGTTCCGCAAGAAAACGATAAATTAATTAAGTACGTTAAAATTTTGGCTATCTCGTCGACAGATGCTTTTATTATTTTGGTATTTATTTCATCATAGCCCTCTGAGCTTGTATTTCGTAGCGACATTATTTCATTTTTCACCTCACTTTCCGTCATGGGTTTGAGAAACATAGAATTGTTCATTTTACTTATGCAAACTAACCATGCAGTTCTATTACAGTCGTGTCAATTGCATCCGAAATGCAATTTGCGGTTGGATTGCAGTTGAAATGCAGTTCATCTGTCTAGATTCTTAGAGCGAGCGCAAATTGCCATTTTCATTATTGATGTTGAAGTTGAAAAACGTATATTGTTTATACAAAGAATCGGTACTTAAAAAAATATATTCTTGTAAGACACAGTTTTAAAAAGAATGCAATAAAATGAAAGACCGACTCTAACATGATTTACCAAAATTCAACAAATATCCTTATTTATATTCCACCCGAATCTTTATAAATGACACAATAAAGACACGCGTCCGACATGCTATACGATTTAAATAAAAATTTATAACACTTTTTACATATTAAACGCCTTACAAAAATGTGGGAACATTACGTTAAATTGAAAGATTACGTGTTTTAACTTCAAAAATATATATTTTGAGCGATTTGTTTGGGAAAGTTTTGGGTAAAATTGGGAGTAAGTTACAATGTTGTAAGGTATTGTTAACTCTATGTAATAAGTTAAAAACTATATCAATCGAAATGATAACCTTTTTCTTTTTTAAGTTGGTTAAAATAGGATTCAGGCGTACGTTAGAATGTTAATTTACATTCTTTATTTGTACCATATTAGTAAAGGCGAATAACGTTTATATTGATGCAAATAACTAATTTATTCAAAAAATAATCAACAGAAAAAAAACATACATTTATGCGTTAATCTGAAAAGTAAAATAAAAAAATACCATATACCTAGTATGATATTTTTTTACTATGATAATATGAGAGAGAGAGTGAGATGACTTTTAAAATCTGAGAGGAAAGTCGAAACAAAAAAAAAGTTTAAAAATACATTATTAATGTCACTAAATTACGTTTAAAATGGTAATAAAAACAACAGTTATAAGCGTAACCTATTAAATATCCGCTACCGATACACTTACGGTTTTTTTATAACCAAATTAATGCTAATATTACTAATGTCATTTAAATAAACAATTCATACGTATAATATTGTCTCGTTCTACATATTAATACCTATAATTATTTAAATTTATGCATCTAGGCTAGCTACGTCCGTGTATTAAATGTTTTTATTTACATTGATATTTGAATTAATTTTATAGTGAATCAAATATTTGATCTTGTGACCTATATTTGCGCATTGGCTTTTTATCATGTAAATAATATTTTTTATCCCTTTCTCAGTTTAGGTTCTTTTTTGTAAAAAATAAAATAAATCGCAATTCTAGATTTCAAACACAATGTTCTATTGTTTTCTATTTTGTCTATGTTATGGGTCATGCAGCCTTTGACATTGCTAAAGTGTATGTAATATAGATTCAAATAGACATGTAAACGTCACTACGCTGAACATACTTGCAAACACCGGTTAAATTTTGTGAAATAAAGAACCGCTATAACATTTCGTTTTCATTAACCATCAAATAAACATATACCACAAATATTTTACCGATTTGGATAAACAAATGTTGATACCTGTGTTAATACGATAGATCATAGAAAAGTAGGAGGAATGGCTGCGTATGTCATTATTAGGAGGTGACGATCAACCTCAGCCTCAACGCCATCTAGTCTCAAACTAAGCAGAGCTTGTATTATGAGTACTAGACAACTAATAACCATACTCATATACTTCTAAATACGTATACATATTATAAATAAATTACACCCAGATGCAGAACAAATGATCTTGCATCACATAAACATTTTTCCTGGGTAAGAATCGAACCCACGACCTCTGGTTTAGCAGTCAGGACCACTAACTACTACCACCCGTGACCACGGTCAGCGCAACTCGGCCGAAACGTCGGGAGAAAAGAAATATCGAATTATATCGCGAGTAACCCAGTTGTCGTCTAAAACACTAACCACTAGACCAACAGACCAATCTAGATAGCGCTAAGCCTACAATACTCCCTGCCGGGGTTGCGGGATGTTCGCGAGAGTTACCGCTCGCCCGGCACCCAAAGGGCTCCAGGAGGAACATAGTGGGTTTTAGTCAGTAAAAGCCTGACACTCCCTCCCGCTGCGCCCACAGCGGGCGGGGTCATTTGATGATTTCCCAGGAAATAAAAGGCCTACAATATTTCGGTAGTCTTGTGTCTCTTCCCTCTTTTCCTCTGTTTCACAGTTCTTACTAAGTTATACTAATAGTGAATGACGCAGTGTGAACTGTAAGGTCAAGTGCAGTGGTGAGTGACCGCAGATCACAGAAATAGCGGACGACCGCCAAATTTTGCACGGGGTTCCGTGGAGCGAAAGAAAAGATAAGAAACTACGTATTTTTTGCTTGTGATCTACTTAGGTAGTTGTATTTTTAGATAATTTTCAATGGCGTTAATTTCAGACAGCTTTTGTTTTTTAACTTCAAAAAGAAGGAGGTTTCTCAATTCCAGGAAACATATGCTTAATTTCTTAAGGAGATTATTTTACGGTATCGATAGACAGAACGATATACCACTTTTGGCCTGATTAAGTCAAAAAGAGTGTGATTATTTTTCGAGCGTTTGTACATATTTTTTTCAGCAACCTTTAAATGCGTCAGAATTAGGCTAGTGACATAGGCGATTTTCGGATGTCACGCGAAAAAATAGAAGGCGATGTTATCTACTTCTTTTCTTAAATAGGCACCAAAAGAAAATTACTAAAATAATTTTCATGAATTTCCGTATTATGTATCTGTAAACATAGAAAGAAAAATCTTACTTTGTATTTAATTATTACTAGAATATAGTCAATCTTCTCCACTTATGGATCCTTAAAAATTGTACCAGAGCGTGTTCACCAATGTGCTAACAGTTTTTATAACAACTCATATCTCTTGGCAATCAGTACACATTAATTATTTTAAACTATAATTATAATGTTTCAGCTATTCCATAGTTTTAAGAATGCGGAGGAGACTTTGAATAATGACATTAACTGGTATGTTACATTTTTAAGTAAATTTGAATAGTTTTGCAAAAAAAATCTCTTTATTTGTATGATAAATGTGTGTGTTTTGTGATAAAAATATCTTAATTTAGAATGCGAACTTCCTTTGTAATGTTTTTTCGGGTAGTTGTATACAAGGTTATTATATGCAAAACGTATTTAGTTATGTAAGGTTTATGATTTATTCGGCAATTTGTTATGTTAAAGAGGTTCTTTGAATGGAACAAGCAAAGTCGCTTTGCTTGTTCCGAAGTGTAGGTGGCCAGGAACCCCTAGACCCATAGATTGATGAAAGGATGCCCTGAAAAAGATAGTTGGCTAAGGGTGGATGCTTCCTTTCCGAGGACCCGACAACCCGACCCGCGAATTGGAGATTCTATTGAAGATATAAAATTGTTTAACCGACTTCAAAATAATCCATTCTATCTATATTCCATTACATTTATACCTATTTACTATGTTACCGAACACTTTGCACTATAATGCCTAGTTTTTATTGCTGAAATAAGCTGTTAAAACCCTTAACGACGCTTAATTACACTATTATTTCTTACTCCAATTACTCTACTATTACTTACTTAAATCTTGTATAAAATATTAGGTATCATGATATGTCTCCTGACTGATTTCGGCCACAGCGGCTAGTGTTACTATGACACCAGCCAGCTACGCGGGACATATAGTGCACAAGCGTGTGCGCAAACACGAGTGCACTCTCTGTTCCTTTACTCTCATAGCCCGATGGGACTACAATCCGACACGACCGGAGAGAGATCAGGCGCAGGACCCACATTTTTACGTGCCTTCCAAAACACAGAATAATATAAATATTATACCATAAAAATAACTTACCGAAGCAAAGCCAGGTCATACTCGAAGGTGGCGGGGTCGAAGTGCGGATGGCTGGCCACGATCTGAACACGTCGCTCTACGAAGCCATAGGGCTCATCTGTCTGCGCTAGATCATGCTCTCCTAGTCGCACCAGTAGCTCTGATGGGGGTACACTGAGGAAAGAAATGGAGAACCATCAGTCATTGCTAAAGAATCGTATGAGCATAGGAAAGATGCATTTCGAATATGAATGAAAAAGGAGTACACGATAGTGACGTCTGATAGAGGAGAATGGAAGAAAAAAACGTGTTTCGCTGACCTCAAGTAAAATGGGATAAGGGCAGGAGGTTGATGATGGTGAATGCGATAGCGAATCCCGTACCCCTGGCTATAGGCAGATGAGGACGCTTCAGTGGTTTTGGCCGGCGTTTCGTTTCCACAAGGAAAAATACCTTACTTTAGACTGCCTATTTATTAAATTCGAGTGAGGCTACGGAACGGAGAAATTAATAAATATTAACCAGTTGTATTCCATAAAATCTTGGCTTCTCTACAACGACCTATTTGTGCGTGACTCTATTTTGCACCCTCAATACTCTCCAAAAAACGGACATCAGTTTCTAGTTTCTTTGCCAATTTCTAGTACTTAATGTATACTAAGGAGATATAGTATATTCAAATAAGTGAACTCGTGCACTACACATTTAAAGTAAAAACAAGGAAACCCACAAATTAATACGACATTGAAGCTACTCAATAATCAGTAGGTCATCTTAAGGAAAACACGTCGGGTCATAAGACTCGTGCCTTCAATTTGTTTTAATAAAGTATGAACATTATTATTTCGAGCTAACCATGTTGGAGGTGTAATTAAATTATTATTTGATCATGAACTTTGCTTGTATGTGTAATGTTATTAATAAAGCAATATTATGTTAACTAAGTAATATTCAGCTAGACGTCATGACAGTAGATGGAGCTGAACAGTAACTCAATGGTGGCCAAGACTTAGAGGTGAAATCCCAGCAGACCGAGGACGAGATGGGCAGACGACCTGACAAAGATAGCAGAAATAGGATGGATGCAAGGCACAAGAGACTAGCGAATGGCATCAACTAAGGGAGGCCTTTGCCCAGCAGTGAGCTATTCAGGGCTGATGATGTTAACTTGATATTCTAATGCAAGGATGGTTTGCATTTATTTACAACAATATTTAACGTTATGGACGTGTCCCTGTGTATAAAAAAAGCTCGCGCAGAGTTACAAAGTAGTTTTGACATAACTTTTTTCCCAGTTTTCTTAGTGCATAATAAATTTAATGATTAGTTATTGATTTTAACGCACGTTTGCCTTTGATCCGCCATTCCTGGTCTAGTGCCCTATAGGGACCTTCCTAAGAGCTATTGTTATACAAGATGTAAAGGGAAAGCCTGTTTTTTTTTAATACCGCGTTTTTACATGATAATAAGAAAGAGAGGATCAACGCCGGGTCGTACAAGGTGGTTCAATAGTTGGGACGAAGAAGAGAGAGATGGAGAGAGCTGTGTGCAAAAGCTAAGCTCTTAAATTAATGATGATGGCATGATAATAAACAGCTTTCTTTAAGGAAGACATAACAAAATAAATTAAATGTTTAGTCTCAATCTCAAGTTAATTAAATCTAGATTTCCCTAATGTATTTTCCTTCACAATTAACGTATTTAATTACGCAAAAAATCGCTAATTGCCTAGTTATTTATTAATTGTATCTGTTTAACTTATCGAGACATCTTCAAAGGAAAAAATCCGGTCCTTTTTTAAAGGACTACAAGGGGACACAGGTCCATTTCAATCAAAATAGAATGGGGCCTTTACCAAGGGCCATCCACCCCTGGTCTATGGAAGAACAGACATGGGCAGTCGAAGGTAGCTACAAGATTATTGTAAAGGAGCATGCAAAAAATTGTATGGGCGCTGTCCCAAGAACCAACAGACTTGGGACTAGTTTCAATATGATTATGAAGTCCCATAAAAAGATAAATATCAATTTTTTTCCCCTAAAGATATGGGGTTATTGAAAAAAAAATAAAAACCTTTTACTTAAATGGGGTGTTAATTTTTTTTTAAATTACCACATTTTAGTTATTAATTACAACACATAATGGTTCAGCTAAACATTTTAGTTATCAATAGCAAAAATATTCAAGTGTATTATGTAATTATGTATATTTTTGATAAAAAAACAACATTTTAGGTTAGTATTTTTAAACATTTCTTTGTTGTTGTTAATTTACTATCAAAGGACCCAATAAACAAGCAGAGGTCAGCAATAGCTGCAAACAAGCCGATATTGCACAGATAAACAACGTGAACTCAGCGGAACGTTCAGGACACGACTGAGGTGCGCGCGCGCATGTTAGCATAATATGGCAAGGGGCGAGGGTACAGTGAGATTAGACCGTTATTTTACCTATGCTTCTCACGGCTGTTCTCTATCAATAGCTTTTTTTATAGTTAAATAGTGTGCCTAAAATTTTTGTACTGAAAAAAGTGAACAAGAATTGTTTTTTTGCACGTTAACCCCATGACTTACGATGATGTCGTCATAATAAAAAATGATCATGATACCATGATGTATTAAATGAGATACGTTTGAAATCTGTTGGTGGGTTGGGACGATTTTTTGCGTAGTCATTTAATATTTTTAATCCATCGATTTCACAATACAGGTTAGTAGAACTGTATGTAACAGTTATGTTTATTACAGAAAAATATGTCAGCTTGTCATGTATTGTAATTATTAAACAATTATGTAGATACCTATAATTGAAATACTTTAAAAATTACTTTTACGTAACAAATTGCACATGCAAACATTATAATAGTAATATACCTACTAATATAATATACTTGCTGTTCTTTAGTTTCGACTGAACGGATTTATCTTATCTTGGTCTTGAAATGTTAGTGGAGGTCTAGGGAAGGTTTAAAAGGTGAGAAAAATCTAATAATTGTCCGGGCAAACCCTAAAAACCATTTTCCTATCTAAACGTTTTCTATTATCATCGTCTTTTTTTATCAATTGGGACAGTATGAAGTTTTCAAAATTTGTAATCCTGGTTTTGTCATGTTTCCCTTCACCGTGTGTTAATGTTATAATATTAGAATTACATAAATGAATATTAAAACTTACTGTTCAACACAATGAGCTGCAGTGATCGCCCAGTTTTCATTCAGCAGTGCTGCGCCACATTTATGCAGATACGTTGAGGTCCTGTACTGCCTCAAGGAGATTTGCCACGGCCATTGCCCAAAGCCGGACTTTGTCCCGCCGACTATCCTGCCCTGTGGAGCCTGCCAAAGTCTTCGCCCGCACACTGCGAGTACCAATAATGTTGAGTTTAGAATCATTGTGGGGTTTTATTTAGTGGAAGTTAATTAGTGCAAGTTATTTAGTGGAATAGAAACTTCTTTTGTTTTTAGTTCTTTTTTTAAAGATATTATGCTCTGTTTCCACACGGAGGTGTGTAAAGACAATCGAATTTTAGAGACTTCTTTTGTTTTTCGTTTTTTAAAGATATTATGCTTTATGTTCAAACACGGAGGTTTAAATGCGATTGAAGTTGTGATAGCCTAGTGGTAAGTCTGGACTGCCAAGTCAAAGGTCATGAGTTCGATCCCCAGCGCGCTCCGACTTTTCTAGGGATGTGCGCGGTTGTATTTTTAAAGGGTCTGTTGTCACGTCAGAAGCCTACGGAAGGTTTAAATTCTAGCACCAGGTTTTACATCACCCATACGAAAGGAAGAAGAAGATTTATTTATTTGTTGTGTTAGTTTTTTTATTGGCTGGTATTAAAAGTTTTATTTCGTCGTTTTAATTTATTTGTATTTTAATCCATTTTCGTTGAGTTTTTCAGTTCCAAGTTTTGATTTTAATAGATTTATTATTTTTGTTCTGTTTCTCTATTTGTTACGTATTTTGAAGAATAATTCTTACTTAATTTACAATGAATTTAAACACATTTATAGTGTTATTTCAATTTCATTTCTTATAAAAGGTTTCCATACTGTTTACAACGCACAAGTCTTGCCTATTTTTTCTACGGGTCGTTGAACTAAAGTTTCTGATTGTTATCAACTTGGTTCATATAAAAACTGTTCAGTTTATGACTAGGTATTAAAACTAGATGCAATGGAAGGTTCTAGCTTCAATCCAAGGTCAGTAATACATCTTTGCGCAAACATAGGCCACAAAAAGATCGATACACCTATTTTTTGTTTTTATTTTGTTCAGAAATTATTTGGTATGTTTTTGTCAGTGTTAAAGATTTTTCTTTAATTAAAAGTTTGTGCTGATACACTAAAAAGTTTATGGTCAATTTATTTTCAGTCCTTTAAGACAGGTAAATTAATAAAAATAATATTATTAGATATTTAAGTCTTATATACAGGAACTTTTGAGCACTTCTATCGCGTAGAGACACTGTATATTACTTTAACACAAACACTAGTATAATTCACGACGATATTTATCGTCATAGTCCCACAATTTCTTTATTTTTTTCATTATTACTGTCAAAGTCCAAAGGACTTCTTCCCGAGTCACAATTTACTTAAACACGAACGCGTCGAAACCACGAGTGGTAATAAAAAAAACAACTGAATTTCGAAGTCACACTTAAATTTCGAACGAAAAACTAATACCAACTTAATAAAAGAATCACAATTTAATTTTAAAACACACACTAGGCATTCGTAATTTAAAATTGTATTTTTTTTAAACGTCAGGCTTCGGTAACAAGATTCGTCCTTGCGAACGCCTTGGCCGTGGCGTGCGGTCGCGTCGCGATCTCACAACTCTTTGTTTGAACGTCGAACAGTTTTTTATTTTTTTATTATTGTTTATACACTGGCTGTAGAACATTTTGTCGGGACTACAGAGGTTAAAGACCTGGCTGGTTATTTATGTTGTTATTTTGAAATAAGAACGAAAGTTGAGGGATGGAGGGTTTTCCTTTAATTTTGATGGTTGTATAGTTTTTAATAACGACATTTACGTTCATTTCAATAGGAACAATTTATTTTGTAATTATTTTTAGTACGTCAGAGAGTCTTGCGGTTTTTATTTATTTTTCCATATTATTACTTACGACAGAAAATAAATAAGTTGTCCACATAGCATTGAACTGTCTCTAACTACTTAAAAAAATCTACAAACACATCAGATACAATCGTGGGAATCGTTTAATTGTTTAAAACGTATAATTATTTATAGTTTAATAAACAAACAATAATTGACCTCAATTTATAAGCAAATAAATAAAACAGATCCTAAATAAAATAAATGTGTTTTTGTTCACGAATTTTATGCTAATAGAAATACGTTGACCCATTGATGAGTCACATAATATGTTCATATTATGAACATTTAGATTCTGTTTATAGGTGATAATTAATTAACTAATTTGGTGACCCACAGCAGGGGTAAATAAATATCAATTAATTATCTTAGGTTTTGTTAATTTATTCAAATGTAATAAAACTAAAGAGGTTATTTGAATACAGTTTTTTCTGTAAGTTGGCATCAGCCGTATTTGAAATAAACTTTTTGTATCTCATAGTTCCTTTTTTTTTTTCAAAATGAAAATTATGAGCAGATATAGAGGGTCGAAGATCTCCACGCAATGTAAGATTGTCTTCACTTACGGGTGTCTTTACTCCACGGGACATATCTAATAAGCTATAACATAACTAGCAAGCTAGTTTACAAAAATGAATGTTATCAGTAAAAGAATTTCGGAGGCATGCGGACTTATTTGCTTTTTACTTTTAGTTTCATTTAGTAGTGATTCCAAAGTTTCTCTAGAGCAAGGGAAAATACACTCTATGCATCATCATGGTGATGTAAAAAAAAACGGCTCCCACAGTACGGAATTTAATCCTTATATCGCGGGAGCGTTCACAGACATTCATTTCACATTCACAAAGACACCCTGACTCAGAACAAGACTTTGTAAATCGCACAAAGTCTTGTTTTGTGCTACGCGGGGAACGTATGTAACAAGTCGCGTACAGTGGTAATTGGCGCGGAGAACTATAACACTCGGTTATCCGTGCAGCATGTCAAATTGTATTTATGTCTCCGTGTTGAAGCAAAGAGCATAAAAATATATCTAACTACTTGTAAATCTTAAATCTATACCTACAAAGTCAGTACCGAGTAATTCAAATAAATAAGCTGTAAGATTAATATTATGATACACTATTTATACAGTATGCCTTCAATAAATCTTAAACTAATCAATTAAACATTGCCTATAATATATTGTTAGCAGAATTCTAAAGTGCAGTTGCTAGTTACATGGTAATTACAGTTATGTAGGTAAGATATGATTGTAAATAAATCCTATAGCCTTCTGTCTGTGATAAGCTACAATTAATAATGTAATGGCTTACTGCCTGTTTTAAAAACTGCAAGTTTATGATGGAAAACTTGACTGTTTACCACCTTATTAAAGTAATATTATCGCAGTTGTGGAAGCGTGACAGCGCACTACACGGCGTAGAGCGGCGTCTCTCTTCCACAACTGCAAATCCTGCTTTTATAAGTAGTCTTAAACCCTTTAGAAGTAAGCTTGAGCATAGATTAGGGAATGGCAACTCAGACAAATCAAGAAATATCAATTAAAAAGCTGTTTACGATATATTATTTCATAGTTTCGTTCTAGACTTTAAAAGATTTGGTTCTAGAAACAGCAGAATATTATGAATCTCAGTTTAAGTAACGCATACTGTAACGATATTCTTTCAAATAAACAAATTTTCTGTTTTATTAAGATTTTTTTTCTTATTATTTAACTGCTTATAAATTTTCAATTGATCAGTATTGACATATATTCATTCGTATTTGAATGAATCTGTAATTAAAGTCTTAACTACGCGTGCGTAACGATGAAGACATATTTATCGATTAAGTAATACTTAAGGCAAAATGGTAATTTTAATTAACTGACTATCGATGGGACCGTTGCTCTAGTGGTTAGTGGCCCTGACTGCTATACTAGAGGTCGTGGGTTCGATTCCCATCCAAGACAAATATTTGTGTGATGAGCACTCGATAATTTGATCTGTGTCTGGGTGTAATTATCTATAATATGTATGTATTTAGAAATATATAAGTATGATTAACAGTTGAGTAGTACTCATAATACAAGCTCTGCTTAGTTTGAGTGTAGGTGGCGTTGTGTGAAAGTCGTGGAATATTAAAAAACAAAATAGATTTTAGTTAGGGAGCATAAATTCAGACTTACCAACACCATTGGAACAACTATGCCACTGATATTGAGCTGTATTCGCTTTTCTAGTAAATAAATTGTAAAAAGAGAAACCTCCTTTTACGATATTCTTCTTAGTGTATTGTATTCCGATTAATTGTATTAAACTAACTACCACATTTTTGAACGATAATAAACACAAAATGATTTAATCATCTGTATTTTTTAAACGCTGTAATTTGCGGTCAACCAATCAAAGTCGTGACCAATTGATTTGACAACATATTTAATTGATCATCGAAAAAACCAGGACTCGAACTACGAACAATAAAGCGACAATCGTATATGTACAGTTTATGTTTAATATTTTCCATATAAGTCCACATGTATTCTGCCGGGGTTGCGGGATTTTCGTGAGAGTTACCGCTCGCCCGGCACTCAAAGGGCTCCAGGAGGAACATAGTGGGTTTTAGTCAGTAAAAATCTAACACTCCCACTGCACCCACAGTGGTCGGGGTCATTTGATGATTTCTCACGAAAAAAGTCTACATATATTATTTGTTTGTGCTACAAAAAGCCATAGAATCAAAATACCTAAATAGCCTCAATACCTTTGTCTGTTAGGTTCACAGCACTTTGAACTGGCCGACCTCAGTTAACCGTCAGTTAGCGCACAGGCACACACAGTTTAACAGTCGAAACAATCTTATAACAATGGTTTATAATTACTGTAGTTATCAAGCAATTAGCATCATGCCAGTTAGTAACTTCCGTATTTTATTGATAGAGGTTTTATTAATATTATCATTTGTATTAAATTTTAACCTATTTTTTTTTGGGTTTAGTGACTTGCGATATAATTCGATGTTTCGTTTCGGTCAACTCGACCGAAACGTCGGGAAAAAAGAAATATCGAATTATATCGCGAATGAGACCCGTTTGTCGTCAAAAATGTGTGTACAAATCGGGAAAGTCTAAAAACATTTAGTGATTTATTTAAGCGTTTTTCTTTTTGCATGAAATCATTTGTTCTGTAAGTAGGATAATTATATTACTTTACATGTCTTATATTCGTTTCGAGCTCGCTGGATTCGACATTTCGTAACTGACTACCCTGAGAAGAAATGTCGAAACAAACTCAGGGGTCCCTGTCTCTTTTAAAGTCCAGACTTTTAATGTTAATCGAGTGTGAGTGTATAAAAAAGTATAGAGTATTTACTGGACTGGGCTTTTGAAGACTCCTGGTTGATGTATTACTTGGTGTCAGAGTTTTAAGCCGCGTATGCCTCAGACGTGGCAAAAGACACCCCTCAATTATTATGTTTTCGTTTTAAAATATGTCATTGTAAGCAGTTCCACTCGCAACGTAAGTCGATAAATAAAGGTGGATTTAGGGAATATCAAATATGTTTAAAACTTCTTTAATATTAGTATTCAGTATTAGTAGCTAGGGTTTTAGAAACATTTTTTAAGTTTTAATACTTAGTTTTGGTACTTTATTGTTTTCAGAAGGCTTGTACAGATGTTAATGAACTTTTTTACTGCCTAAATATCCAGTTTAATCACGATTACAAGTATTACAAATTATTTCTTGTAAGACTGCTGCAGTTGTGGAAGAGAGACGCCGCTCTACGCCGTGTAGTGTACTGTCTCTCTTTCACAACTACATTCATATTACTTTTGAAAGAAGTTGATAGTCGTGTCACGCCGAGCCAAGTCAATTACAGGTTACAAAATAAAAGAAAAATAATTCAATATTGAATTGTGAACAAATAATAACAACATTTATGTTGTCCATCAAATTGAATTTCTAGTAATCGATTAATTACAAACGCAACAATTGTAAAAAGGAAAATAACTAACTAATTAGACTCGAGGACTACTAATGATGATCAAATGATGATTGATTCGGAATAATCATCGAATTATTCCATCATTTCTTGATTTATTGCCGATTACAATGATAGGAAAATGTTTGTAAATATGTATAATGAAGGAGAGGTTTTTGTGGTGAACTGTTTTTAATGAAACGATCTATGCATTTAGCTCTGTCTTTGACTGATCTTTTAAAGTACGCAATTTAATTTTATGCGGTTTTTTTAATAGGTACAATGTTTCAAAACGAAGATTTACATGTATAATACATAAGCATTGCTGTGCGAAGTCGTATTACATTAGTTCATGATTTTATTTACGTTAGAGTAGTGAGACATACATCGGTTTGTTTTTTTGTTTTATATTTAATTTATATTTTACGCGAATGTGTTTACTAGACAATTAATTCCCGTTTGTGATATATTTTATTGTTTTATTTCTTGCATGGCTTCTTATATTCGATTACCGTGGATATTTAAACATTTATTTGTTTTTAAGTTTTAAAGGAAATCAAATATTATTGAATTTTTGATAACATTAATAACTTCATATCATTATTATGAGCAAAACTCACCGTTTTTGTAGTTGGACATGTTGATAGCAGCCGTTGTTGTCTCCGGGACTACAGTTGTAGTTACATCTTCTGCAATAATAATAGATTTCAATAGTAACAAAATTACAATAAAGGATAACAATCTAAAAAGTGCTTAACAAAGGTTACCTAAATTTTAAGTTTTTTATGGAAAAAGTAGGGTTCTTCTTTTAAAAACGTATGTAAGAACAGTGTGGCTAAGTTTTTTTATTTTAGGCAGCTCAGATTCAATATCAAATTGCTCAAGAGAAGCACCAGTAAAACATAAAAATAAATCTTCTTAAATGTCAAAAAGTGGCTCCAATATAGGTCGCAAAAAACATACACACAAACACCAATTCCACAATTTCAAGTTCAATAAAATCTCATAAGAAAAACTTACCAGTAGTCTTAATACTTTCAGTGGTACTTAAAGTGCCATTCTCACTCTCAGTGACATTTTCAGAGGAAACAGAACTGAAAGTAGTCAGTCCGGTACTTGAAGTTGAAGTAACAATAGTTGTTTCAGCTCTTTGAGTTGTAGACGAAGGCAATTCAGTTGTAGTTGTCGATGTAGATGACGATAACTGTGTTGTAGACGCCTCAGTTGATGTAGTTTCAGGTAATGGTGATGCTGTCGATGTTGTCGTTAACGGTGCAGCTGTTGTTGTCGTTGTCGTTGAGGTTGTAGTTGTAGGTGATGCTTTTGTTGTTGAAGTTGTCGTTTCAGGTTTTGGTGGTATCGTTGATATTAATACCCAGCCTTCGGTTTGCCATTTTTCTGTAATGTCAGATGGATTTGTTGAGTTTGGTGTAGGTAAGCTCTATTATATTAGGCATAGATTGTGAAACAATTGTGGGTGCCGCTGCCACTGATGGCACCCACCCGACGCAATTTACCATCTTATATACAAAATTTTCATGTCACAGTGTTCGTTCCCGTACTCCTCGGAAACGGCTTGACTGATTCTATTGAAATTTTGTGAGAATCGGCCAACATCTATTTCTTTTTCCAAGATTCTCTTTAAAACTTTCGCGGGAGTGTTACCAACGCGTACAAAGTTGCGGGCAAATAGTAAAATTATTGCAAACTTACAAACATTCAATTTTATATACAGATGGTCTACTATCATAAGGTTCTGAATCACTTACATAATATAGTTCAAACAAAAAGTTTTTGCATAAGGAAAATAGCGAAGTGAGTAATAATTTATTTTTTGCTAGTCTACGTTTAAATCTAAACAGGAAATGTGTCGTTAAGGCAGATTATCTTAAGGATGTATTAATTTTCAGTTGGCAGACAGTAATCTTATGACGGGAGCAAAAAGTTGGAGATGTTTCCATGTTAGGAAGCTGTTTTGGTAGGTTAATTTGTGTGGTAGAGTAAGAATAATTAAAGAAGAACAGTGGGCGGCAATAGGCTGATGATGATGATAAATGAAAGAAAGAGAAGAAAATGTGTAGTAGTAATTACCTACTCATTTATATCTATGAATTATTCTATTGAAGTACGATTCGAGTCGTGATTGTCTTGTGGCTCTATGAACAGATTTGTACGCTCGAGGTAACCAATTCGAATCCGTACCTTCGTGAGGTTGTGACATTTTATTATTTGTTTTTTGGACTTTTGGACCGCATACGTCATATAGTAGGTAGGTACCTACTATGCGTTCATGTCATCCAGTACATACTGCATTGAACTTAATTAAAATTCTACAAAACCTTTTAGCTTTACTTCAGCTACAAGTAAGTACTTTAAGCAATGAATTTCGCACGAAATACTTCACCTTGATTTTAGCACATCTTAGATAAGGACGACCGTCAAATTAAGGTTGACATAAATCTGTGTTTATTTGCGGAAGTTTTTACAACTATTCAACATTAAACAAACGTATTTTCTATACTAATATTATAAAGAGGAAAACTTTGTTTCTTTATAACGAATGAGTTCAAAAACTACTGGACCGATTTTAAAATTCTTTCACCAATCGAAAGCTAAATTATAGATGCTAGATTTAATCGTAAGTTACACTCATAGTTAAGTATAGAATCAAATATGACTTGCTATATAGTCATTAGGTACTTTAAAAAGTACAATCTTTTAGATTTTAGGAATCAGAATTTTTGTAGTGCAGGTTACACCCAATACGTACAAGCTCAGAGCTAATTTAAGAAAAATATATTCTTATATAGATGATATGTACCATTTAATTTCCAAAAAAATTTCATTACAGAGAATCAAACATAACTGTTACGCCTACAATTTGGCAAACTCTTTGCTTTATAAGTTCGGTAACGCTTATGATAGTTACACCCGTTACACATAATTTTACGCTAGTGATTCTTGCACGTAAGACTGTTCTTATGCATATGTAATTTGATGATGTCAGATTTTTATTCAATTTTGGCTTTTCTGTTAGTTTTAGTGCCGCATTTCAGAAGAATGTTTAGATAAGTGTCGTTTTGTCTCTAAATTCCCCCGATTATAAAGCTATAAGGATGAAATTTTAATGATGATGTGTTGATTGCGAGATGACGTCAGATAGGAACGTGTGAAGAAGAAAGCATGCTGCGCAGCCCCGAAATAATAATTGGGATAAAGGCAGGAGAATGTTGGTGATGATAGAGCTACAAGGATCGTTTGGCACGTGGATGACTTTAACATGAGGGCGCTGGTTTGCTTATTTACTTCAAGAATCAACTCAACTTTTAGTCAAATGTGATAGTTTTCCATGTACGACGGCAATTTTTCCGATTTCGGCCACGTGCCAAAAGATCCTTGTCGCATTTGAAATCATGCAGTTTTTGTTTGTACCACCACTTCGGTTTTGATTGAGACATATATGGATTGGGTTATAACAAAGAATCCAAATTGTTGAGATAGCTCAAGCAATCTAATCAAGCAAAAAATTTGACGAGCTAACTCATTTTTGGATTTTTAAACTCCTATATTTCCGTAAACAAAACTCCTCTTTACACCCAACATAAAAATTTCATTTAAAATACACCTAATCCACTAAATTCCCTTACTTCTGCCATTTCTCACGACGATCGTGCAGCGACACAGGTAAGTAGAACAGCATGGTCACGGAAAGTAAGCGCTCGTGATCGATAGCTGAACCAGTACCGTTGTCTTGGACGAGAGCCAATAAACCCACGGTAAACATACAACGAGACTTGTCTGGGTCTGTTCCTATATGATTTAGCTATTTTTTAGTCTTTATCGTTGGTTGTACAACTTGGTGTCAGAGTTTAGATCACCCCTACTCTTAATGTTAGGTGTTGTGCTTGTATCATCATCACCATCGCAATATTCGCCATCCTCAGCCCATCATAGTCCACAGTTGGACATAAGCCTCTCGATTTTCACGCCACTTTTTGTTACTATACTACATCTAGTTTAAGGGCGTCCTATTTGGTTGCATCACAAATCATCAGGTCATAAGTATGTTTGGTTTGTGATTTATCTGATGATTAACAAATAAAGTTTATCTGCCCGAGTAAGACCTGCAATTACATCTAACTCTTTTAGGTCATGTCATATTATCTTGAAATCTGAGTCCTTAGCACGAACGCCGATGAAAATGTATTTTTCCAAACAGAATGTATGGAGAACTATGTTGATATTGTTTTTAACTCTAATCTTTAAAATAAGACTGCTATGCCAAAAAAGAATGTCGTACAGCCTCAATAAAAAAAAAAACACAGTACAGCAGAAAACAATACGACTAAGGGAGCCCGCAGACATACAATTATAAGTTGTCCGACTAAATCGCAGAGTATACCAATAGGTATAATGACATATGCTAGCCCGCACATCTTGTCCAACTAAATCGTCCAACTAACTTATTGGAAACCGATCGTATCAGAAACGAGATTCCCTTCCGATTACGCACAATTAACGCGGCTTGTTACCAATAAAATAAAGTTGGTCAACTAAATTATAAAAGTACGCAATTTAGTTGTTCGATAGTCGGCCAACTTACAATTGTATGTCTGCGGGCTCTCTTACGTTAAATAACAAAAAATACTGAAAAGTTCTCATCAAAAATTATTTTAAACCAAACCCCCGATTCCCGTTATAACAATTTACACCAACCAACGTAAGACAGATTCCCTATTTCCCACAAAACTATGATATAAAAGAAAGTGAGGTTACAATTTCACTAAGACAATACAATGAGTTTGACCCGGCGTGAGTTTGACCTCAATACGTGAGGCGGTTGATAAGTCAAGCTTAGGTTACCGAACTCAAACTTGCACGGTTTGATAGGACGGTAGAGGGAATCTAGGATGGTTTTGTTACTTAATTTCATTAGGAAGTAGCCCTTGTCTGTATAAAGTACCTACTCGAATTATAAGGATTGCAATTTTTTTATGGACTCTATCATTTCAATCTACCAAAGTTTGGAGCCCTAAGTGACATTAGAATTACGGCTAAAGCCAGCGAACTTGTTCGCAAAAAAAAAATAGGTATGACAAATAGATGTTGGCCGATTCTCAGGCCTACTGAATGCATATACAAAATTTCGCCGTTTCGGAGGAGTACGATGACTAACATTGTGACACGGGGATTTTATATATAGTAAGATATGTAGTTAGTCTGAGTGCAGGCTTTAACTATGGTACAAGTCCTTGCTGAGCACTGAAGTAGCGATAGCGATGAAAAAGCAAAACTTTCTTATGCGGCATTAAAACATAAGCTGCTACCAAAGACTTAGTTTCAATATTTTTTGACCACACAAATACTTATCCATGACTTGAAACAAGCAAAAAATTCAAACAAAGATATTGGCAATGTCATCTTTTATACAACTTTGCTGACCAAAAAATTGTTACATATATCTTAACATAAATCACAGCCTTTTTTCATTAGTTCAAGCGTCTTTAGTTATATTATAGTCCTAGCCTTTACTTCACTATATTCTCAAGGTGAAGGTTGTCCATGCAATAATACTTACTTGAAACAATATTTTAATACTTGGCAATTTAAAATGAAATTATACATCGACGTGCTTCTGAATAACTAACAATGATACAAGTCGATATAGGTAATGTTAAGCTATTAAAGGAAGCTACAAAAGTACTCATTTTAACTTGGCATTCGAAAGTAATGGGTTTTTCAAGGCATCATTCTTTAACCTTTAGAATGTCCAAAGACGTAGGACATAGAAAATCTGAAAACTATATTTGTGACCTCCTTTGCTCTATAAGCTAACGATAAGCTTGTAATGCAACTTTGATAGTCATTTTGTTACTTTTAAATGGGACAATCCCGCCACACTTGCTCATAATTACAACTATTAATATACCAAATTCCTGTACCATATTTTTACAAATCAAGATTATTATTTTCTATTTTATAGTATTCTAGCCAGCAAGCCAGGATTTACAATGATGATTAACAAATACTACTCAGCACTTACGGTTAGTGCGTCTAGAGAAACCATTGATAGTCTTGGAATCAGCAACGAATTTAAAGTAAATGGAAAGAAGAAGAAAATGAAACAGAAGTAGTGAATAGCATGAGTAGAAAAACTTTAATAGATTCGATTAATGACGTATATTATTGAACAAAAAAAAACAATTTGCAATGAGACGGAGAGAATCAAAATCAAATTGGAGAAGACTATGTGGTAATCAATAGAGAGATAGTCGGCGGGAGAGTGGAGGGCCTTTTACGCTATAGTGAAACTAAGACAGATAGGGAATAAAAGATCAATTGAATACAAATTGACGTGGCAATGCAATGTATATTGGGTGCAGCTAATTTTACAAACTATGTACGAGTAGGTATAGCAAATTTCGTTGCTCATGACTTTACAAAGAACCATATTTTGAATATCAGATCATTTATTGCTTTCCATAATGTATATTTGGTGGAGAACATAATATTACTGTCACAATTATGGATCCTGATGGGCACAGCAAGATAGAAGAAAGAAAGGCATTAAACTACTTCCAATATGTGGTTGCCCTAAATTCTTTTCGACAGTTATTTGCATGGAATTCGCTACTTAATGCATATACGTAAATGCAAATATTAGCATGTTACCGCTAGAAATTTGTAAACAAACTTTTCGTCAGTCCATCAAATAAACCCATTGAGTCATTGAACTTGTATTTAAAGAATGTGTAGGTGGGTGACAAAAACGTAGGTGAATATATTGCAAGCGGTATTTCTTTGGTTAGTCATCAATCAATGTATGATGATGAAATTATAATGATTAAGCTTTGAGTAGATAGATTAGATTAAGATGAGTAAGGTGCAGGATAAGCGCCTTAAGATGAGAAAAACAATTTAGTGAGTCAGGAAACTCTAAATAATAGAGCAGGTTTTGACGATTAGCTTATGGCTAAATTCTATTCTAAATTCGTTTGCCTTAGATAAAACAGGGAAAGCTCTGTTTAAGTTATTCTTGTATGAGTCAGAATGTCTTAAATAGATCTCAATTTGAAATGACAAAAAAAATCTCAACTCTAGTTTCACGAAGCTATATAAAATAACTTAACTAATCAGATCATTGTATTTATTACTTAAAAGATCTAAGTTAAAAATCGAAATTAACTTACCATCACTCTCAGTAACACGCTCTGGTTCTTTAGTAGCCTCTTCCGAAGTAGTTTCAACCTTCGCAGCTTCAGTAGACGATGACGTCACAATCGGTGACGTAGGAGCTTCAGTCTCGGTCACCACTTGCTCTGTAGTCGTCGTCGCAGCTTCAGTCGTCTCCGTAACTTGGATTGTCGTTTCTTTAACAGCTTCGGTAACTGTAGTTTCAACAGTAACTTCGGAAACAGTTGTTTTCTCAGTCGCTTTTTCGGTTTCAGTTACAGCTGCTTCAGTTGTAGTAATTTCAATGTCTTTTTGAGTTATAGGTGCAATTGTAGTTGTTGTAGATGGTGATGGAGCAACGGTTGTAGAAGTGGTTGTGGTTGAACTAGTTGATGAAGCTGTATTGTTGATGTAAGTAATGGAAACAGATGACGGTCGAGTGAATATAGGTTTCGAACTTGTAGATTGAGGTAGTATAGTAATATTCAGTCTAGGCGGAATTGGTAAAGGTATTTTGGTTGATGGTCGCTTGCTTGGCGGTCTATACGGTGGTTTCCTAGTTGTGTTGTAAACTGGTTTAACTGGTCTAGGTTTGTATGTAGATAAGTATGCAGGCCTGGTATGGTTGTAAGGCTTGTGAGTTGGTCTGAATGTTGGTCTCACTGGTTTGCGAGTAGGTTTAGGTCTTGCTGTTGTTGTAGCTTTTGTGACCTCATCGTTTTCAGGAGCCTTCTCTGTAACGATATTATTAACGTCACTTGACACTGTTTGGAATGTAGATAGCTTAATAGGCAGTTCTGTGATCGGAGTTTCAGTAGCTTTGCTCTCAGGTTTAACAGTAGTTTCGACGATCGCAACGGTTGTCAATTTAACTTCATCGTTAACTATTTTATTATCAATCGTAGTTTGCTCATCAGATTTAGTTTCTAAACTCATAGCTTCTGTTCTATCAAGAACATCACCAGGTTTTTCAGTCACAGTAGTTTTTATCTTTTCCGTTGTAGCTTTCGTAGGGAATATATCAGGTATCTTACTAACTGTTGTTTGAACTTTATCTTCAATTTGTGGATGAACAAAATTAGCACTGTCTATTGAATTATCTTCAATGTTATTGCCTATTATTTGTGGTAGGATGGTCTTGTCTGGTATTTGGCAGCACGATCCGAAGTAGAATCTGTCAATGCAAGTCCCAAGGTGGGTGCCATTGGCTTTGAGGCAATCTATGGCGAACATACATAGTCCTTCTTGACCCGTTCTTCTTGATATGCACGGCAAGTGTCTTATATTTCTAGCTAGTGGCACTGGACCTGGGAAAAGAGAGAAATAGGTTAATATTTGCAATAATTTATTTACAATTATGAATTCGTTTACCGTAACGTTGTGTTTTTTGTAAGAATAAGTTTTTATGAAATCAAAACATTATGAAAATGCATTCAACGACGATTGAACTCACACATACTTCTTTAAAATAGTTCTTACAACCATTTTTCTTCAGATCTATGTAACAGGTAGCCTGAACGCAGGCTTTTACTGCTTCATCGGACTACGGTTTGCAAGTACATATCTTATAAAAGTAGAGTACAACTATAGTTCATTAAATTGAAGAAAATTAGCACATTGATCAAATCACATAAAGAAATTCATCATCATCTTGAGATTCTCACTCTTAACTAAGCTTTTAAATACATTGACATTAATTGAATATCTAAATTAGCAACTTAATGTGTGTATAATTTACTAAGTTATTTTTATGCGTCAACAAAATTAATATTCCTAAATAACGGATTCGGAATTCCCTCTCGATTTTATGTCATAAAGAATACATTGAATAAAATTAAAAGTTTGGCGCCATCAACTTAGTCTAAGTGCTAATTAATGTTGAGTCATTGGTAGTGTGATAAAATGTTAATGATTTGGCTAACTGTGTTTATTGACGTAGAAAACTAGGTATTAAAAATTGTTCCTAAGAAATATGCCCGTTAAACAATTAAGTTTTTTTTCATACCCTATGTTATCCCACTGTTAGGTAAAAAGGTACGTAGTTTTAAATTTTAATGGGAAAGGACAAATTACATACAAAAGATCTACTCGTAAGTCCAGAAAATAGATCAGGAATCTTTGTTTATAAATCTACGAGTAGAGGCATCACGAACAAACATTTTAAAACCATTTATATTTCTAAACATATTTACTTTAAAAGACACCAAAATATGTAAATTAAATAAAACAATAACCAGTACATCTAACCAATATAGCATGAATCACAATAGGAGATATAGTAGTTGACCGATCACAAATAGCCGATAGTAAAAATTAAATTAATGAAGGCGAAAAATCTCAGCTTTTATTTAAATTCTAGACTAACAGCGACATCTACATTGTTTTCCTTATATTCCATCTAACAGTAGCCTTCTAACGAATGACTGAGGCAGTCAATAGATGGCGGTAGCAATAGGTATTGGTTTTGTCAATTAGCACTTTTTCTTTTCTTTTCGTGGGCTCGATTTCCACCCAGGACAAGAGTTTGTGTGATAAGCAAGATCATTTATTCTGTGTCTAGGTGTAATGTATCTATAGTTTGTAAGTATTTTGTAAGTATATAATATATTATAAGAATGTTTATCAGTTGTCTAGTACTCATAATAAAAGCTCTACTTAGTTTGAGATGGCGTTGTGTAATACGTGTGCATAGATGGCGTTATGTGAAAGTCATGGAATATGTACTATGATATTCTAATAATTATAATATTCCATGACTAATTTTAACAAATCGACTTCAAAACAAAGGCACTAAAAATTTAAAAATAAACGGATATTATCATATCTGCGAGATACTGAATGAAGTCGGTGTCAAACCCTTATAGAATAAAACATACACATGGGAACTTGCTGGTTTGGTACCGAGTTCAATCTGATAGGATAATATCCGCTTATTTTTAAGTTTTTTTTTTTGTTAAAGTTAATAATTAATAGATAGAGTGGTGGGAAGGTTTATATGTGTACTTAATATATCAGTATTTCACCCGTGCAAAACTAGCGCTAGTCGCTAGTTGATAATTAAAGTTAAGCTCGCAGTGCTTGAATGAGTAACTTGCATTAATATCTGATTATAATGCCATTGAGACTTGTCGGTGCTTTTAAAAACAAGTTAGCACGATAAGATAAGATCTGAAGAAGTCATTACTGTTTTTGAGACCAGTCTAAGATATTTACTATGGGATATACTAGATATACTAGATAGATAGATAGATAGATATACTAGATACGCAGTAAGATAACTAGTGAACCTAAGTATCGGACTGATAGAGACCTACACTTTACAAAATATATTTTTTTAACTGGAACCAATAAAACTGAAAGTCGAGTCCTTCATAGTTTGGCAAAGATTCTAGAGAGAAGAAAATAGGAATGCGCAATTAAATGTCCTAAAAGAAGACATTTTACTGACTCAAATGCTCTTCCCATTTTAGTAGGTAGTGTTAACAGTAGGGAATTGTGTATTCGTAATGATATATTGATATAATGAACTTATAACCTAAATATATTAAACTTTGTGTAGGTAAATATAGGCCTAATCTCGCGAATGATGGTTTCCCAAGTTGAATATAAAAGTATTTAGGTATACCTAACAATACCACTTTTTATTTTTATATTGCTTTTGATGTACCTATTGTAATTTCTCAAATTACTGTAACTGTTTAGCCGTTGTAATTTGTAAACAAATAAATAAATGAAGTTTTTCAAGAAAGTTACTAAAAATAGGTACCTATTCTAAAATATCTCTTTATCCTTTCAAATTAGCTACATCAAGCTATCAAAACACCCAAAACCCACCCATCCCAGCGTTATCATTACGTACACAATGTACACAAACCGTTTGTTACCCGTCTCGGCACTGACCATTCAAACTTATAACGGGTTACAACAACTTTGACCGACAGATTAACTCCAAAAACAAGTTTAACTGTAGCCACTAGAAATGTGTGGGACAGAAGTTCAATTTAGTTTTGTTCTTTGGTAAAGTTGATAAAGTAAATCATTCTTTGGCTACACTTTAACTAAATCCAATTTTGTCAGTATTCATATTTGTAAAAATCTTGTTTGTAGACTACGTTTTACTCCGATTTCAAAACAAACTTAGAACTTGCCACCGTAAATAAATTAGATTCGTAAGCTCAAGGTAGAAAAAATATGCTAATATAGGTATGTATCAAACTTTAAAGTAGTTCCAAAAAGTTAAAGATAAAGATAAAGATATGTTTATTTGTATGAAACATGTGAAAAAACATTTTAAATGTGGTGTTAACAATATAAATAAGGTATCAACATGTTCTGCCGCATCAGCGTACAAATTTGGCATTTAATAAAATTATATAAATTTCTACAGACTAGGCATTTACTTAACTACAGTTAAAGTCTTTATTTCTTTGTCAATAAAGTGGTAATATAGTGGCATAGAATTATGGGGCAAACGTCCAGCATTCACAGCAGCCATCTATTTGAGTAATCTACTTAAGACATTTATGCTATTGGAATTAAATTAGCTTCCTGTCGTCGCTTATATCATTTTTTTTAGGTATCCGGAAAAATAAAATATGTAACTGTAGATATACGGAAAAATAAGAACTTAAACCTCAAAAATCATTTGTATTTTAAACCATCGATCATCTTTACATCAAATTAAAGCAATACCACAATTTAAATGATATAAGATTATAGTCGAACTGTCGAGTCGTTCGACTCACGACCCTGCCGCCGCGTCAGCTCATGCTTAAGGACTCCGGTTGGGTCCGAAACATGTCGGGTTATTCCGATAAAAACGCGTGAGTAAAGCATTATATCATTTAAGTATGAATAATTCTCACGAAAGTTATTATTAAAATACCACAATTTCTAACATTAGTACATAATTGAATTACTCCACTATACGTGCGCAGTGGTCGCTACGTCACAGAGTACCGTTGGCAAACAAGTCTGTCTCACTCTCCTGACATAGTTATAATTGATTGATAATAGTGACTTTCTTGGTCTGTGATACCCGAGACGTTATATGGGACTGTTTTGAATGAAGTAGAAGTATTTATTTACGAAATAATATAAGACTGGCCTGTTGGTATAGTGGTTAGTAGCTCTGACTACTACACCAGATGTCGTAGGTTCGATCTCGATCGAATTCACATGCAAAGAGACACCCAGACTCAGAACAACTAATTTTTGAACGCACAAATCTTATGCTGCGCAGGAATCGAACCCGAGACACGACGCGCGTCGCGTGGTAATAGGCAAAAATAAATAGCATTCCCATACCGCAACTACTATAGAAAACAAAACTAAATGAAACCGTGGCATTGTTTAATAAGAACAAATAATTTCATCAGATAAATAATCAGATTTTTAGTCAATTAAATTGTATTTTAGACTACAAGATTTTTAACTTTATTGCTTGAAATTAAATGCTTAAAAAAACTGTAAATTATAATTAAAACTGATAGGAAATACTGTAAAATAACATTTTTATATTGAGTTCTTCTTATATACTTTAGTAATATACTGAAATCGTAGTTTTCAGATATAAAACATTGAAATATTACGTTTTAATGCATTTGTCCGTGAATATACATTTCCTAATTATGCAACTGTGTAATTAATATGTTTTATCATAACTATAATATCCTTTGTGGCTCTTAATACAAAAGATATCTTGTAATTATTGAGACCTTGCGGTTCTGTTTTTCGGTTTAACGTGAGGCAAAAACTTATCTATATTTTTGAGGCAAGTACGCGTAGTTTTTTTAAAAAAAACCATTATATTTTCAGATAGAGTTGTAAAGCAAATAAAGTATTGAACATAGACGAATACCGTGTGAGCAAGATTAAGGTGGCAAATCTATGCCAAATCATAGGACTGAATATGCTATGAAATAAAACATGATAAGTTTTGAAACAGTTTTCACTTTTACATTGTCGAATGTCGGTTACAGTCCTAAAAGGATTACCAACTTCTGACCTATCCTGACATTACCCAATTCTTCTATATCGAACGCAATTATTATTACTTTTTCAACAACTATCGTTATATTTTAGTCAATTTATGTAGGTATACAAAAAAATAACAACTATGTACTGAAATGTTCCTCGAGAACGACTCTATGCATTGGGGAAAACAGTCTGAAAATTGGAGCAGCAGTTTCTGAGTTTATCGCGTACAGACAGACACGACGGAGGATTTCGTCTTATAATATGTAGTGATTTGAGTCAACGGCATCGTATAAATATATATTCCATTTATTAGTAAGACAGTTATAAAGAAAATAAGAAAGTATTTTGAAAAACCAATGTATATTTAAAACCTCATACAATTTACTATAACTCATATGATTTTATGTTACCTCCATATTTGGTTTACTGGGTTCCCATACAGTTTGTGTTAAAACGAAAAGAAAGTGGTGACTCACGGAATGTCTTAACTCGCCTCTTATTAGTCAGGCACGACATTAAAAACACATTTACTTTAAGGTGTATTCATACTGTGATAACAACATGCTTTGTTTTGTGACTAAGTGATTGTTCTGACAACTAATCAGGTATGGCATAATGTAGGAAGTATCTTTTTTAAAAATATTTATTTTGAACAACATCTCGCCTGTTCCTCAAACGGTTACAGTCCCCCAAGAACTAATGCAATCGATAATGATGGAATCGCTCATCATTCTCTTAAATTTCAAAGATTTTATGAATGCTAACGTTTTATAACTTGGCGAAACCTTAAGCCATAACTTATTAAGGAATGGTCCTTAATAAGTCTCGAGGACAGAGTGACTACGGAGTCGTATAGTCTAAGACCATATAAAGCAGAAAAGAGCACTGTATAACACACTTACTGCTCGAAGATTTCAGATACGAATATAATCGTAACTTCCTCTTTACATATTAATTCACTAATTAATAAAGCACTTCGAACTTTGAAATAGTAGCTTGTCTGAGTCAATCAAAAAACAAAATCAAAAAGTTTTTATTTCGCGTAGGCCTTCTCAGGCACCTCAAAACGTTACTGACTCTAGTTGCGCGGTTCCAAAATGTCATTCTTATGGAGATGAACCAGCAAGAAACTCCATTAGCATCCTAGCATCTCATTGCAGATCAGATAAGACCACGGAGGTAATACAAAGGATAAGACTGAAAACAGAACCAAACATCGTTTGGCATGTCTGTTCCCACCGAGTATGCATAGGAATATGTTTTTAAAAAGAAATATAATCATTTAATTTACATAGGTTTACACAGACTTCCAATAAAGCGATTTAACATATTCTTTCATAAAAACTTCATAAAGTTAGAGTAAAACTACTGCATTTGTGGAAGCAAGTCATGTATCTACCTTAATATATCTTCTTTCCTGTCCATCCAAAGATTGTCTGGAAGATATCGCTATTAGCGATAAGACCGCCATTGTACCCTTACTGTATATAATTTACTTTTTCACAACTGTAACTACGGTATACAATAAAGAGTATTTTATTCTATTCTAGATGAAATACTACTCGGTGTATATCACCGTCTCGCTTCCACAACTGCAATAATTTTCCTTGAAGAGGTGATGCTAGCCCCCAGCCTCATTTATACAACATAGTTTATCGCTCTCTAAAAACGTTTCCTGCTAACCGTTGGTCGTAACAGTAAATAATAATTGCAGGTCCTAGCTCAGACTATAAATAAATAGAAACGGGTTGTACGCGGATGTTCTGGACTGGTCTCGCTGCTGCAGAAAAATAGATTTGCTCCCTACCTGCTTAGTAATCTTGGTTTCTTACCGGTTTGAAATGGACAAAGAAAACAACATAAGTTATTTGTTTGAACTCTGAATCTTTTGAAATAAAAGCGCATAAGCTAAAGTCAAAACGAAATGTTTTTGGCCATAATCAAACCATAACGTAAGTTGGAATTTGGGTGTCATCGTTCAACGCCATCTAGTTTGATCCCAAGTGAGTTACAATAACTTCTTTGTTTTGAACCATTTTTCACCCAACTCTATATTGGTATAAAGTAAAACTGTAGATTAACTAATGATGCAGATACAATTATACTACATCTATCAATAAAGTGGTTGATATCGTGGTTAAAATACTCAAAACGAATAAAAACAATAGTATAAATATTTTCATATGTCAAATAACACTCAATATGCAATCGCCTTTACTCGTAAATGTCAAAGATATTTAAAAAACCTGAGTCACAGGTGACAGGTCGTTGCCCCAGATATTTATTATTAGTCCACCATAACACATTCATGTTATTTTACATACCTATTGATCTCATGAGACGCAGAAACAGGATATTATTATTATGAAATTGGAAAACATTTATAATTTTGAACGAACCTTGATAATGATGCATAATTTTGCTATTGCTAGACTACCTACCAACTACATAACTTACTAGGTAATTAGCTTAATCAAATAAATTAACACGGCTGCTGTTTCAATCATCTGTCATAGATGCTAGAGGCCAATGATGATGATGAATTAGCTTAATAAATCTAATTAATCAACGCACAAATCTAAGAAAAATACAATCTATATTTAATGAGACAACATATTTTTGTGTATTAGTTGCAGTTAATCTTATATACAGGTGAATATTCCAATCGAAAAAAGACACTGAAAATAGATCCGAGAAAACAGTTTTATTTTTATTTATAGGATACACAATGCACAAAATTTCACAAAACTGGCATCAGTTAGCCATAGACCGAGATATGTGGCAGGAGGTAAGGGATCCATTTGCCCTGCAGTGGGACACTAACAGCTAATGATAATAATATGGGGCTAAATCTGTTGTATCGAATCGGACACAATGGCATAAGATATTGGAGATATCAAATAGAGGCATTCAAAGAGATTTTATAGCTTATAATTTACACTACACCCTGCAATTCAGTAAATAATATGCTTTATCTCTCTACTTTGTAAAGCAAGGACGGTCGCTCTACATAAAAACCAGAATCTAACTGTAAAGAAAAAGGATGAAAACAAGGTAAGTACAGTCAGCAACAGAAGTTATCACAATGTAATGAAGTGCCAGAATTGTTTAAGTATAGTATACGAGTATGAAGCACCAATTTTATTACCTAACTAGCAATAGCCCGCAACTTCGTTCGCGAAAAAAAGATAGGGATGAAAAATATTTGTTGGCCGATTCTCAGACCTACTGAAAGCATATACGAAATTTCAAGAGAATCGGTCCAGCCGTTTCAGAGGAGTACGGTAAGTAACACTGTGTCACGAGAACGTTACATATAAGATACCATAACAACGAGTCATTGAATTTGATAATGTCATCATCATCATCAGCTCTGGATAACCTTCTACTTGGCATAAGCCTCCCTTCGTTAATGCAATTCTTCTGTCACCTGGCATTCACATTCAATTAAGTCTTACTTTCCTTTTTACATCCCATTTAACTGTGTACAATTTTGAAAATCAGATTGTGTCAACCGACTTTCGTTGCTGACTGTACCCGTATGCTGTACAGTTTACAGCCGGTTCCTATAGAACAAGTCTTGAAGCAGGTCAGAAAATTAGGAAGATCGCGGATAAGGCAGATGGCCTAAATACTTGACATAAAGACGTTAAAAAGTCATAAAAAAGCAAGTCCTATTGTCTGCTTTTTTTATGACAGATATAATTGGCAAAAGACATAGTCATAAAATACAAGGTTTCCTTGTTAAAAATATTATAATGATAACTTATTACAAATTATTTGATGTTTAGGGGTATAATTGCTTTTATCGTTCGATAGAATTATAACTGGCAACAACACATTGATCCAAATTAGGGATTTTTAGTGCGATAATATTGTCAAAGAAAACAAAAGCATCTCTATTATCTTATAATCATCTCTCTTATAATAAGTTTTGTCTAATGGAAGGACATAATCTGAGATCAAAATCTACTACGGTACACTAAGTACACCCTGTATACTGAGTTGTACCCTTTATCAACATTGTTGTACTGGGTATTTATAAGTCAAAGCTTGAGCTACAATTTGAACAATTTTAGTAGCAGAAAATATACTCATTTTGGATAAAAACTGTTACAATGACATAGATATAAAATTACTTCTTACAAATGTGGATCAAAGAAACACATAAATAAGTAAAATGTGAGACGGATTTCTGCTTTAGACAAAACGGGCAAAATGCTTCGGGCAGTTGTCGTTCTGATATAAATACATGAATTACAAAATGTAACTGCACAAACATGATTATTAAGTTGATTTATTAACATTGTATTTGCAATATCAAGCACGCAAAGTGTGGGACGACTATCGGTAATTATATTGAAATTGTAGTTGATTTCCAAAAGATTTTTTTTGCAGTCTTTTTATCAAGAAGTACTATAGAGGGTTCGAAGTCAGGAATTGTAACGGTGTTTACGTCCCCGTGCCTCGGTAAGCACAATAAGGCATTAGCCCTGGGAGTGATACGTGGACTTTACACAGTCATTACAATTTTTTCTTCTGCAATCTTTTTCCTCTTTCGAAGTAGATGAAGAAGATTACAATTCTGATAACCAGCCTTGCTATGGGATACTGTGTTGGTCCTCAAAATGAGTGGTGTATATTAGATAGTATAGGATATACTCCTTATAAATTGTGGTATTTAGATAATTCGATGAAGCTGGAAACCGACCCAAGTTTAGCTTGGGAAATGGCCAGGCTGAGTAAAACTGAAGGAGATGAGACGAGAGTGAACACTAGAGTTTAAAGATCCTACAAAAAATATGACTTTTATAGCCGTAATTTTCATCCCTGCATGCCTGAATATTTTTTCACAGGTTTAATTTACAAGCATAATTAAATCTGGGGATAGCAGCAAAAGTTCCTCTTTGAGAAAGGGTAAAACACTCCAGTGGTGTTATCTAGTAAGAATCTGGCACACCTCTTTGCCTTCCCCAAAGCAGAGGAAGTCCATGAGGATTTCCCCAGCAAAAAAAAAATACTAATTTCCTAAAGACTAAAAGCAATAAAAATACTTTAACCATATTTCTCTTAGTATTAGAATGTACGTGGACACTTGCGACCTACTTAGTCCTCCAAAGGAAGTGAAAGTGTATACTCAAACGAGGATATCCTCATAGTTTTAGCAAGAAATCAGTTGAAATACACACCTTTTTTACCAGACTCAATAATTTATTGAGTATGTTCAAAAATGATATATAAAAGATTAGATATATGATAGATAATTGCCATTTATCATCCGTTATTCAAACTAGATTAAAGGATTTATTGTTTTTTCTTTTTACGTTCAGTTATTTTTTATTGAGGTCGGAACTTATTTTGTTTTATATTGAGTTAATTTTAGAAGTCCGAATCTGTGCCAGGTTTAAGTAGAATTATTGCTATTGTGGGAGAGAAACGGAGCTTAAAACCACAGTTTAATAAGAATACAGTATGCAGTCTTTATTAAATATAAACGAGCGCGCTTACAAAGTTATGCGTACGCTATCGGATCGCGGCTTGACTGTGGCATGATACAGTCGCTAGCTTGTCGTTATAACGTTATAACGAACGGCGTGTTATTAAAACGCTGTAGAAAAAATATGAGACACATCAGCAGTATACAAACAAAACATATACTTGTCATGGTGTTCTAAACATACCATTCATTCAATTATTCTTTGGTGAGCTAATCTATAAATCTATGGCGACTTATAAGGTACATTTAATAGTATTGTCGCACTGATTACTAATTGTAAATTAGAAATAAATAGGCCAAGGACGTACACTGAATGAAGATGAATGAAAAACTTTTTGAAAACGCTCCTACTTTGATAATAATTGAAAAGCTTGTCTGAAAAGCTATTTCTTAGTTCTACCCGTGTATCTTTTTAACTTTTGTTAGACCTATTAAAAGGCCTTGTCTAGTGGTAACATAAATATGTTTTGAATCAGGGTTATAGGATAATAATGATAAATGTAAAGAAGAAATCTGAAGTCAGTAAGCGACTTGACAACACTCATTTTTCTCACACTCTTTGTAACATAAGATGATGCCTTTGCCAGACAGTTGGTCATTTATCAAATTTAATTCTAATCTGCTTGCAAAAAACCCTGGTTAGCAACAATTTCACTAGCTCCTCTAACACATCCTAACAAGTGAAAATAGAGAAATGACTAAACGACTCGATGCTATTTAAAATATTTATTTCACTTTTACCGATACTTCAATTTGTCACGTACACTACACCACACATTGTGTAAATTACTTTAGAACTAAACTCGCCTCTGTGGCCAAGGTAAAAGGTATATTTTAGCATGTTTTGTTCTTGTTGTTATATGGTACTTACGTGTTTGAGAATTATTTACACTCGCACTTTTTTCTACTTTCTTATCTATTGTTAGATAGTATTGTGGATGTTGTGAAAAGGTTTTGTCTGGTAACTATTAGTTAGTTATTATTATTTTTTTGCGTTTATGTGTAAGTAGTAAAAATACAAAAATATCCGATTAGATGTTGGTAGGACTAGAATTAATGTTTTTGTCGAACTAAATATTCTCAAAAGTCTTTTTTAATAACTTTAATTTTTAATTATTTGCATTTGTTACACAACTGCCTACTTAGTTATTTTTCTTATGTTTATTCTAAACGCATACCAATATTATTATATCTAACTCAATAATCCGCAAAATGTGATCTTAAATTTTCAACTACCATCTATAAATTTGAATTAATAAACGATAGAAAGAAAATATTAATTCTACACACATTCCCTAAAGGGAGATCTCAAGACCCCAAAAAATATAAATCTCAAATCCAATCGATGAGATCATCTCCGTCGTCTTCGTCCCGTTTTTAAAATACAACTCCTGCATCAAGGAATTTAATCCTTGTATCGCGGGGAGTTTCACAGACATTCAATTCACATGCACAAACTCACCCACATTATAAACTATCACAAGCATTATCAACATATAAACACATACCTTGAGAGTAATCCATGTTGAGTATCACTGGGCCGGCTTTAACCGAGCTCAAATTTAATAGCACTTGTACAAAAACCAATGCAAAAGTAAAATTTAGGCATAACACACGAAAATTGTCGATCGATCGGAATAGAAAGCACTTTTTATGTATATCGTCACTTCTTTCACATTTCCCACTGGCCTCCCGATGTATGGCTTGGCTGTATGGCCATGTGCTTAATGGCGGACCCATTTTTTGTTTGTTTGTCTTGCGCTATGACTGTTGTGATTGTAGCATGTTTTGTCGGAATGATGTTGGGCCTGTAACAAGAGAAAATTTGTTAGTTTTGGTTGGTTATGGTCGTATTATAGGGTAGAGGTTGGACATTTCTTAATACTGGACAAAAGATACTTGTGAAAATACCAGCTTGGAAAGCTTATCGTTTTTGTATTATCTATGTGTAGGTAAAAAAAATCTCATAGGCAGAGAGGACTCTGATAAATAAATATCAGTCAATATTTTCCGAATTAGTAGAAGTCAAGGTTGAAGCCAATTGGCTACCTTTTACTTTGGTATTCAAAAGATTAAACAATGTATTATATTCATAGCGATTAACGATTTTAAACTTTCGCGACTTGTACACATATTTTAGATCGCGAATAAGTCCCGTTTGTCGTCTAAAATATTCATAGCAATTATTTCAGGATTGTGTCATATCTACGCATTTTCTTAACAACCCTAAGCAATATACCATTTATTTTCCTCTTGAAGCTAACATCTTTACTTCATAGACGGCATTACAACAAATCGGACTCTACCAACTAGCACCCCGATCCCGACCTTGCCTCACACAAGTACATGCGCGGTCAACAAACGGCGTAGGTACAGTTATAATACTGCACCCAGTGCTAAGTCCAGGGTCGTGAGTTCGACGCGCTGGCTCTACATTATACGACAGTGAAGTTTTTATGTGTTGTAGAGTGTTATGGTGGTTTTTAAAGGTTGAAACTGTCGCCTGTTGGTCTAGTGGTTAGTGGCACTGACTGTTGTACTAGAGGTCGTGGATTCTATCCCCACTCAGGACAAATGTTTGTGTGATGAGCTCGATGATTTGTTCTGTGTCTGGGTGTAATTTATCTGTAGTATGTATGTATTTAGAAATATATCAGTAAACGTCTTGTTGTAACTTGTTTGTGCATTTTTGATTTGCTTAAGAAATGTAGATACATTGTTAACTTTCGAGAATGAAATTCTAAACGAAATATGATGTGGTGTTTACTTTTGTTATAATAAATTTATGCGTTTCGCCTGAGCGCAGATTTTTACTGCTTTACGATGGTATTCGGCGGATTTTGACCCCAGGTATAACTCCCTGGTCCTTAAAGTATAACAAAACATATTATAATAAGAGAGTCGCTGCCTGCGTCTGTGCGTGTATGCATCTTTAAAACTACGCAATGGATTTAGATGTGTTTTTTTTATTGGTAGAATTATTTGGAGAAACATTTATATGTATAGTACATCAATATGCGCCCTTGCGAAGCTGGAAGTGGTCGCTAATATGTGTAAAAGAAATGAAAATATTCGTTAGTAAAAAATGCGGATGCAGAGTCAAGCAATCGGAAGCAATAAAAAAAATAATACCATAAATAGTTCAAAACAAGGCAAAACATAACCCAATCAACAGTTACAAAAAACAACATAGATACAATTAAAAACCTCATTTTAAGAGACAGTAAAAAAATAATTATTGGAGCTCGTTTATTAAAACTTTCTCTTTCTTGTAGACTTAAATGTCGGTTGAACCATAACGGTCAGTTAGGCATAAAAACTGACATTGGTAAAGTTAAAGAGAGAAATAGGAAAAAGGAGCTTAATTTTTGGAGAATAAAGGCGTTTTTTTGTTTGATATAATTGACTCTACCATGTTTAAAGAAGAATCCAAATTCTTTAGAAAGACGAGGGTTTCAAATACCAAAGATTGCAAACTACAAAAGCCTTAAACAATTGATCAGGGGACGTCCTCTGGCCAGATAGCGGGACGAAATACACAAAAGGGCCGGCAGCGACTGGATACATAAAGCAGCAGGCCGGGCTTTGTGGCGTACCTTGGGAGAGGCCTATGTCCAGCAGTGGACTGCAACGGGCTGATGATGATGAATTGATCAGGACACCGAAACAAAAGAAAATTACAAAATGCTGGACGAATGAGCAGACTCTACCATTTTATGAAGAACAGCAAATGAGATAAAAGAAAAAAGTACCAAAAATATCATATCACTACATAGTATACAAACAAAGTCGCTGGCACTGTCCGTCGGTCTGTTCGCTTAAATCTTTAAAACTATGCAGTGGATTCTGAAGCTGGTTTATTTATTAGATAGAGTGATTCAAGAAGAAGGTTTATATGTATACTCTTGTATAAGGACTAATTTTGCCAAACATTCATAATTATCTCACAAAATCAAACGGGAAGAACATAAGCTTTAAATCAAATCCAGTTAACCAAAGCACCGGAAGAACGCATAAAACCGCAAACTTCAGCTAGACTTAACTTGAAAAAGTGGTTTAACCATTACAGCTCAGTAAGAAAGGTCTAGTCATATCGCAAGGTAGTTAATTGACACAGCTAGCCGGTAGTCTAACGGTACTCAGGCTATTTTCTTAGCGGTAGTAGTGGGTGATTAGCGCATTTCCGCGATGATTAAGAATTAATTGAGCTGGGAATTAACTAACAGAGTTTGAAAAGGTTTTTAAGTTGGGTGTAGTAGTGCGATAGTCTGTTATAAAGTAATACTTTTTTTATGAATTAAGTAATTGAAATAATGATAATGTAATTATTAATTAATTTTAAATAATTAATTTTTGTTTGTATGTATTAAAACTAAATTATTTTTCTTGTGAATGTGTTGGAACACCTGTGTAAAATGTTAACATCTTATTTTGTACCCATATTCTCTGCAAAATAAACGTTTTGATTTGATTTGGTGTTTGTTAAGTGATTGATAGAGGATTTGTTTGTAGATCCAATTGAAAAAAACCACATCGTTTTGTAATAACTTTCGTTAGGCGGACTTAGGTATATATTTTATTTTTATTAACAGTTCCCGCATAGAGGTAGTAAAGGCCTGTTCTTTGTATGGCGAGAGAAATTTTCAGTACAGACTGGTGGAGCACTTAAAGCATGGTATGACTAACAGTTACTGCATAGAAGTGCTCAAAAAAAATGAAGAGCACCATATTGATTTGGCTAAAGTTCACCAAGATCGTGATTCTACAAATCAGAATTAGTCTTGTTCTTTTCGTATCGATGATACGGTTTTATTAAATCTGATGCGCCCAGTATTTAGCAACACAAATCCTCGAAAGTGCAAGTGTGTGGAGACTTGGGACATTCCAGTAGGTGTGACATCATCGTATTAGAAATGGTTAATTAAATACAAGCTTGCTTGTTCATCAAAGGGTACTTAATTTGTCTCATTATGGACCCTTCACTTAAACATTTATTATACAGAACCTTACATAATAACTGTATAATCCATCATAATAATATTCAAATAATAAATTAAATACAATAACTTTGACAGTTAAATAAATCGTTGTAATAACTTGTCTGTCAAGTTGTTAATCAAATTACGTAAGTGTATTTATTAAACAATTACATATTCATTTATATGTAGGTCTATGATGGTTAATTGTAGTAATAATTCAGAATTATTGATGAGTTTATCAAGTAATATTGTAAGAAAATTACTGTCGAACAAAAGACATCAACGCGTCTTTTATAAAATGACATTTTGTTTAATTAATTGGATGACATTTGCTTATAAATAAACTAGCTGTTACCCGCAAAAATTATATACTAAAACCTTCCTCGGGAAACACTCTATACATTGGTGAAAACAGCATGAAAATTGGTACAGTAGTTTTTGAGTTTATCGCGAACAGACAGACACGGCGGAGGACTTTGTTTTTTTAATATGTGGTAATATTTTAAATACATTATTACAATGAGATACCTACTGTATTATCTGGTCATATAGGTTTTAAAGGTAAGATAGGCAGTCGTTCTGTAAAATATAGTGTTTATCTGAATCCGGTGAGACTGGAAACTAGGGAAATTGCAATAATAATAATTTATTTTTCAATTACATTTAATAATGATCTATGCTAACTCCAGAAGTAGTACGCTACCGGTTCATAAAAGTGAACTCAATGAGATTTACTTAGAAATAGAAAATAATTACTTATGACTAGTAAAATGAGTAGAAAATAATTACTCATACCTAGCAAATTGGTAGAATAAGTGGGCATAACTACGTACATGCTTATTGGAACGCACAAATTATTGTCCTACGCGGGGATCGAACCCGCGACACGTCGCGCACGGTGTTAATTGACGTGGTGACCTATACCACTCGGCTATTCGAGTATCCATGCAGTTGTCGGGTTTCTTTCATTTCTTTTACAAGCTTAGACTGCTTTACCGGACTAAAATACGTCTTCTTGTAACCCCAATTGATCTGTTAAAAAATCTAGAATATTCCAATAAGGTCAAAGGAAACTATAAAACAGTTCACAAAGAGTTTTTCAATGTTTGTCTCGATGTACAATGGTGAAAGTTGTCTAAGCATACCTCTGTTAATAGATTAGCTAGGCCATTCATGCGCGTCCCTCTTTTAAAAGAAATGGCTATTAAAAACGCAGGCGATAGACAGAGAGATAGATAAACTGGGTATACCTTTAGCTAACATTTTGCTGAGATACGAAGATAACTGGACTCTTTTTTGGCAATTTTTTTAAAATGATAATAATCTATATGTACCCTATATACAAAAAAGGATAGCTGTTTGTTAGTCTGGCTAAAATTCGACATTCACATAGGGCCATGTAGTCTTAAATTAAATATACGCGAATAACTGGTGTTGTGAGTACTAGACAAGTGATAAACTTATATATTTCCAAATACATAGGTGCACATTTTAGACAAATAAATTACATTCAGACACAAAAAAGATCGTGCTCATCACACAAACATTTGTTCTGATTGCGAATCGAACTTACGACCTCTGGTATGGTCAGGACCACTAACCACTAAACCAACAGGCTCGTAATATGTCACAATAGTCGGCCGTTCATCACAGAATGATCAACTTTGGATTAAACATTTGTCTCATACACAAATACTTTGCCTAAGCAAGAATCGAGCCTACATCACGTGATACAGTGGCATAATACCGTGTACCTATACCACTCAGCCATCAGTGCCCGTGCTCTCACATTTAAATTCAATGTTGAATTAACGTGATAGTAGAATGGTATGAGGTCGGCATGACAGAACGTGTCGTGGGTTCGAACTCGTTTATATGACTAGGTTTTGTGATACAAATAGCTACAACCTTGAGAATTTGAGTCCGGTCGTTGACTCTAAGGCTAGTATATCATTTACAAATTAAAGTTTTTTTAAACATCTTTTGTTTGTTCATAACATTAGTAAGAAGTGTTTGCAAAAAATGTTTGTGTTTTTTTACTTGTTTGTAACAAGGAAGCTTATAAGGATCATAATGTTGATCTATTTAACCCTTTTTAAAAGTATTTTAGAATAGAGAGGTTTGGACGAAGAAAGAGGAAGCTTTTGCCCGGCAGTGGAATCCTTAAAAATGTACAAAAATCTTAAGTCTAGAGAAGATTTCCCAAAAAAAACTCCGCCTTAACCTAACTCTTTTTAAAACAGCTTCAAAATCTTCCCAAACACCAAAAAATCCATTTACACAACATATTTTTTTATACAAAAACGGGACCTACAATTTTGCACGTAAACACCAAAGACTGGAACCCACCTACACCAACTTTCACACTTCGGTTCTAACCTTAGCCGAACCGCCTAACGGGATCCCGAGCGACTGACATACATTACACATACACGCCAATACCACCCTTATAACAATACACATAAGAGCTGTGTGTCGGTATGTGTGATTATTATCACCTATCGCTAAGTGATTAGAACTGTATTAAATTTAGATGTTGCTATGTCATATGTCTGAGCCTAAAGTTTAATATTTTTATGGTTTTTCTTGAGACGTTTTGGAAAACTTCCTAGAGTGATAAATTTCTTTTGTAGGACACTAAGGCGTAGGCATTCTTGGTTACTCATCTTTCAACTGTCTTGTTGTTTTAGATATTACAATGTGACTATAAATTACTCTTTTTTTCACTAGACAGACTATTACCGACTGCAAAAATTCTGGACTCATTTTTCTGTAAAAGCTGGAGTTACAAAATCACTAACTACGACTTTATGCAATCTTAGAATTCCTGATAGGAAGACTTAAATTTTCTAATACCCTCCCATCCTAAACCATCTATCTTTTAGCGATCTTTCACACTTTCTTGCTTCATCCCAAAACACGTTGACTGCCGAGCAACAAAATATATAGTGTGACCCCCACGGCGTACAAAAGCTTAACACAGACTTCGACTTAAATCTATCACATGACATACCTATCTATTTTCTACTTACGCGTACCTAAAGACACCTAGATATTTTCTTCCTACATTATCCAACAATACGTACATATATTATCTACTCACAACACACAGTTTTATCAGTCGATACACACTCGGCATCTTTGATTTAGGACTTACATGGAGCCGGTCGTTCCAAGATGCTCAATGCGATTGTAATACACCTTCAAGTATGGAATCTCCGTAGAGTGCCACTTTAAGTGTCATTGAGTACAGTGTGGTACAAAAGGTAAATATAGTAATGTATTGCCAGGACCGAATACAAATGTGAAAATCTCAATAAATGTAGTCCATTAGAACTCTAGAGACAAATATTTGTATTCTTTTCAATGTTTTTAATGTTTGGACACAGTCCTTCATTATTATTGTTACTATCCTGAAATGTCCCACTACTAGGCGAAGGCCTCCTTAATCTTCTTCCACTTGTTTCTCTCAAGAGCCACGAGTGACCAGTTCGGTAAAAATGAATTCAGGTCATCTCGCCATCTCCGCCTGGCGTCTGGGTCTGCCTCGCTGACGTTTATTATGTAAAAGAGACCATTCGGTGGTTATTTTGACCCATAGTCACTGTTATATTGTGGAACACAGCTAGTTTAATAAAGTCTGAACGCTATAGTGCAAACATGTATCTTGTTTTCTCCGGATAACAAATAACCAGGCATGGCGAGTGGCAAAAAAATGAAAATGACCGAGAAATTTGGAACAAAAAAGGAGATACCCTTGCCAAGCAGTAAAATCATGTTAAATGTCATAAAAATAATAGTCCAGTAAATAAACTAAAAATGCAAGGAAGTACAATCTTCCCACACAGTACCTGTAGTTTGTCTAATTCATACTAAAAAGCCATTCAGTTAGATTCCCAAGGCGATACGGAGTGGGAAGCAGCACCTTAATTGTTATGTCGCTTTAAATATGATTTAGGATCTACTGTAATACGGAATGTTCATGTGTGGATCGTCTATTGTTAGTTATTACTGTAAACTGCGGTTTGCAGTTCCTTATGCATGTGACATTGTATAGCAGATCGAGACAAAGATGAAGTGTAAACGTAATTGATCGACGGTCCTTTTGGTGTAGTGGTTTCTGGTCCTGACTGCCGCGCCGTCTCAGATCAATCTTACTTCAAGAAGTAGCAATAAAGCAACATGGGTATGAGGCATTAATTCTTAAAACAGATGATGCCATTGTAAAAGCGAGACGCCACACACCCAATGTATAGCGTTGTCTTGCTTCCACAACGGCTAAATTCCTTGACACGAACGACACATTACTAAGTGTTTATCTAAAATGTCTATTTGTTTTATCTCTACATTACATTTAGCAGTGACACAGACAGCTGGACGATTGAAAACCCAGTAGCCATGAAATCAACTCCTTATTAAAATCAAATTACTTGCTAATCAATCAAAAATTATCGAACTAGGAGATCGCAAATCATAATTCGATCATACAGGTCATTGACCTAACCTATAAACATGAATTTAAAACCTGTCTTAGGTATTTGACATTAAAATTCAAATTCGCATGACTGACACGTTAATTTTGAAGTTCCTTCCGATTAGGATCTTCGTGAAATCTTTAGGCTGAATTAGCATGTGTTTTTAAGGCTTGCTAAGTTGCATAGAATGGTTATCCTCATGTGAATGACTCATCGAAACTTTATCAAAATGTAGTCTGTACCTACGAGTTACAAATAAATCTTTTATTTTGATAGTATATACGAGAACGACGATAGTATGTAGGACAACATTAGCCTAGGGCCACAAAAAAACTGGGTTACTACAATAAATAGTTTGCTTTTCCTGTCTAGACCAAGCAGTACTAAATCTATTCAAATAAAAAAACCTGTTTAATAAAAGATGTGCAGTCTTTTAAACTCGAACTTTTCAGCAAAGTTTAAAGGGTAACACTCGGTAAAACATTGAACTACAATATAATTGCAACAAAACAGAAATAAACAGCGTAATTACAGTTATTTTTAACCAAGCAACAAAAGTTAGGTACTGCTAAATAACGCTATTGTGTGCAAATAAGACGTTTAGTATGCAAGTTATATATAGTAGGCACGCAAATATCCGGTATGTTACTCACCAAAAACGCTGATTATATCTATAGATATCTAATGATAATGTAATTATTGAACATAAGAAACAATCTTATTATACATCGCTTATATTCTATATCCAGAGCCTGTAAGCAAGTTAATTTTCTTCGATCGCTAACGCTTTAGGAACGCTTAAATGTATTGAACTGACTAGTCAAAGTCACGTCACTTGTCGAAAAGGAATGTCATTCACATACATTTGAAGTTTTCTATACATGGTTACGATTGTGCTATATGCTACGGACTTTTGGTTCCAAATATTCGACTCTGGGACTTGAACTAAGCAGAGTGATGATCAATGCTTGCATTTTTTTATAGGATATAATAAAAGGATATTGACCATTAGGAACAAACAATTTTTTGCACTCGATATTGCTTATCTTTTTCCTCAAATTAGAAATCACTGACTAACGAATTTGTATCCAGAGCAATATAAAATTGCATCAAAATAGATGTAACTATGCAATTATTATCTACATCGTTTACAAGCTAATGAAGCTATCATAACCCACAGGAACAAAGACAAAAGCCACCTACCAAAGTCTCATTATTCACATTACTTAAAAGCATAAAAATAAAATCAAAAAGCCTTAATAACAAGCCTTGTAACATACACAAGTAGCTATAAAACCAGCAATAAACTTGCAAAGAACTCATCCTGAATAATTTAAGCAAGTTTTTATCAAACAAAGTATGATTTAAATCATAAAACAGAAATTATCTTAATTTGTAACTAATTATCCTTTTTAAAACGTCCTCGCACTAGTGAATAACGAAATCTGTTATGACCTTCCACCAACTCTTAATATTATAGCGGTTGTGGAAGCGTGACAGCGCACTATACGGCGTAGAGCGGCGTCTCTCTTCCACAACTGCGATATTACTTCACGTCTGGTGGTAGGCTTAAAGTATAGGATAAAGTTCCCCTGATGCCAATCTGGTAATTATTCGCTCTAGATCACTTTAAAACTGTTGTGTTGAACTATGGTTATTATAACCGTTACGTCTTATCTGTCAGTTAGTTATCGTTCAGCCAGCCCCTTTAACTAAGTTACATTACAGTCAACGCTCAAACATGTATGGCAATGACATTTCATAGTATTTAGTCACGTGACTTGGACCTGTCATTTCATACATTTGAGCATTTTCTATCAAAGCTAACGATAGTCGAACAATCATTTGTTTAAGGTCACAAAAGGCTAAGGATCTAGACAGGCGCACCACATTTAAATTTAAACTGCAATCTAACCGCAAATTGCAGTTCGGATGTAGTTGACACAACTGCGATAGAACAGTTGGTTTGCATAGAGACGAACTATCAGTGTTTCCTCAGGTACTAATCTCCGTAGCGATTAAGCTTTAGACAGACGTTTGGTTTGAAGATCTATTGCAATCGTGTCAACTGCGTTCAAACTGCTTCCGAACTGCAACTTGCAATTGGACTGCAGTTGAAAATTAAATACGGTCCGTTTGTCCAGAGCTTAACAGTCGTATGCAACGATACTTACTCGTAGCTAAGTGATGATTTATAATGTCTATTCGTCTCCACATTTTACTTGACAATGTAAACAATATGACAGCTAAGGGCAATATTTTTCTCAGTATTCTTTTATAGTTACGGCTGTAAGCAAAGGCCGTTCTTGGAATCTCAGCTTCTTAATTCTACGTTTTATCAAAATAAGTATAGCGGTTTAGACGTGAAAGCGTTACAGACGGACAGTTACAATATTAATATGGATTAAGTTCTACATAAACCTCGTGTTTAGCACATGCAGGCAATTTCTATTACGCGTATTACGCACGCACTGTTTTCACATTCGAATATTTGTAATATGCGGGTACAACGCAATAAGTGAAATGTATGTAATAAAGATATAGGGATATTACTTAATTATTTGTGTACACGTATTGATATGTTTATCCAATACTTGTTATTTTTAGTAACATAAGGTATGAGTGTGATAAAACTGTTTACTCTAAAATTGTTTTTTTTTCCTGAAACATGTCTATAGATACCAACAGATGAATTGTCTGGTACAGAACACATTATTGTAATTTCCGGTCAGATTAATCGCTAAGTTGGAACTAGCTTATTATAGATTTTTTAAAGCGATAATAGATATCTCTCTAATGTATGCAAATCATCATTAAAATCCGTTTTTCGCAAAGGGTTTTCATCGTCCCACTCCAAACATGTGAGCCATTATATCGATTCTCACTTGTAAAAATGTCTCTTACCTAGATAGGCACATTTTCAGATAATTTTCTTAACATTTAATCACAATAATCAAGAAAATATCTCCTAAAAATGCCTTAAAATCTCTCATCTCTCTATCATTCCATTCAAACTTTGTACATAAAACTGCATACCTTACCAGATTAAACTTTTGACCTTTAGCCCAACACAAATTTATCATACCAATCGTATTCCCAATAATAAATTCTACATAGTATACATATAACCAAATCGTCAATCGTTTTCTCCGCACAGGTGAAATTTGACGCCCGAACAATGCGATTCTTTAGGTCAGACAAAAGAAAGTCATTGCTTTAATACTATACGTACAGGTCACGCGAATTGCCTTGAATTGGAATATAGAAGTAAGTTTTGTTGTTAGGTATAGTAAACTAGCCTTTTTCAGTAGCATCGCCAATGTGGATATGGGTTATTCTAAAACAAGCTGCTAAAATAATACCCAATATTGATGTAGTCGGGCATAAGTTAGCTTATGTGATATTTTAAGATATCAGTTAACGATAAACCAAATTTCGTTAATAACAGCATGAATACCTATTATAGCAACTGTTCCTACGTCTTCTTTTGTCAAGTTATTTGGTCGATGGGATCGGATTTGCATGTGGTATATTTTTATTTGAGAGCATTTTCAAAGAATGTTTAATCTTTTCCAAGTTATAACTACGAGGTCAGTGCAACTCGCATCGGCTCATGATTAAGGACTCCGATTGGGTCCCAAACTAGCCGGGCTATCCTGATAAATGCCGTGAGTAAACCGTATAATACAATTAAGAATCCGCCCCACGAAAGTTATTATAATCATATTTTAAATTATTTTGTTAGCTGCGGTAAACATTGAAAACACATAATCGGAAACATCATCCGTTCATCACCACCATCACCAACAAAAATTGGGATAAGCGCAGGGGAATGATGATGTTTCCGATTCATCATTCCCCTGTCCTTATCCCAATTATTATTTGGGGTCGGCGTAGTATATCTTCTTCTTCCACACGTTCCTATCTGACATCATCTTTCACCACAGAAATCTTAATAAACAGACTTATTTAAATTTCTGTGTCTTTCTTACAATCCATCCGCAAGATACATAATCGGATTATGGTTTCCTATTTTTATACACACCCTATTCAAAACGATGATGCAAACAAAATGCTATAAGAAATGAGTCATATTAGAAATCATTCTAATAAATCATCAAAAAACTTCCAAACTTAGAGAAAAAGATACAACTTTTATTTGATTACGCAAAAAAAACTGTCCTTCCTTCAAATAGGTGTCATGGTGGATAAGCAAAATGGAGTCTTACATAAATCGAATGGGAGAAATATAGCTTGTATCGCATATTTTGAAATCCTATATGCACCCAGTCCATGCTTTCCACCATGGAAAGGCTGAGCCGGTGTCAACGACCTTAAAACCTGCTATCTGAGCTTATCTTAAGAAAGTCAATTGAATTCTTGCAAACGGAATGAAACCTTTACGTAAAACAAGGATGTATAATTACATATCACGATCACGATAGTAATAAAAAGTTAAATTAAGTTCTTTTTGGTTGGTACCTTTTTGAGGCTATCGGCCTTATTATTAAGGAAGTTTATGGTCTTATCGAAATTATTACTGAACTGAATTTTTGTAACGGTACTTAATATTCACAGTTTGACTTAATCTGAATCAGTCGAAAACACATTTCTGGACACTTAATTTTGAAGTCGATTTTAATTCGATACAATCAATTAATTAGCCATAAACAATAAACGATAAAAAATAAATACCCAATCACTTTCAAATCGAAATTAAAAAACCAAAAAAAGAACATTAAAAATTAATAATTCAAAAAGAAAGTTGCCAGTTACGTTTAATTTTAGTAAGTGATAATAAAAAAAAGAATGTCATAGTTTCGAATCCACGTTCGTTTTGAAATCGGTCATCAGAAGCGCGGGGTCGGCATCCGTACGGGACCGTGTTTCGATCATTTCACTGACCTACATTCACAACAACGGAACGTTAAGACGTCACCAAGATAACACAGACTAAAAACTTCTTTGTCCTTGAAAACATAGGTGGCTGTTAGTTGAATACCTTTGCTTGTTTTTTTTTTTTTGTTTAAATTATTTTTAATTTAATGATAAAATTTCGAAGTTTGTTTTAATTAATGTCAAATTATGGAGATTATTTAAATAAATGCAAAATGATATAACAGTAAATTTACATAAGCTTTCAAAGATTTTAAATAATATTAGCAGTATATAATTAAGCTGAATGTAAAACGCCTATGCCACAAGAGTTAAGATAAAAACTGATTTATAGTTTTAAAACGCGTTTCCTTCAAGTGTTAGTTAGCTACGGTCAGAAGCTTTTCTACGATAAACGAGTTGATTTTATTTCTCAAGTACGGACCGCGGTAATAGGAAGAGCAACAACCTATGATTGCAGGGCCGTTATACCTGATCGTCTTGACCAAGCACTGATAAATTTAAAAAAAAAACGGCAACTCTCTCAACCATAACTCCTTTCATTCATTCTTAAAAAGGAACGTTCGAAATACGAATTGTTATTCCGAATGCGATGCAACCTAATTTATATTATTTTTAATGGCTACCGTAAATGCGCCAAATGTTTTCGAATAACTTCGAACAGGGTCAACAGACAACGGTACGGAAATATTTTTTTTATATTTACCTGTTTGGCGGTCACCAAGACGAACTCTCACAATCACAGCGAACTCATTATCCACCGGCACTGAGGATTTAACAGTTATTCGTACTAAAAGCAATGATTAACAACTTCAACTCGTTTCAGTTTATTTCTTTGTTCCTTAAACCGAATTAAATCTAAAATAAATAAGTATTCAAAAAATCGAACGTAACTTAAACTTTTTGACAGATTCGCGTGCGCGCGCTTTTAATTGTAACTTTTTTTGTTTGGTCGATGTAAGGCACAGGCGTTCACCGCGTCAGCCTTGACCGCTACACGTCTGCGGTCTTACTGAACGAACTGTCTTGCTGCAGTCGCGCTCGTCCTCCCCGAGCAAGTAAACAGCGTTGCCACAGAGACACTTACCCAGTTACATTGGAGATTTCTAGTTCGTAACAATTTGCATGAGGTAAATATATTAAATGGAAATGATTTACCCTTACAATCGTTTTCCAAAGGAGCTTAAACAAAACAAGCTTTTTTTAACATATTAGTTACGGATTTTACAACTATTCTGACTATTTTTCTATCTAAACTCACCAATGAGGTTTTATTCCTAAAAAACGTCTCAATTTTTTTAATAATTGAATACTAGGGTATTTTAGCCTAGAACATGGCAACACAATATGTAAATTACTTTCCAACAGTTAGTTTTCGCTCGGTTGCACCGATTCCGGTCAGCTTTTGTGTTTTTTTCTCAGCTTTAGACCAGAAAGTAAGCTTATCTGTATAAGTAAACAACGTTTGTGTAAGTTTTTTTTATTTGGCAACTGATAAAGATCAAAAAGGTTGTAGCAAAAAGGTTGATGTGAAATATTTTGAGCTTACGAGATAAGGTCTAGCTAGCAAAAAGTTAAAATAACCATTCAATAGAAGTCATTGTTATTAGGGTAAACGCAGGTATTAACGACCCCCTTAAGGCAATTTCAAAATCAAACGTATTTTTTAAGTATACTGGTTTGTCTGAAAATTAATATTTTAATTTTATATGCAAGTATTATGTATAAAAAAGAATGTTTACTAAATCAAATACTTTTAAATATACGATTATCTAGTAAAAAATAATTTAGAATGTGACTTAGTCGAATGTTGCCATTACCGACCCATTTAAACGGCTGTGAAGCTATTAACGATTTTTATGCAGCTATTACCGATCGTGTATGATAGGGGATTGATCCAGCTATGAAATTTATATAAACTAGTGATGATGATGATTACCGACCTTAATAAAAAAAACGAAATAAAAAAGTAAACATTTATTCGTATTTTTTGAATACCGGTATTTTTAATAAAATAAATTAGTACCTCTTACTACCTATGAACTAAATAATTACAAACTTTTAAATTAATCAATATAATACTGGTAATACATATTATATATTTTAATTTAAGAATTTCAAACTCTAGGACATATCCTTATGATATCGCGATCATGATCATTTTTAGGAAATTATGATATTAATCATCACAGTCATTGGTTATATTTCCCGTCCCGTTTGTCTCGTAATGTAGTTTTGGGAATATTATACCTTTTGGATGCCTCATATACACTTGCACCCCCATTAATTGCTTTAATTGATTCGGCGAGTAGTGTTTCACTAGGTATATACTTTTTGGCGCTTTTGTTGCTCCACATTTTTGGAAAAAGATATAATTGTATGTTACATATTCCTTTATTCAAGAAGTTGGATTAATTAATAGGTTTACCATTATTTCATAAAAGTAGATGACAAACTAAATAATCTATAAACGATCGGTATTAGCGTCTCATAGTTGGTATTGCCGACCCTCATGGGTCGGTAATAAAGTATGTAAGTATAAACATAAATTGTATTACCGACTCATAAAAAAATGGTTATTTTTAATGATTTGACCTTCAGACTATAAAATAGATTATAATAGATTAATGTCACAAAAAATACGAACAAATGCACAGTTTTTATACACAAAAATATATAATATATAGAGATAGGTGGCGCTAGTGCCCACGACAGTATAAGCTCCGTAGAAATAATTGTTTAAAAATATTTAAAATTGTTAATAAGTGATGAAAGTTGGTGAAATTGTGAGAAAAACTAACGATTAGCAAGTGACAACGTTATCTAACATTATTGTCATATAAACAAAAAGTTTCGAACCGTTTTAACAAACAACTGACTATAAACAAACAAAGAGACAAAATTGTGTTATTGTGGTGAAAAAACTAAGAAAAAGGCTCATTTAAGTGTACTTGGATGATGTGACAGTGTTTTCGACCAAATATTTTAGATTTAAACAGTGTAATAAAACTATTTTGTTAAACCAACATTTGCAAAACAAACATTCAAAAAGTTGAAAAATAACCGTCTACCGACATTCAGAAAAATATCCAGCGAATACTATTACAAATTTCAAGCTGAGAAATGAATTACTTGCTGGTCTAGTGGTTACACTATTCACTTTTTTCGCAACGTCAGGCTTGACGAATGTGCGCGAGTTCGAACCTCACCTAACACAGCAAACAAAAAGTACTTAAAATTCCAAACTATAACTCTAAAAATGAATTTCTTCGAAAATATTACATTCCGTAAAAATAAATCTATGAACAAAACTAAGTCAAGCGATGATGAACATAGTTCATGTAGTCTGACAATAGATGGCGCCCATAATAATAGCATGCCAGAATTATCGGATGATGACAGTAATGAACAACTTTCGAAGCTAGATGGCAGCACTAGCAGCTTGCAGAAAATATCAAGTGACGAAAATAATATACAAATACAACAATTGCATAACCAGGTAGAAATTCTTACTTCACAACTTAAATCAGCGCAACAAGAAATAACGAATCTAAAAATAGAAAATACTCAGCTTAAAAATACAGTAAATAAATTAACAATAAAAAATGATTTATTGGAAAAGGCTACAATAAAAATTACGAGTGAAGTGGGAACTCCTAAATACTCACTTACATCTACTCCTTGCCCAAATTCTCAGAAAAAGTCACAGGAAAAGACTAAGAAAACACAGAAATTTTCGGAAAAACAAGACACGATTGGTACTTCAACAACGACAGAACTAGAAAACATAACAACAAAGAAGGGGAACACTGATGACAACTCTTCAATAGCAATTAAAAGAAAACTGTGCATTATTAGTGCGAACAATAATAACAAAATCTTGTCTACAGCCCAAGACATATTTAAAAAGTTTCAAATATGTCATTACATCACGCCGAATTGTGGTATACTTCGACTTATAGATAACTTACACAAAAAGCTAACTAATTATTCTTTTAATGATTATTGTGTTATTTTGATTGGCGAAAAAGACTTTTTACATACTGAAAATTATGTTAATATCGTTGTAAAACTACGAGAGGCATTAATGACTGTGAACAATACGAATATAATTTTATGTGCCCCTACCTTTAAGCTAAGTAATTACTCAACAATGTTTAATTGGCGTATAGAGACATTTAATAATTTGCTACACCTCGACCTACAAACATATAACTATGCAAATGCGTTTGACTCTAATTTAAATCTTTTTTATGACTTCACAATGTTCTCTAAATTAAATAGAAAAATTAATGACATCGGTATGCGAAATATCTTTCAAAATTTATTATTGACCATAACAGAGATAATGTCTTCTACCCAATGTGAATCCTCTTCAGATGAGCAGCTTGAAGGCAATGAAAACTTTTTTCGTATATAAACATATAGGTGTCCTACATCAAAATATAAATGGTCTTCTGAACAAATCTTATATGTTTACTGTTGCACTTCATGAACTATTTGATTCAGGAAAACAAATTGACGTCCTGTGTTTGTCAGAGCACAATATGATATTATCTGATGTTGAATTGTTACAAATCCCTAATTTTAAACTTGCTACACATTTCACTCGGAAATCTCGACATGGTGGTACATGTATAATGGTACGTAACGGTATTAAGTATAAAGCTTTGGAGTCGGTAGAAAAGTACTGTGTTCCCCATGTAATTGAATGTTGCGCAGTTGAACTCACTGACCACAATATTGTTGTAATGTGCATCTATAGGAGTCCACATAGTAGGGATATAAAAAGTAAACTTGAGATATTTTTCAACAACCTAAATTTCCTTCTAAAGTCGTTTTCACTACACACTAATAAAAGATTAATTTTATGCGGTGATTTCAACATTGATCTTTTAAAAAAGACCGCATGCTTAGAGCAATTTAAATATCTAATATCGGGCTACAATCTCAAATTTGAAATAAAAGAACCCACAAGATTAGGCAGTGGGACTTGCATAGATAATATCATTCATAATGTAAGAGGGTCAAAAGGAGAAGTCTTGGAGCTAGCGATATCCGATCATACGGCGCAACTCCTGCGATGTCCAGTTAGACGAACATGCCTATTAAATTACTGGTACACAACTAAACGAGATTACTCAAAAGAAAATGTTCAAAAATTCATAGACAACATTAAAGCTATCACTTTTGCAGATGTATACGAGGAAACGGATCCCGCTAAGGCATTCACATTATTCTATGACCTTTTCAAGTTACTATATGATTTATGTTTTCCAAATATAAAAATACGTGTATCGACTAAAGAAAAAGCCAAATGGATTAGTCGTGGCATTAAGATTTGCAGTAAAAGAAAAAGAGAATTGCTGTGGAAGTACCGGTCATTACCAAATAAGCAAAATAAAGCAAACTTTAAAAAGCTTTCAAATCGGCTAAAGAAAGTTATAAACCTCACACAAAGAGCCCATAATAACCGTTTCATACACTCAGCTCAGAATCTATGTAAAGCAACATGGAAGATAATAAATAAAAATAATAAAAAATACAATTTACCAGATGAATCCATAATGAAAATAAAATCAAGTGATAAGATTTTAACTAAACCTCTTGATATATCACAAGCATTTAACAATTACTTTGTAGATCAAGTAAAAGCAGTTAATAATTTAGACACAAATAAAAATAATAACAATATAAATAGTAGAACTTATTCTATGTTTATGTCGCCGACAATACCGCAAGACATTTACCAAATTATTATGTCCCTTAAGAATACGTCTAGCACTGGCTATGATGATATAGCTACAAGCATTGTCAAAAAAGTCTCCACAATAATTGCTCCTGTGTTGAGTCATCTTATAAATATCTGTATATACCATGGCTACTTTCCAGAAGAATTAAAAATAACAATTATAAAACCTCTATTCAAAAAAGACAATAGGGAAGATATGTCATGTTACAGACCCATAGCATTGGTACCAATTTTTTCAAAAATTATAGAGAAAGCAATATATTATCAACTTACTTCATACTTTGAAAAAAATAGCTTGTTTGTTGATAACCAAAAGGGATTTAGGAAAAACAGATCTATTGACATGGCAATTTATGATTTCTTGCATACGGTTAGCGATAGAATAGATAAGAAACTGCCAACTCTGGCGCTTTATATGGATATGTCAAAAGCTTTTGACCGCGTAGACCATAAAATATTGATAAATAAACTTAACGCATACGGAATAAGAGGAAATATATCAGATTTAATAGAATCATACCTTTGTGACAGACAACAAATAACGACAGTTAGTAGAATATATAATAAAACCGAAACAAAATACAAATCTTGCTATAGAACTGTAAATTGTGGAGTACCACAAGGTAGTGTACTTGGACCGGCCCTATTTATTATCTACATAAACGACTTTCCTAATGCATCCCCATATCCTATGACAATGTTCGCAGATGACAGTACCTTACTTTTTAATAGTGATGATGTAAGCACATTAGAGACTGAGATTAATTCCACATTAGAATCAGTTGTCAATTGGCTGCAAAATAATAATTTAGTTATAAATCTTGAAAAAACAGTATTAATGAAATTTCAACAAAGAGTGAACAACTTAGACATAAATATTAAATACAAGGATAAAATTATTAATGATACAAAAGTAACAAAATTTCTTGGACTAAACATAGAAAACACTTTAAAATGGAATTCTCATATAGACAGGGTATGTAGTAAGTTAAATCAGTATTCCTATGCCCTGCACATGTTAAGTAAAACGGCCAATCGAGCAACAGTCTTAACTGCGTATCATGGTTTGGTGGCCTCAACATTGAGGTATGGGATTATATTTTGGGGCAATGCTACGGGTAAAGATATAGTATTTAAGTGCCAAAAAAGGTGCATTAGAGCTATATATAATTTACAAACAACAGACAGTTGCAAACCATTTTTCAAAAATTCAAAAATTTTAACTATGCCGTCGTTGTACATCTTTGAAACATGTATGTTTGTAAAAAATAACCCAGATAAATTTGCTCGAGTAACTAGTCAGCGCCGCTGTGACCGGTTGCAAATAGTAGGATCTAATACCGCTCTCTACAAAAACAGTATCTTTGTAATGGCTCCAAAGATTTATAATAAATTACCGAAATGCATAAGGAGTGAAGATAATATCCGCAAGTTCAGGGGTAAATTGTATTTGTTTTTAATAGATAAGACGTATTACTCTATAGACGAATTTCTAAATGATAAAATATGACTTAGCCGTAAATAAAATGTATAATTTCTTTAATAGATACAATAATTGAATACTTTATGATTAATTAATTGATAGGTATTTCTTTGGTTTATATAAATTGAATATGGCATTTTTTGAATAACCCTAATTATTTGTACACCAATTTCTTTGGTAGAACTCAGAGCTCGACTATATGTATTTTTATATAAGACCTATTTGTACCTGTGTTCACAAATAAAGATTGATTGATTGATTGATTGATTGATTGATTGAAAAACAATGATCTATTAAATGTAACTATTCAACATCGATTCTCGTAAAATATCTTAACTTTTGTTAAATTGACAACGCTAAAAGGTGAAAACTAGACCAAAAAGTTTAGTCGTTAATAGATTTTTATAAAGACTGATATCTTAGATTTAAACTAGTCCATAAAAATCCTTGTGTTAATGTGATATAATAACATAAAAATAAAATAAATGAAAAGTAACGTTGCTGCCATTACCGACTCATGGGTCGTTGATAGCTGCCACGACTAAAACTGATGAAGCTAACACCGTCCCATTTTAATTTAAAGTTTTATAGTTTTAAATTACTTTTTATTAATAAAAGGTCGTAAGAAATCAAGAGTTGACACTTAAATGAATACAATTAGTAATATAAGATAAAGTATATACGTCATTTGTTTGTATAAAGGTCTTACATAGAAAAGACACGTACTTACTTGAAGGAACAAGGGACAGTACGACAAGACCTGCGCCCACAGTAACTGACGTATTTTATCCCTTTTTTGCATAGCTACTTACACTAAAGTAAAGGTATACGATGCTCAAGGAATACACGCGTGGGTGACTTTTCCTACATATAGCAAAAATAGTTCTGGTTACGTTAAAATTTCGAATTACTTTTTAGGTCGGTAATACCTGCAGATTTTCGATGGGTCGTTAATAGCTGCGTTTACCCTATTAAGAACTACCAGCTGTAATTGACAGGTCTGGCGGTCTAGTGGTTAGTGCCCCTGACTCATGCTATATCGCAGGTCGTGGGTTCGATTCCCACCCAGGACTAATGTTTGAGTGATGGTACGATCATTTGTTCTGAGTGTAATTGATCTTTAATATTTATCAGTTGTCTAATACTCATGATACAAGCTCTACTTAGTTTGAGACTAGAGGGCGTTGTGTGAAAGAGGTGGTAGAAGCAATTGTGCCGCTACTGGAGAACAGTGTCAACAGCATTTTCTGAAACAGAGAATTACACAGCAATCGCACAGATACCATCTACATTCAGAAACAAACATTGATGAACCTAAGCAGGTGTACAATATGAGCAAACAACAAAAGCTTTCGTATAAGACCTACTGCAGGTGCAATTGCATAGGTAGGTACTAAGCTTCTAATTTAATTAGCAGACTAACGAAAACTACTCTAAACTCTACAAAAATATTCCATTCTTTATGAAGATGGAATACTTTAATAATTTCATTAATCAAGCCCATAATATTTGAATTACATTATTATGTTGCGAAAAACGACTCGCCCTATAAAGTTTTACCTATAAGTATATCCCGGATGAGTTTAAAAAATACTCAAAGATTATATGCTCAAGGAATTTTAAAACTTTGAGAAGGTAGTTGTAAACTACGCAGTTTATTCAAAGCGAGAATCGAACCCACGATAAAACACACGTGTCAAAAGTTTAAAACAATCAAACTAACAGTATAGCCGGTGGTCAGAATAACAGAATAAATCAGTTTGAAAATAAATACTTAAGCCGACAACTGTATTAGGACTAAATACAATCCTGCAATGATTTTTTTGTTTAGCCCTTGTTGTCTCTCTATTTTTTTCAAAAATTGGGCAAGAATAAAACCACACCTCTCACATTATGGTAAGTCGAGACGATTAGAGAACTTTAAAGGTGAATAGAAAAAAAAATATATACGCTGCTTTCGGAGTGTCGCCCAAGTTTGTTTACATGAACTCTGTCTACTTGTATTTTACACAGTTAAAAATCCTGAAATAATAATTTTGTCTCTGCTGTAAAACTTGCAAAAAATTAATGTAACTTCTTTAGTAATACCATATACTAAGAAAAAAAAACCTGTGTTTTCATTCACCACTAAAATGTTTTCATCCCGTTTTACGGTACCACGTGCCCTGAAAACATTCCACTCCTTTTTAGGCAGTCATACAATGGACTAATTGGCCCCCCTTTTTAAGCAACGGTTATAATTATCATTGCCCATTAGTCCATTTGCAGTTGAAATAAACACAAAAAAGCTGTCTGAATTCAATTGTTTTACTTTCAGCGCTGTCACGGAAGATAGGATTCTAATGAAAAAATCTATCTTCAATTATTTTTTTTTCTAACCTGTATTGTCGCACTACTGCTTCTTTATTACACATCGCAAATAGGCCGTCAAATTTGATCTAATGATTTTTGCAAGTGATTAGTTGAAACGGTTAATTTTAGACTCTTTGGCATGATTTAGCAGTAATACGAGGTCAAATAAAATTGTTTTGTAAAGTTTGTTTCGGTCTTTTTTTCTTGTCACATCTGAAAAATGCAGGCTTAAAGTGTAATGCGTGGGGACCTAGGAAACTACCATTACAAATAAAATAAAAATGGCAGTGTTTTCTAAGAAATATAGAACTGTTGCGGATTTGCAACTGGGACACTTTTAATAAAAATATTGCTGTCGTATTGTCCGTGTGGTGTCCGGATATAATGAATAGCACCACCCCATATCCTCCACTGGGTGTCGTAAAAGGCGACTAATGGACCTTAAGACGTGGTGGACAGTTCCTATATCATATGGGTGAGAATTTTCAGGTAGCTGAGGTATAGCCATCAACTAAGCGAATTTCCTAAGTAATGTGCTTCAGTTTCAATACCTTTTTAGAGTAATCCCATAAAAGCTGAGAGTATAGTAGTATAGTAGAGGAGTATAGTTTTTGAGTGTACAGTCAAATTGCTTATTTCCGGCCTATCTGGCTTTATAAATTTGACCTGAGATTTTATGGTGTAAAGTAGCTAGGTATGTAAAAAATCCTCAGCTTTTCAGAGATAGGGCACATCTGTGACCACATTAAATACATATAATAAAACTAGCTTTTGCCCGCGACTTCGTTCGCGTGGAATAGTGACTTCCGGCAAATTTTTGGTTTTAACCACATAGTTCCCGATCTCGCGGATTCTCTTCAAAAATGTGATGTGGAAGATATTCTAGGGAATTCTTCAAAAATCAACATAATGAGCTCTGCGTTTGAATTTAATAGATGTATACTCACTTAGCCACGCGCACACATGCCATCTATCTACGGAACTATCTATAGGAACAGCTCGACATTTATAGTACGGAATTGAACAATAGATGGCGATGTATGTCCGGAATAAATTTATTTTTAATTTTTATTTTTTGAAATTTGAAATAAAAACTATCCTATGTCCTTTCTCAAGTTCCAAACTATGTCTGTGCCAAATTTCACACAAATCGGTTCAGTAGTTTAGGCGTGAAGAAAAGACAGACAGACAGAGTTACTTTCGCATTTATTATATTAGTTTGGATGACATTAAAATTGCAGCAAAAATCTTTCCCTTGCAGTTTCTGTCCTACAACTAGGCCTTTACACACTCCATGCATCTCTTTCTCCAGGGACATATTTAAATAACATTGTTACCTAAAAAAAAATCGCCAAAATACTAGAAAATTAAGGGAACAACCTACTTAAATACAGTCAGTTAACAACAGTGTTATGTTCATTTAATAATTATTAGCTAATAGTGTCCCACTGCAGAGCAAAGACATCCTTTCCCTCTTTCCACCTATCCCGGTCTATGGCCAACTGGGGCCAGTTTTGTGAAAATGAATCGAGCTCATACCATCTTCTCCTGGGTCTACCGCAAAGTCTCCTTCCGTTATTTTCCACTTCATCTTTATCAATCCTAAAAAAACAGACCTCGTCAAGGTCAAAAGAACAATGGGGTCAACAATTACAAACCAATAAAGGTTTATAATTAGAAAAAAAAACAACAATAATTGTGTCAGTAATGTAGAACAAAAGCTTGTATTTCAAACGGCCCAGTTACGCACTGTTTCATGCGAATCGATTTATTTTTATCGAAAAAAGGTTGGTGAGAAACGCCATAATCAATTAAAACTGTAATTAGAAATGCTGGCTGCAATAAAATATTGTTATCTTATACTTTTTTTTCGTTTACTTACTGTTTCTTTTTTTGATAAAGCAAAGTCTTGATCACAATTTTTTTTTTTTACCATAAACTATGCTAAGAGCACCTCTATGCAAGCGTGATGGTGTAGTACACGGCGAAGAGCGGCGTCTCTTTTACACCTGCAATAATATTGCTTTAAGGGGTTAAGTAGTGGTAGACCCTCAGGAATATGTAGGATTTGCAGTTAAAGGTGAACCCACATTGTTTCAGGCCGAACGAGTCGTACGAAACGAATTTTGTATTTGAAATCTCAGGAAACCTCGCACTCATCCGCGCGTTGCGGCATCATTATAATTATTTATTTATTATTATTATCGAATCATCCAAATCAGATTTCGTATAATATAGAATTCTTTACTCACTGTTGTCCGACCATGATGCGTTTTGCAATTCGTTTCGTTCGACTCGTTTAATGTGCTCAGCTCGGATAAGTATGCGTTCACCTTAAAATAGTAAAATAGACCCGCTTTTGTACTTGTCTTTGTCGAAGCCGCCAGATCGTAGCATTTAATCTAAAGATGCAAACTATTTAGGACATGAATGCTGCATACTAAAGGTAGGGCTACCAGTATAAACATACATATACCTGTATAATCTATGCATAGGACACATTGATATCATAAAAAGAAGTTGTTTGTGAGTTTTATAAACTTGTCTTATGTACCTATAGTACATTTACTACACTATACCTGAATGGCGGCTACATTCATTCAAAAACATTTTTAAATAATATTTTAAGTTGTTTTCCATTCAATAGCAACCACAGTTGATAATTAAGAATGCACATTTGTTTTTATTTCTAAACGAAAGTTGTCAAAAATCTTTAGCGAGCGCCGAGCGGTAAATTCCAAGTGAGTTCATTTTCGGTCAGACAGCTGTCATCGACTGTCAAAATAAACAAAAATCCAGTGAAAATTGTACAAGTTTTCAATAAAATTACAATGAAAAAATAAAAATAAACACTACTAAGTAATTACAAACGCTGTTTATTAATTTACAAGGTTAGTTGGCTGAATGTTTTCATTTAAATTCCTTGTCTTATTCGAAAAAAAATTAAGCACGTGTCAATGCGCTTGAATTTTGTAACCACGTTTAATTTTCATTAATTTTATTCAAATACAACTTTCATAATAATACTATACAGATTGATTGTGATCTTATATCCTTTTATGTTATTGAAATTACGACAAAAATATTATAACCTCAATCTTTTTGTTTTTATTTTCATAACCTTAACAACTTTGTATCTATTACTTATAAAACATGCATACAAGTTATTATTGGGCTCATACTAAAATTATCTATCGAAATAATTTCATTTTCAATTATAACCCAAGCATACAGTGATACAAATTTTAAATTAATTTTAAAGTGATATCTCCCATAGTATAAAATATATCTTCCCTTTCTCAGGCTTCAAGCTATCAAAAACAATTTAAATCGACTCGGCAGCAATATACAAAATGGAATATTTCATAGTAACTAAATTTCTTACTAACCATATCAATTATGTCACTAAACCAACAGTATTTTATACAAAAGTATAAATATTAAGAATAACAAAAAACACTAAGTTTACACATGTAGATTAAAATTAAAAAAGACACTATTTGAGCACCAACATTAATAGACAGAACCCTTTGCCCGCCCTTTTCAGCTTTCTGTCTCCTCAATATGGGAGAAGAAACGGCGCAACAAACTCCCCAGCAGCAGCTCTGTCTTATAAATAATACTATACAATCTTTCCAGAATGGACATCCTACTAAAAGCAGCTTCAGCCACTACAAAAAAATTAAAACGGAAATCTAAGGCTAAAGCGACTACCTCGGAACCTAAAAATATAAAATTGGATACGTCTGACACACCATCACCAACAATTATGAAACCAACGAAACCAGCTAAAGATGAAAAACCGGAAGATTTGGAAGAGTTCAGTAAAAAATATCCGATATTAAAAAACCAAGAATTGGTTGACAAATTTCTGAAAGTACCTATGTCAAATAATCAAAAAGGTATGTAAAATTATTTTTATTGTAGTTTAAATAGATATAATGTCTTGGTATAAACATTTGTACCCAAACCCGTTTATTGGCAACTATTTCTGGTAGCTTAGTCTGGGTGGTTGTTGGTTATAGATGCAAAAGCAATAACCCAAAGTGTCCTGTGTTAACTGGCACTATACCAATTGCATACTGATATCAGTGTTATATATTTCATACATGTTCTTTCCTCTAATATTGGATTGTTGCCTGATACCAACATTGGATCAGATAATGTGAAAACAGTAACTCATCTGTCAGAGATGCAATTGTTTGTTTTAGATCAAATACTGTATGCATCTGAGATTAGAAGTACAAAACCCCAAAGTCACAATCAAAAAGTTTTATATCTAGTAGGTCTAAAAGGCACTTTAGAAATATTAAAATTACAAATTACCAGAAGAAATATCATTATTCATATGGAAAAAAACAAGCAAAAAGACTAGGTTACTCTTTTAAATTAATTAAAAACTAATTCATTTATTAACCCATAAAACTTCAAATTTCCAGGCCGCATTCGCCAAGCAGTACGAGGCTCCTTGAATGGTACATCCAACGTCCTCGTCCCGGATATAATCCACAACAAAATCCAATCTATACTCCGCAGCTCCGAAAACCTCACAGACTCCGACCTCAGACGTATCCGTATCCTGTACAACTTACTAAAAACTGCATTACTCGGAGAAAAAGTAGCAAATGAAGCCAAGCCTAAAGGGGACAAGGTAAAGAATAAGCGAAAGGTAGAAGGTGACAGTCCGAAGGTCAAAGAGGTAGTTAAGAAGAAGAAAGAAGATAAAGAAAAGAAGGAACCACGGGAACAGCTGGTCAAGAAAGTTAAGGGCCCGAAGAGATATGTTGTGTTTCTTGGTAACTTGCCGCTTAATGTTAATAAGGACAAGGTAATTTTTCTTATGTTAATAACTTTATATCTTGTTTAGTATGGCTAATGATAATTTTGCACATAATTGTGATTGCGGCAATTCATGATCATGGTAAGCTTGCGACGGACCTATTGCTCTAGTGGTGGCCCTGACTGTTATACCGGAGGTTTCGGGTTCGATTCCCATCCAGGACAAATGATCGTGTGATGAGCACGATAATTTGTTCTGTGTCTGGTTTTAATTTTACGAAAATATGTATGTAGGTATTAAGAAATACCCAAAAATGACCTATCCAATGTTTTTTTGGTAATCTTTCTGACAAACAATTTTTTTTTTTTTCTGTACACTAATCAATATTATTGACAAGTTTGTTTGTCTGTTTGCAGATCATGAACCACTTCTCAGAGATGAACGAGCACATCATTGACATCCGCCTGCCGAAACAGGCGGAGGGCAAGAAGAGTGCTATCGCTTACTTGGAGCTCAGTAACGAACCTAGTTATGAGGTAAATATATATACATACTAGCTAATTAATACCTGTGACGTCGCTGATATAGTTCAGCATCTGTTGCGCCGACCCTAAGTAACATGGGATGAGGGCAGGAAGGAAGATGCGGGCATAATTCCAGCATCAGTCAAGCATTTATGCTTGAGGCTTGCTCGAAGCCAATGAGTAGGTAAAGTAAAACTAAAAAAACTATTGCACCCTTACTGCATTTAATTTCCTTTTGATAAATGTTACTAAGGTGCACAATAAATAGTATTCCATTATACTCTAAAACTTAACTCAAGATTTTTTTTCATATTTAATAATTTTTTTTTTTCTAGTTTGCACTATCAAAGCATCACTCAATGCTTGGAAGTAAAAGGATAAACGTGCTGTACACAGCGCCCAAGAAAGGAAAGGTGTCGAAAGCGAGTGCAAAGGTATGGTATAAATACTACATTATTTTATACTCAAATAAAACATAGTTATACCACAGTATAAATATATATTGTTATACAGTAGTTTCACTCAGCAATTTCTAAAAATAAATGTTTACAGCCGCGCGGTACATTACAGCGATAGAGCTGCCCACCTACAGCATTTTAATTTTAATTACATCAATAACACACCGTCCGTTCGTCACTGCGACATGCTAATTTTCTTGCATGATGTACAAGGAGAAAAGTTTACAATAACTTAGAAGCTTAGTCCGTTAGTATTTTGTTAGTGGCGTAATAAGTTCAGTGCCTCCACAGTTATTATTATCAGTTTTATTAGAATCTTAATCAGTTTGTTTTTTTCTCTTTGCTTTGTTGTTGTTCTTTCTCCCGTAGCGAAAGTGCTGGAAGCGGTGAGGGTATATGACGGGATGCTGGCTGTGGTAGCGTTTGAAAAGTGCGACGAAGCTTATTTCCGATAAATGTTTTCTTTTTTGAAGTTTAGTCTTGATCTATTTCTTTTTTTTTTCAGGGTAAATCAGCAAAATTAATAGCTCTGCAGAAGTCAGGCAAGCTGGTGGGCAGCCTCCCGCTGGGCAAGAAGCGCAGCCAGCGCCGGCTGAAGAAGAAGCAGGCCGAGGCCAACCTGGCGCAGCACGAGTAGCTGTAGCACATATACTGAGTGTCCAGTCATACCACAAGCTGTTTTATTACTTTACCCTGAATATCCCACTCCTGGTACCACAGACCTAGTATTTAGGCTCCTATATCTACATGACTGAAAGAGTGAAGTTGTTTACAATCGGTGTTTTTTTTTATGAAAAAAAAAACTAAAACAAAATATGACGACGTATTGAGAACCTCCTCCTTTTTGAAGTCGGTGGAAAATTAATAGACAATTAAATCTCGTTCCTTACCTACTATCAAAGTCAAAATTCTAATCTACAAGTAGCTAGATTTCATAGCTTGCCTTAGAGACACAACATCTTATTGATTTACAGCAAAAACATTTCTATTACTTACCCATGAATAACGTGCAGTCTATCTTGCAATCGTTTCGATTTTCCGCCAACAGATGGCACTATATCAACTTCCAAAAAACCACTAGTAAACCTACTAGCTCTGCAGAAGTCAGGCAAGCTGGTGGGCAGTCTCCCGCTGGGCAAGAAGCGCAGCCAGCGCCGGCTGAAGAAGAAGCAGGCCGAGGCCAGCCTGGCGCAGCACGAGTAGCTGTAGCACATATACTGAGTGTCCAGTCATAGCACAAGCTGTTTTATTGCTTTACCCTGAATATCCCACTGCTGGTACCACAGCTAATATTTAGGCTCCTATATCTATGAGAGAGAGCCTGCCATTAAAACCAAGTCGGTTTAAATGGTCTCTTTCACAAAAAGAGAGGTTGTTATTCAATCGAAGTTTTTATTATGATAAAAAGTTGAAAACAAGATTTCTAGAACAAAAATGAGGAATTGAGAACCTCCTCCATTTTGAAGTCAGTTGAAAATACTAGACAGTTAAATCTTATTAGATACCTACTATCAAAATTCTAATCTACAAGTCGCTAGATATTCATAGCATAAACATTTATGTCACATGAATAGCCGAGAGTCTATCTTGCAATCGTTTCGATTTTCCGCCAACAGATGGCACTACATCAACTTCCAAATCTCTTTAGAGATATTATACCTTACCATCAGCAAATCTACTAGCTCTGCAGAAGTCAGGCAAGCTGGTGGGCAGCCTCCCGCTGGGCAAGAAGCGCAGCCAGCGCCGGCTGAAGAAGAAGCAGGCCGAGGCCAACCTGGCGCAGCACGAGTAGCTGTAGCACATATACTGAGTGTCCAGTCATACCACAAGCTGTTTTATTACTTTACCCTGTATATCCCACTGCTGGTACCACAGCTAATATTTAGGCTCCTATATATATGACTGAAATAGCCTACCTTTTAATGCAAGTGGCTTTAAATGGTCTCTTTCACAAAAAGAGAGAGGTCATGTCGGTTATTTAATCGGTGTTTTTCTTAATGATAAAAACTTAAAAACAAGATTTCTACACCAAAAATTAAACAAAAGATGACGACGAATTTAGAACCTCCTCCGACTTTTTTTTTCTAAAATGAGGTTGAAAGTATTTTTTTTTAAAGATAAAGATAAAGATAAAGATAAAGATAATTTATTTTGTGAAAACATGGGTGTATGTTTACAAAAAAAAAAATGCAACATAAGATGTAAAATAATAAAAGTAAAACCCATACATGTTTTGCCTAGTACAGGCGTACAAAAAAGTTTATACAAATTAAATTGGAAATTAAATTGGAAACGTCATAAAATCAGGTATCATTTAAGTACTCATTAATATTATAAAAACATTTGGCAACAAGAAATCTTTTAAATTGTAATTTAAACCTATTTAAGGGGAGCTGCTTTATTGATTTAGGTACTTTGTTGTATATGACAGATGCCAAGCAAAATACACTTTTGTGCATTAGTGCAGTATTGCATGGCACGATGCACAGTTGATCTTTATTCCTACGGCTGCGACTGCTTACATCTGCAAGGCGACTAAACAATTTTGGGTTGGTTTTTACAAAAACTGCTACCTCATATATAAATAGGGATGGTAAAGTGAGTATTTTGAATTTAATAAAATATTGTTTACAGCTGTCAGTAATTTCTAGACCAAACATTGCCCTAATGCATCTCTTTTGAGACTTAAAAACAATTTCTTTGTTGGTTGAGTTTCCCCAGAATATGACTCCGAATCTTAGGACAGAATGAACTATGCCATGGTAGGCTGTAATGAGGGCATCAGTATTTATTACAGCTGAGAGTTTGTACAGAGCGTATGCAGAGGAATTAATTCTTTTTGTGAGTGCCTCAGTGTGTGACTTCCAGTTTAAATTTTTGTCAATGATAATACCTAGAAATTTTGTCGTAGCAACAGTACTTAGTGGTGTGCCCTGATAGTTTATATTAAAATTTGGAGTGGCTATGCGTTGACTGAAATACATTATTTTTGTTTTGGCTATATTAGTCTTGAGGTTATTATTATTCATCCACTGTATTAACGATTGGATAGTATTATTAATTTCGTCCTCATGTGAAGCATTTCCTTTATAATCTATGGTAACTGTACTATCGTCGGCGAAGAGTGTTATTGGATAATTAGTCATTAGCGGTAAATCATTAATATAAATAATAAAAAGTAGCGGCCCTAATACACTGCCCTGTGGCACACCGAACAGAACTTTACGCTCATGGGAATTGAAAGTTTCCTCACATTTTTTGCTTATATTTATTCTGCTGATTTCTGTGTACTGTGTTCTATTATTTAAATAAGACTCCATTAATTTGAGTACAGTGCCCCTAATACCATAGGCTTCTAGTTTGTCAAGTAATATGTCATGATTGACATAATCGAAGGCCTGGGTCATGTCACAGTAAATTGCACATATTGGTACTTTTTCATCTACTTTATTAATAATATTCTTTAAAAAATCAAAAATAGCCATATTTATAGTATTGTTTTTTCTAAAACCTTTCTGCTCATGCGTTAATATATTATATCGTTCTAGAAAATTATAAATTTGTTCATAAATATATTTTTCAAAAATTTTTGAAAATATTGGCAGAAGTGCAATTGGTCTATAACAGCTCATTGATTCCTTGTCGTTTTTTTTAAATAAAGGTTTAATAATCGAAATTTTTAACTTATCTGGATAAGTACCTGTTGAAATACTTATATTTATAATATAACTTAAGTGAACACAGATAATATTAGCAACATATTTGACTATTTTTGTTGACACTTCATCGTAACCTACACTGTTACTATTTTTCAAAGATTTGATGATTTTTAGCACATCATATGGAGTGCTTGGTGCCATAAATATTGAATTACTACATTTGTTAATTTTTAAATTCATGTTGCTAGTAGTACTATTTATAGGTTCTATTTTATCAACAAAATAGTTGTTGAATGAATTTGCTATTTCTTGTGGATTATTTATGTATCTATTGTCAATTTTTAAGGCATCAACAGTGCCTTTTGGGATATTTGTTTTATTTTTGTTTATAATATCCCAAGTCGTTTTTGATTTATTAGTAGATGTTTTAATTTTGTAGCAATTTTGGGCGCGTTGTGTAAGCTTAATGATTTTTTTGTAGAGTTTACTGTATTTTTTAAATTTAATTTTATTTAATTCATTACGTTTTAATCTGTAATTCCACAATAGTTCTCTTTTCTTCTTACTGCACTTTTTTATTCCTCGAGATAGCCATTTTGGTTTTTTAAACACCTGAATATTTATTCTAATGTGTGGAAAACATAGTTTGTACAACAACATAAAATCATCCATAAATAATTTGTAAGCTTGATTTACGTCATTTGTGTTGTAAATTTCAGAAAATGATAGACTTTTTAGGTAATTTCTAAATTTCTCAATGTTTTCTGTGCTAAAGTCCCTGCGCGTTATTTGCCATCTATTAATTATATAAGTTTTGTCTACTGGAAATTTTAGTAATTGTGCAGTGTGATCAGATAAACTGAATTCAATGACATCTGACTTAGATTTTTTTTCAATATTGTGTGCAAAATTATCTATGCAAGTACCACTAGCGAGTCTCGTCGGTTGATTTAATTGTAATTTTAGATTACAATTTAAAAGCAAACACTCGAGTTCAAGTAACGTACTGTTATGTTTAAGACAGTCTATGTTAAAGTCACCTGCAATTATGACGTTTCGTTTTTGTTTTAATGCAAGTACAGTATGTAACATTTTTTCAAATTGCTCAAAAAACACATTTAAGTTATTTGACTTTGGCACTCTATATATACAGATAACAATTGTTTTATAGTAAATTAATTCAATACCACAGCATTCGAAAACCCCACTTATCGAACATTTAGCAATATCTAAAATTTCTTTACAATTATGACCTTTTTTTACAAGTATGCATGTTCCCCCCCTTTTACTTTTAATTCTATTAAAACTAGCGGCTAGTATGTAGTTTGGTATTGATAAAAATTGTTCGTGTCCTTCCGACATGAAATGTTCCGATATGCAGACGACATCGATATCGTTGTTTTTTTCTCTGAGTTCATCTAGATACACGGTGAGCTCGTCTGACTTATTTAGAAGGCCAGCGATGTTTTGATGAAGTATATTTATGTATTTATTTAAGAAAAAACTGAGTCGTGTTTTGGTTATTCAATTCGGTCCTCTGTAATAATTGTTCAGTTTCAGTTGTTACATCTGTGATACTCGTGCTGTTTATGACCGTTGCAATGTCTTTAAATATTGTCCGCATGCCGTAGTTATTGACTGATCTAGTAGTACGACTGAACATGTCATAGTCGCATGTCAGATTTTTGTTCGAATCTACGAAGTAGGCATATTCATGTGTATTTATGTCGGTGCAGAGGAGGTGATTGAAAGTTTCGACGCGGCAATTATACATAGAAGAAAAATATGACAGCTGATAAGTTGGAACACATATTATTATGTTCGTATTAGTTATTCTTTCAAGATGTTTTCTTATGTTATCTACTAGAGAATTATAATTCTGGGTCTTTTCAAAATCAGTTGCTCCAATTAGTATAACGCAGTAGTCACACATGGTAAATTCCTTCAAAGTATCTTCTATTTCACAGATTATATTATCTATTCCATAATTTGGCTTCAGATAGTGACATATTTCATATTTAGAGTTCGCATTAAGAATATTCTCCGCTATTGAGCGTATTTTATTTCTTCTGTTTTCACTTATTATGCATATTTTATTCCGTTGTTTACTAATGTTACTATTTTTTAATTCTATTATTTTATTTGAATGATTAGAACAAGTGACTTTGTTTTGAATATTCTTTGCGCATGTGTTACTGACTTCTCGGTTTGTTGAGCAGCTCGTAGATCGCCGGGACTCGTCGTATTCGCCAACATCACTTACTTGTGTAGTATGAGTTATCACGGTTTGTGTTTGCTTGGTTTTCAAGTTTTCAGTTTTTTTTGTTGGTGTGTTGAGTTTTTGTTTGATTGGACTGTTAGTTATTTTTCTAAGTACTTCGTTTTTCTTCAATAAATCCTCATTAGTTGTACGTAATTGGTTATTCTCTGCTGACAATAATTCAATTTCGTGGTGTGCACTTTGTAATTGAGATTCTAAATCCAGTAGTTTAGTTTTTAATAAATTAAGTTGTTCGTTTTCGTCTTGCGATAATTCTGGCATACTATTGACGGTAGACTCAAGTGTGTCAGAGATTATATCGCTGTCATTAAGCGCTGTTTCTGAGCAAGCTCTGTTGCGGTTGCGTCGGAAAGTAATATTTTCTAAGAAATTCATATTGACGCTTGTATTTAACTATAAATGCCACACTAAATTATATTTTTTGAGATAATGTTTGGATTTTGTACAAACATTCACAAAAAGAGCTCACAGTGGACTGAGATTTGAACTTGATACTCTTCATTCACAGAGAGCGTATATTCTCAACGAGCTATCTGAACATTAACATTAGTGGCGAAATAGTACTTCTTATGGTTGACGATTTATTTTTCGAACGTTAGGACGCGGTAATTTGAAATTTTAGAAAACCGAATACCCAACTGTTGTTTACTTTTATAACACTTTTATTATTTCAATTATATATCACTTTGCTCACTGTTAACACTATTAATTGTTTTAAAACACTATTGTGGGTCCTGGTAGATCACTTATTCGTAGTTATTTGTTTAATTTTTATGTTTGTTATTTATTTTGCACTGAGTCAGTTTGCTTTTTGAAATATTTGAAATATTTTGGTTTTTAAGGAAAATTGTTTGCTGTCCACAATCACACTAGTTTATTGGTTGTACATTTACACTTTAACACAATTATTTTAGCGAAATTGATGCAGTAACTATTTTTTTAAATTTTTTTAATATTTTTATACACGGAGTAGAAACTAACGGTGACGGTGGCGCCACTGATTTTTCAGTATTTTCTCGACAGAATTGCAAGGTTTGGAAAAAACTGCCGTAGTTTTAATTTTTAACCTACTGTTTAAGACCGGTTCTTTAACAATAGGAAATATTCATGTTTTTCTTTTTTGTCTTAAATTTATAGTTTACTATTTTATAACGTAGAAAAAAATATTAATGGGCTTCAAAATGCTCTACATATTTTAAAAAATGAAATATAAAATAAAAAAAAAATAAGCAGTTCAAACGCCGCCATTTAACGCGAGCGCAACGTGACGTCACAATCACGTCCAGTGGGTGTTTACCTTAATGTTTACTGTGGACTTTTCGGTTACTTCGTAATATTTACAGTTTTAATAACTTTAAAACCATGGAAGAAGTCAAAAAAACTTGTAAAACAGTATGAGTTTCGACGCTGATGAATACTATATCGTGTCAGATGACGTCACATTTCGTTCGACTAATGGTGGCACGTTTTGGAAGTTTGAATTTCGCTCCCTTATTTTGCACTTTTTGAATATTATTTTAGGGGTTTAAATAATAGGTAAATAAAAAAAATCCTTTTCATTATAATATTACGATAATAAGTATTCGAGAAAAAAATATTTTAGGCCATTTCAATTTTATGCATATTCCCTATTGGTTAGAAATTGAAATCAAGTATTTCGAACAAATGAGCTAAAGAAAATCATCTGCCCTCATCAAAAATACGCGTTCCTGAGAAAAATGGTCTTGACAGGCAGACACAACAGACCTATTCTAAAAAAGTTCCGTTTTGAGGTACGGAAGCCTAAAAATAAATGAAAAAAGAAAGATTCCGAGAAATTGAGAACCTCCTACTTTTATCCAGACAATATATTTGGATGATTAAACATCTTCAGTGGCTTCAAAATGTATAAAACATTTTATATACAAATATACAACGTTGATAAAAGCGAGAGGCATTAAAAGAAACAACATATTCTGTACATCATTATAAGGCTACACAACAAAAATCAAATCAATGTAAGCAATAGTTTAGTCACAGGATATTTTTTTAGTTTTTTTTTAGTTTGAACATGCTGTATCTTCCTGATAAAAAAAATATTGGTCTGAAGGCTTAGCAGGAAAGCCGTTTTAATAAGCTTTTACGACGCAAACTATAGCAAATAGCAAAAAGTGATAAAATAAAAAAAAAAACATTTTAAACACAACACGTATGTCGTACACTGACATCAAACAAAGAACTGTTAGGTAAGAATTTTCTCATACGAGGTAGATATTTTAAGACAATTCAATGCTAGACTGTTCGTGTATTATGAACCAACGGACGAATCACCTGGCTTAGGGCTAAGTCTCAACGGATTGTAGCAGAACTACTCTACCGCTTACAACACCCCGCCAGGGACGGAAGTCGTCTACAGACTATTCCGAGTCCCGACATCGAACTGAGTTACGTCCGGAGCTGCGCTCGCGTGACGCGCACGTGTAACGCGCATCGCTCTCCGCGCCCCACACGGGCTTCGACGCCGCGCCTCACGCGGTGAAGCGCGGCTAGTACAGTCACATTGCTAGAGCCTCTCGACTCCCGGGCCTCCGCACATATCCTTGCCGAATTTGACTAGATGGATTTCTCCCTTAGTTGCTTTCAGAGATGCTTCCGCGGACTTAGCTTCGCACCACCGGCCGTTCGACCGAGTGCATGAACCAAATGTCCGATACCATGGTTATTGTGGGACTAAACGGTATTACTATCGCAACGACCAGCCATCAGTAGGGTAAAACTGACCTGTCTCACGACGGTCTAAACCCAGCTCACGTTCCCTGTTAGTGGGTGAACAATCCAACACTTTGCGATTTTCGCTTCACAATGATAGGAAGAGCCGACATCGATGGATCAAAAAGCAACGTCGCTGCGGTTGCTAGGCTGCCACAAACCAGTTATCCCTGTGGAAACTTTTCTGGCACATCTTGCTAAAAACTCTTTACACAAGACGATCGATAGGCCGTGCTTTCGCAGTCCCCATGCGTACTGAACATCAGGATCAAGCCAGCTTTTGCCCTTTTGCTCTACGCGAGGTTTCTGTCCTCGCTGAGCTGGCCTTAGGACACCTGCGTTATTCTTTGACAGGTGTACCGCCCCAGTCAAACTCCCCGCCTGGCGCTGTCCTCGGACTGGATCACGCGGAGAGCTCACACTCCACACGCTTGGCTCCAGAAAACATTGCGTCGCCGATAATATCGACTGCGCTTTGTCTCCACTTAACCGAGTAAGCAAGGAAACATACCAGAGTAGTGGTATTTCAGCGTCGGCCGTGCGAGCGACCTACCACTTTGCTACACCTCTCGTGTCTCCTTACAACACCAGACTAGAGTCAAGCTCAACAGGGTCTTCTTTCCCCGCTGATTCTCCCAAGCCCGTTCCCTTGGCTGTGGTTTCGCTAGATAGTAGATAGGGACAGTGGGAATCTCGTTAATCCATTCATGCGCGTCACTAATTAGATGACGAGGCATTTGGCTAC
>OW796119.1:0-35000 GCA_941860345.1 Chrysodeixis includens | reverse complement strand
CGACAAGAACTCGGGACCTCCCGAACACCACATCTCCCGGCGCCTGCACGACGCCGGGATTCAGTGCTGGGCTTCTTTCCTGTTCGCTCGCCGCTACTAAGGAAATCCTGGTTAGTTTCTTTTCCTCCGCTTACTAATATGCTTAAATTCGGCGGGTGATCCTCCCTGATCTGAGGCCGACGTCAAATGAGGCAGATGTCCATAACATTCAAACTGCCTTCTCATGCAAACAATAAGCCACACAGCCGTTTAGGTCGCTTGTTCCACAACGAACAGTGTTCGAAGTAGGAGACAGTCCTTAGGCAGTGAAATGTGCAGAACTCTCAGTTAGTTTAAGCCATCAAAGAGTACACAATAGTAACACTAAAGCAAACGCGTGTCATCGCTGTCAGAAGAAGACATCAAAGACGCATTGTCAATCGTATTACAAGCACACCGCCTTTGACTGCTCACAACCGTACAACAGTGACTTATTGCTAATCACATTTTTAAACGGACTGATATTGACAATGCGTCAAGCACTTTCGATACAGAACCGTCATTTCCGCTACATAGCTAGCTAATACATCTCACACTAGGTGCGAAACTCATAGCCCGCGTACAGCGCAGTGTAGCAATGTAAAAACAGCCGGCCCTCAGACAGGAGTGGTCCTGGATGTGTCTCCACGGACCGCAATGTGCGTTCGAAATGTCGATGTTCAAATGTGTCCTGCAGTTCACACTATGACGCGCAGTTAACTGCGTTCTTCATCGACCCGCGAGCCAAGTGATCCACCGATCAGGGTAATATTTTACACGAAGGTAAATGGTACAGTATATAAAAGTTAATCGTTTGATTTGTTTATATTAGGTCCGAGTTAACGTACCTGTCGTATTTCAGAAACTGCTTTACATCAAAAGCATCGATTGTGTTTAAAATTTCTTGGTGTTTGCCTCACCAGTTTTTGTTAAAGAGAAATCGATATTTTATTTTGCTTGCTTCGTAGCATATAGCATATGATTAGATCAATCGTTCGCATAAGCCCGGTACAATTGACTGTGATGAGTCAACATGCCCACTTCATGCTTTTGTTTGTATTTTGGTATCGTATCATAGTGCGATACGGTAACTATCGACCGACTCACCGAGCTGTATATGTGAAGCTACAACTCTATAGCATCGGTATTATGTACTCCAGGACCCGAAAAATACTGAAAAAATAAATAGCTTATAAATCGTACGAAAATTGGAAGCTTTTCTCTCCACGTTCACTAAATAAATAACGTCTCGGAAACGCTAGAAACATGATGAAGCTATGGTTAAAAATAAATGTTTTTATTTTTAACCATAGCTATTTAATGTGTTTCTATGAATAATATTATAGACAAAGAACCAAATTATTCTGAACCACAAAAACTTTTAACGCAAGAAAACAACAAGGCCGCTCTCTATCTGTCTTCATTCAACAGCATTGGTTATTATAAAATGTATTATTATATATTTACATCTAGTGTTAACATAATAATATCTTTCTTATTCTCAACGCACAAGTCTTAGCTTCTTTTTAGATTAGTCTTTTAAGAGCTATATACGCTCATATATTTAAACGTTCTTTTGTGGAACTGTTAATATAGTTGATGCTATACTAATATTCGGTAGAACCTACAAAATTATTGCAATATTAGACCTTTATATTGTATTTTAATAATATACAGTTATACGACAGTTAGTAAGAAAAGAAAAACCTGTGTTTAAACTCTAATTAATGTTCCACGTTAGGACGCTCATACAAAACATTGCGCAATCATAAAATGTTGTCACATAGTTTGGCGCAAATCAGTGACGAGTAAAGATTAGTATAGATAATTATTACACATGTTTTAGGTCTAACATGCTAACATTTTACTCCACTGTCATCAGGTCATCAGGTCTGGGACTAAGACGATATTTAATGCAATTAGTGTCTTTCTAAAGTCTTAAATATATACTTTATGTTATATTTACTAATAGATATTGTTATACACCTGTTTACTTCATATAGTTAGACATATGCCGCAAATTCTGGTCGTTTTATGCGCAGTAACAACAAGTTATTAATATACACTTAAAAGGCAGCATATCTTATGTTCTGAAATAATTTGGCTCAATTCAGTTACATGATTACTATAGATAATAATAAGATCGAACATGCTACTACTAACATATCAGTTTACAATCACAAGACCTATTAAGTACTTTACTAAGTTTCACAACAATTTCTTTAGTTTGCATATTTATCAATAGATGGCGCTGTAAAAACCTTACGAACAATCCATAAGTATATAAACAAACTCATAAGGGAAACTGGATGATTAAAAGGAAAAAGATTTAATGAGATAACCATAGGGGAATGATCCGCAATTATCTAAACAGCAATTAGTCACAGACAGTACTTCAAAAAAAACAGGTGAAGGCGATTTTACAAGTCTCTTTTCTTTATCGACAATTCAAGATAGATTTGTTTGATATTTTCTTAATTTCAACTCTTGCACGTTAACAGAATGATAAAAACTTATTAATAGCAATAAAGTTGATAAGTACGGGTCGACATGCATCTGTTTTTAGTTATCGATATCTTATCACTTTCTGGTAACTTTCTTAAATGATTATTATTGCAGTCTTTGAGACACGCCCTTTTATGTCATGTAGCAGGCTTTCATAAATTTAAAAATATATCGGCATGGATGGGCCAGAAATGTTCTGTTTACGAAGCCTAAAGGATATTATAATTTTGCTTGATTGTTTTGTTTAAATGTATTTGTTTTTAGGGTTCTGTACTTAACGGGTAATACGGGAATTAATACTATGGTTTTGCAGTATGTCCCACTGTCACCAGGCTGTATCGCTACCGAACCCTTTGTGTAACGCGTCCGACTTGCACTTGGCTAGCTTTCGCAGACGCTGTGCCTACGGAACTCTAAGTGCGCGGGTTTACCTCGTTTTTGGCTGGTTTTTACAGATGATGACCACTACGGAACCCTTTGAAGCGAAACCGACTCGCACTGGGCCGTTTTTATAGATAATAGTACCTAAGGAAGCCAGCGTGCGCGAGTCCGACTCGCACTTGACAGGTTTTTACACATAATAGTACCTAAGGAACCCTACGTGCGCGAGTCCGAATCGCACTTGACAGGTTTTTATAGATATTAGTACCTAAGGAAACCTACGTACGTGAAACTGACTCGCGCTTAACTGGTTTTTATACATAATAGTAGGTACATAAGGAACCCTATGTGAACCCGTCACACACTTGGCCAGTTGTTGTCATGATCATCCACTTTTGAGAATAGCATGATCTTTTACTAAGTGTGACATTTTTATGCGAGCATTTTGATGATACGTGACTATTTACTAGCGCGAATGTAGCAGGCGCGCAGAGGAAATCCGAATATTAGTTTGTTAGCATGATAACTATTAATAACCTACTTCATTTGTGTGATTTAAGGATGTAACCTGAAATTATAACGTCGCGTCGCCCTAGATGTAAAATGAAGCAAATGTTCCCTATTTATTGAACAGGAAACAAAAAACGAATGTTTACTGACGGGAAACTTCAAGGGTGTAACCCGGTTCTTTTTTAAATGTTTACATGTAGTCTCACACGCAGATGCCTTTATGGAAAAACAGACATCGAGGGCCCAAAGTGTGAAAATAATAGGACAGGTGATTCGCTGACTCAAGAGATGTGCTCAGAGACCCATAGTACCACCACAGCAGGCAGCAGCGGGCTACACCTGGCTAGGAGTGTCGAAAGAAGCGGCACCAAATTTGCCGTCGCGAGATACGTACCCAGAGCGAGTCTCCTAGTTAATTCGTCGATAATTCGTAGACAATAGCACCCACGAATATCATTATAAATCTAACGACCGATCTCTAGCCAGCAAATAAAAATACAAAGTATTTTAATTTCTAGGTAGTAGGCCAAAAAAACAATAATTTTTGAATTAATGTCCAGTTGCTTCGTTCCAAAATATCATTCCATGAAGAACTGGCATTTAGGTTAGACAACTTTATATAAAAATAGATTTATTAACTTGTTTTATATAGATTTATATTAAACAAGTTCATGCAAATATATGCCTCCATACTTCATGATAGCTAGACTATTAAATGTTGTTGGAAATTTAAGAATTCAACCAAAAACGAGAAAAATCTACACCATAAAATAAGTTCAGTGAGATCAACCGTCGTCTATGCTAATATTGTCTACATGCGAATGCTGTGTTCTCCTTTAATTGAGGAAGCACAACCAAATACCGTCCACTTTTGTCTAATAATATATGTATCTTGTGTATTCTTTATTGGTGATCCTTAATATAAATATTATTAATTAAATAAAATATTATAAAGAGGTAATGTTGCAGAATTAGAGACATTTTAGGAGATAATCTCAGAATCTATGGAACCGATACAAAAAATACCAATAGACAACTACGTATGAGTGTCATAGGTTTTAATACAAAAGTTAAGATTTCTGATATAAAATTCAGTCTAGAAGACTGAATTTTATATCAGAAATCTTCATTCGTTCATAAATAGAATATGCCCTGAAATAAAATCTTTCTGATTTAAATAACTTTAATATCATTAGACTTTCATGCGAACTTCCAACCTCGGTTTACGGATACAGATGAAAATTCGGACAAATTTTAGCGTTTTCGTTATGAATCAGTGAGCTGTATTAATATTATATCTGTAGAATACAATACATATAGTAAAGGAATGTCAATTAATCTCTGAAAAGAGTTCTTAACAGGAAAGAGCGGGAAGTCCTTGTAAACCGTGACCGATTTAAAAAATATTGTAATATGAGCTATAAAGAAACAATATGGTAAAATAATATATATTTTTACGGTACCCATTGTTTTACATTGGCTGCTATTATTATGCATAGTCATTAACTATGCATAAAAATAGCAGCCAATGTAAAACATAGTACCTAGCCAGAGAACATAGCCACTGTTGGACCCCAGTGTAGCCCAGACAGAAAATATAATGCATTTCGATTCTCGCCACAAAACTGACGATATCGTAGAAACCTACATGTCAAAGCACTAAAACAAATCGATGACCAGTACTAATTAAAACTCATCAATGGGAATCTATACTAATATTATAAAGCTGAAGAGTTTGTTTGTTTGTATGTTTGTTTGTTTGTTTAAACGCGCTAATCTCAGGAACTACAGGGTCGAATCGAAAAATTCTTTTTGTGTTGAATAGTCCATTTATCGAGGAAGGCTTTAGGGTATACAACATCACGTTGCAACTCTTAGGAGCGAAGAAATAATGAAAAATATGAAAAAAACGGGGAAAATTATTCATCCTTGAGGGCTTCCGTTGCGTGCGCTCCGAAAACGGTTCAAGATACCAAAAATATATGTATAAAAGAATTATTCCTATTGAAATGATCTAAAAAAATGTCCAAGACAGTATATGTCTAACTTTTAAGAATAACTCACTATAACCGTTTTTATGGTAATCAAATTCGGTCAAAATTAATGCATTTGTTAAAAGTTGTATCGACATATCAGGTTGTGGAGAAAATCAATATGTACTTCTGCCACAAGAAAATAAAATTAAAAAAATAATTTACGCAGAAGTAGGTATCTACTTTAAAATAATTGTTCTTTTAAAAATTTAAAAACTAAATTGTCTAAAATTATAACAGAAAATGACGAGGACAAAGTCGTGGGTAACAGCTATAATTTATAAAGCTAAGGAGGTTGTCCGAAAAAATAAATGATGCCCAAAATAATTATTCCACGCGGACGAAGTCGCGGGCACAGCTAGTAATTAATAAAAGTCAATGAAATAACAACAAAAATGCGCTTCTGACGTGTCTTAACACGTGTTAAGACAAGGAACAAAATCCGACATGTCTTAATTCTGAGCAGGACCCAACATCAATATTTTAATTTGACAATATACTGTGAAATTTTAGAACTTCAATCTGTTCGTGTATTAATAAAAAGATGAACGAATCACCTGGCTTAGGGCTAAGTCTCAACGGATTGTAGCAGAACTACTCTACCGCTTACAACACCCCGCCAGGGACGGAAGTCGTCTACAGACTATTCCGAGTCCCGACATCGAACTGAGTTACGTCCGGAGCTGCGGAGCCGTGACGCGCACGTGTAACGCGCATCGCTCTCCGCGCCCCACACGGGCTTCGACGCCGCGCCTCACGCGGTGAAGCGCGGCTAGTACAGTCACATTGCTAGAGCCTCTCGACTCCCGGGCCTCCGCACATATCCTTGCCGAATTTGACTAGATGGATTTCTCTCTTAGATGCTTTCAGAGATGCTTCCGCGGACTTAGCTTCGCACCACCGGCCGTTCGACCGAGTGCATGAACCAAATGTCCGATACAGTTGTTATTGTGGGATTAAACGGTACTACTATCGCAACGACCAGCCATCAGTAGGGTAAAACTGACCTGTCTCACGACGGTCTAAACCCAGCTCACGTTCCCTGTTAGTGGGTGAACAATCCAACACTTTGTAATTTTCGCTTCACAATGATAGGAAGAGCCGACATCGATGAATCAAAAAGCAACGTCGCTGCGGTTGCTAGGCTGCCACAAACCAGTTATCCCTGTGGAAACTTTTCTGGCACATCTTGCTAAAAACTCTTTACGCAAGACGATCGATAGGCCGTGCTTTCGCAGTCCCTATGCGTACTGAACATCTGGATCAAGCCAGCTTTTGCCCTTTTGCTCCACGCGAGGTTTCTGTCCTCGCTGAGCTGGCCTTAGGACACCTGCGTTATTCTTTGGCAGGTGTACCGCCCCAGTCAAACTCCCCGCCTGGCGCTGTCCTCGGACTGGATCACGCGGAGAGCTCACACTCCACACGCTTGGCTCCAGAAAACATAGCGTCGCCGATAATATCGACTACGCTTTGTTTCCACTCAACCGAGTAAGTAAGGAAACATACCAGAGTAGTGGTATTTCAGCGTCGGCCGCGCGAGCGACCTCCCACTTTGCTACACCTCTCGTGTCTCCTTACAACACCAGACTAGAGTCAAGCTCAACAGGGTCTTCTTTCCCCGCTGATTCTCCCAAGCCCGTTCCCTTGGCTGTGGTTTCGCTAGATAGTAGATAGGGACAGTGGGAATCTCGTTAATCCATTCATGCGCGTCACTAATTAGATGACGAGGCATTTGGCTACCTTTGAAGAGTCATAGTTACTCTTGCCGTTTACCCGCGCTTGCTTGAATTTCTTCACGTTGACATTCAAAGCACTGGGCAGAAATCACATTGCGTCAACACCCGCGAGGGCCATCGCAATGCTTTGTTTTAATTAGACAGTCGGATTCCCCTTGTCCGTGCCAGTTCTGAGCTGACCGTTACACGGCGGCCGATGAGAGCTGTATCAACAGCGCGTATCGCGCAGTCGACAGTTCTACAGCGCGGAAGATCTGCAAACGTGCAGGTCGCGGCTCTGGTATCTCCACTCGCCCCCGTGGAGGAACGAGTGCATCACCAGACGCAACACCGACAACATTCGCTTCCCGGCCGAGCCCGACACGCCCCGGTCCTCAGAGCCAATCCTTATTCCGAAGTTACGGATCCAATTTGCCGACTTCCCTTACCTACATTATTCTATCGACTAGAGGCTCTTCACCTTGGAGACCTGCTGCGGATATGGGTACGAACCGGCGCGACATCTCCACGTACATCCCTCACCTGAATTTTCAAGGTCCGCAGAGAGGATCCGGACACCACTACACGTGCGGTGCTCTTCGCGCTCCGAACCGCATCTCCCTGCTATAGGATTCCGCGGTACTCGAGCGCTCAGGCAGAAAAGAAATCTCTTCCCAGACCTCTCGACGGCGTCTTCAGGCCACTTTGGGTTGCCCCGTCGAACACTCGCCGAAGCGAGAGAACGCTTGTCGAAACGGTTCCGCTGCCGGGTTCCGGAATAAGAACCGGATTCCCTTTCGCTCGAAGGGCGTTATTCGTCACGCGCCGTAACTTTCGTCCGACGCTATTTAAACACGCCGCATCGACATCAGATTTCTCTTAGAGCTTAGGATCGACTGACTCGCGGCCAACCACTGTTTGCGCGAAACCCTTCTCCACGTCAGTCCTCCAGGGCCTCGCCGGAGTATTTGCTACTACCACCAAGATCTGCACCGACGGAGGCTCCAGGCAGGCTCACGCCCAGACCCTTCTGCGCTCTCCGCCGCGCACGTCCTACTCGTTAAGGCTTAATGACGTCACACAGTCGTCACTCTGGCCGTTAACGGTAGTGTATCGGCAAAACGCTTAGCGCCATCCATTTTCAGAGCAAGGTACCTCTTATCAGGTGAGTCGTTGCACACTCCTTAGCGGATGCCGACTTCCATGGCCACCGTCCTGGTATCTCCAGTACCTTACGTCTTTTTTGTAACGTTCAGCGTTTTTTGGGCGCCTTAACACTACGTTTGGTTCATCCCACAGCGCCAGTTCTGCTTACCAAAATTGGCCCACTTGGCACCGTCATCAGACCCCCGGCTTCAGTCAGTAAGCCGGAGAACTCACCCATTTAAAGTTTGAGAGTAGGTTGAAGACGTTTCGTCTCCAAAGCCTCTAATCATTCGCTTTACCGGATGAGACTGATCACACCGACGCCAGCTATCCTGAGGGAAACTTCGGACGGAACCAGCTACTAGATGGTTCGATTAGTCTTTCGCCCCTATACCCAGTTCCGACGATCGATTTGCACGTCAGAATCGCTACGGTCCTCCATCAGGGTTTCCCCTGACTTCGACCTGACCAGGCATAGTTCACCATCTTTCGGGTCCCAGCATTTATGCTCAGAGCGCGCCTGCATTCACGGATTGGAAACGAGACGCCTCGGGAGTGCGAGAGGTCGACCTAGACCGACGCTCCATCATCCCTCAGTGCACGAGTGCACCTTCACTTTCGTTGCGCCTTTCATTTTACAATATCAATGACTCGCACACATGCTAGACTCCTTGGTCCGTGTTTCAAGACGGGTCCTGTGAGTGCCCGAAACTGAATGATCGCAGACAGAGCCGTGCACAGTCCGAGACAACACGGCAGCGAGAACAGCAGCGCCGCGCCTACGTCCGCACTCCGGCGTATCATAGAGCAGGGCGCGGCTTGCGTCGGGCCGGACGCGTCTTAGCGCGTGCACGATTCCTTGGCTACCGTGCGACAGCCAGTCCGTTACCGATACGGTCTCACCACTTCCCTGAAGTGCAAATGATCATTCAATCTTTACTATCTTCATCGCAGCTTTTAACTGCGATTGGAAAGTTGTGAGGCGATTACTTCCGAACAGCACTTAGACCGGCATCGAACGGGTCGCGATGTATTTACTAAGAGAGAAGTGCACGCCGTCTGCACAGCGCCTTCGACAGCGACTCGTGTCCGCCAGCCGAGGCCGGGACATCGAGCTACGCGGCCGTGCGGCGCAGACGACGATGAATCTCTCCGTTCGTTCATTCGAGTTTCACAGGTTTACCCCTGAACGGTTTCACGTACTCTTGAACTCTCTCTTCAAAGTTCTTTTCAACTTTCCCTCACGGTACTTGTTCGCTATCGGTCTCGCGGTCATATTTAGCCTTAGATGGAGTTTACCACCCGCTTAGGGCTGCACTCTCAAGCAACCCGACTCTGAGGAGCCTCCCTCTCGCCGCGGCCCTCTGTCGCTACGGGCCTGTCACCCTCTGTGGGGAGTGGCCGCATTCGAGACGAACTTGGACATGAGAAGCCGCGACAAGAACTCGGGACCTCCCGAACACCACATCTCCCGCCGCCTGCACGACGTCGGGATTCAGTGCTGGGCTTGTTTCCTGTTCGCTCGCCGCTACTAAGGAAATCCTGGTTAGTTTCTTTTCCTCCGCTTACTAATATGCTTAAATTCGGCGGGTGATCCTCCCTGATCTGAGGCCGACGTCAAATGAGGCAGATGTCCATAACATCCAAACTGCCTTCTCATGCAAACAATAAGCCACACAGCCGTGTAGGTCGCTTGTTCCACAACGAACAGCGTTCGAAGTAGGAGACAGTCCTTAGGCAGTGAAATGTGCAGAACTCTCAGTTAGCTAAAACCATCAAAGAGTACACAATAGTAACACTAAAGCAAACGCGTGTCATCGCTGTACGACATCGAAGACGCATTGTCAATCGTATTACACGCACACCGCCTTTGACTGCTCACAATCGTACAACAGTGACTTATTGCTATTCACATTTTTAAACGGACTGATATTGACAATGCGTCAGGCACTTTCGATACAGAACCGTCATTTCCGCTACATAGCTAGCTAATTCATCTCACACCAGGTGCGAAACTCATAGCCCGCGTACAGCGCAGTGTAGCAATGTAAATACAGTCGGCCCTCAGACAGAAGTGGTCCTAGATGTGGCTCTAAGGACCGCAATGTGCGTTCGAAATGTCGATGTTCATGTGTTTGCAGAGCACACTACGTCGCGCGTATTGCTGCGTTCTTCATCGACCCGCGAGCCAAGTGATCCACCGATCAGGGTATTATTTTACACGAAGGTATGTGGTACAGTATATGAAAGTTAATAGTTTTATTATATTAGGTCCGTGTTAACGTTCCTGTTGTATTTCAAAAACAGCTCTACATCAAAAGCTTCCATGTATAAAGCACTGTCTCTAAAATTTCTTGGTGGCTGCCTCACCAATATTTGTAAAGAGATATCTATATATCAGTTTGAATGCTCCGTGAAGCATTTGATTAGAATAGTCGTGTTTGTATCAAAACAAGCCCGGTACTTTAGTAATGAGTCAGCATGCCCACTTCATGCCGTTGGATGTTCGTCGGAATCGCAGCGTACTACGATACTACAACATCGACCGACTCACCGAGCTGTATATGTGAAGCCACAACTCTATATCATCGGTATAACGTGCAAGAGAGCCCAAAAAAAAATAAAAATAAAACATAAAAAATATTTTTCTAAAGTCAGATCTGATTTTGCAACTCTACGATCACAGCGTAAAATAAACCGTCTTAAATCGTATTTTTTCGCCAGTTTTATTAAATATTAATAATGTTTAATGCTGTAACTATTTCTATAAATATAATTATGCATTTATCATATTGATAACATAGGACCAAAATATTCTAAACGAATACAACGTTCGACGCAACAAATCTACAAGGCCGCACTCCACACAGTACTTAAGCCGTACCAAACGTATAGGAAACGATTATTAAAGAAAAACAAGTATTTTGTACTTCTAATGGATACTTAAATGAGTAAAATACAGTATTATTTATTTGTTTTTAGTGTTTTACATCCGTCAATCAACTTAATAAGGAATTTTGCTACAAGTAAACTTCAATTCGCAATTTTGTTAAGACACAACCAATCGTGTAGGTTTTCGTTTTCATAAATCACTTCTATACAAAGGTATTATTAAATTGTTGTTTAGTTAGTGTTCTGCCTCTTCATATGCTTACCTGATCAAAATTAGCTCCATAAACTTGAAAAAAACGAGCGAAATACTTGGCTATGACAACAAAGATTTTGCAGAATGTCTGGTGTCTAAGAATAGTACAATTTACTAACTACTTACTAACGATATATTAACCTAATTTACATAAGGCATCATACTTTTCCTTGTAGGTAAATATTTTAATTCAAGTGCTCATAACATAGAAGTTACTTGTGCCTAAATATGTCCCAAATTCTGGTCTTTATCCGTGGTCCTTTTGCGTCCTCAAATGCTATTGCGATGCGACTTAAACCTATTAAACATTTGTAGTACCTACAAGATTTTAGCTTAATAATTTAACAACAAAGACTTAACAAAGAATTTCCTATTAAAAAGAAACTCTTATTGATTCGTTATATTGGGACGCTGTTGTTTGCGCCCCAATGCAAAACATTGCGCAATCTTATAACATTGTGAAATAGTTTTGCGAACTGTTGTAAACATTACTGTAGGTAGTAAAAACACTTGCTTAGGCCTTATTTGATTAATATAGTGGATTTTGTTTACAAATTAAGCCCTTTTATGATACTGAAACGTTATTTATTTTCTAGTAAAAATTTCACAATAATTTGTTTAGTTTGTCGCAATGCCGTGCGCAAAAGCGCCATCTATTAACTACTCCAGTCAATAGATGGCGCTGTTACAAGCTCCTGAACATTTAGTCAGTGTTGTATGGAGTTCTGAATCGCGCAATCAAAGTTTTCATACTTTGTAGGTATAGATTCAGAATTTGTCAGCTAACAATTGTACTTGCTTCGGCAGTACATATACTAAAATTGGAACGATACAGAGAAGATTAGCATGGCCCCTGCGCAAGGATGACACGCAAAATCGTGAAGCGTTCCACATTTTTTGGCGATTTTTATACTACACTTAGTTTGTAGCAATTGATAATTATGTATTTTTACCGATGACCTATTCGTACGATAACCTTTTGGTAATCAGAAAATTCATAGTTTGCAAGTGCATTTCCTACAGATAAACATCAATTATTACAGTTATTTGTGAAACCAAAAATTACTCATACCTATATTTGATCAACCTACGATTATACAGATCCGCTTGTGGAAAAATGCCATATTTACCTAATCAATAATATCTACAATGTATTATTTTATCAACTTCAGTCTTGAATAACCCGCTGCTTGGTATAGGTACCTATGCCTTTATAATATTACTAGCTGTTGCCCGCGACTTTACCCGCGTAAATGTCGGTTACAACTGCAAAAGCATCACCTCTCTAATCAGACGCTGTCGGTTAAACAGTAGCCTGTTTTACTCCAGGGTGTCAGCTAACTTTTACCCAATTTGAACAGTTTGAGCGTAAAAAAGTAACAAGCATCAATCAATCCATACTTACAAACTTTTGCGTTAATATTAGTATGACGTAGCCAATATTAATGATTTAACGGCATTGCGGGAAAACTGACCTTCCATATGGTTTCAAGGTGCTCCTTATTTTCATATTTAATATAAATATTTGTTGCAAATAAGTGTTTTTGTATTGTTCTTATTAGTTAGAGATATGACAACGATAAATACACTAACTTGTAAACAATATTATCACACACACAGATAATTATTTTGTTTGCAGTTTAGATAAAGCTGATGACTCATATTCCCCGCAATGATAGTCTATGATTATAGCTGCAAAAACTTAAAACATTGCCCTCGATGCGGGTTGAAGTCATTAACGCATCACTCCGGAAAAAAACTACTTATAAAAATCTCGTGTCACAATGTTCATTCCCGTACTCCTTCAAAACGGCTTGACCGATTCTCTTGAAAATTTTGTCAGCATATTGAGTAGGTTTGACAATAGCCCAACATCTATTTTTGAACCCAGAAATCTTAACTGTTGCGGGAGTTTACTAATAACACGTACGAAGTCACGGACAACAGCTAGTCGATACCATTGTAATTAAGTGATAAGGTCACGCGTACATAGCAAGGTCGTCATCGATTTTGCACTTAGGGAAACACCGCAACCAAACAATGCTGACGTAAGCAGTTATTTACAATCGCGACTCAGTTTTTTTGTTACTTTTGAGTAGGTATGAGAACCATTGAACTATTTTGTTTTGTAAAAAATGTGACTTGTAATTTTTTTAACGATTCCCGCACTTATATTTTAGCCTTATGTGGCGGGGGTTTCGTAGACATTCAATTTACATGCACAATGACACCCAGTCTTAGAACAAGCATCTATGGATAGCACAAATTCTTGTCTTACGCGGGAATTGAACCCGCGACACGTCGGCCAGTAGTAAATGGCGTGTCGACCAATACCAGTCGGCTATCTATGCTAAATATAGCTATCATCATTAGGTATTCGACACCAGCCTTTTGTTTCGACCCGGTGAGAATCCTCATGTACTTTCTTCGCCCTAGGAAAGAAGGGAAGCACCGAACTCATACCGCCTAACACCACCGGAGTGCTTCTCCATTTCTCGACATCTTTGTACCAAAAAGAAATTCTTACATCCACCGACTTTGTTGTCTAAATCACAGTTGGTGGCTTTAATATGGCGTTATGCAGTGATTTCTACACTACTTACTATACTACCACAAGGTATGCGGCGCTAGAACTATCTTACAGCGCCATCTAGTCTCATACCAAGCCAAGCTTGCTTAACTACTGATAATACATACTTACTACAAGGATCTCTTATCACATGGCCGAAATCGGAACTAATGCCATTACAACATACTCTAAAGATAATTTATAATATATTCAAAATACTATACTAGATAAACATTCAATACATTACGTCGCGATAACGTATGAGTGTGAAACAAACATCACTTTATCATGGCTCATACCCTGGCCTTCGCCGAAAGTAGCCTAGCGTGAAGGAGCACTATAAACGATTTTCGAGAATATTGTTATTACTTGTCACAAGCTATTATTTATCTTCCGTTGTATGTTTTCAGTTGTAATATTAAAAGTTAGGTATCATAATACAGTTTGTAATACGTCCTCATCGTTTCTCACTTATAAATAAAATACATAATAGTGAAAGTTTGTAAGTGAGCAGTGTTTTACTGATATTGTTTGCATCTTTAACCGACCACACCACCCACGCGGGCGTAACCGAGGACAAAAGCTAGTAATCGATAAAATAAAACCAATCTATAACTCCCTTATGTACTTTCAAGCATTTTACAATCACTACAATTTATCCCCAGAAAAAAGGTATAAAATAAAACACTTATAGAATCTTAACCATATATTCAAGCTATGGAGCTAGCGTTAGACGCGATACGGGGCCACAGGTCTGCGCACTCCTTGGCTACAGGGCCGGTGATGGCCGAGCCTTTCATCTCGCCCTTGTTGTTCACTATCACGCCTGCGTTATCCTCGAAGTATATAAACACCCCGTCCCGCCTTCTGAACGGTTTCCGCTGTCTGATCACCACTGCAGGCATTACCTGGGGAAAACAAGTTACTTATTAGTGACTGTGGACTTACTCATTAGTCTATGATAGTTAACAAACTATAAGTTAGAATTTTGTCTCATTTCATAGCAAAACCTACAGTCCTTACAATTTTTTGGTATAAAAGGCAAACTAATTACTACTACTACATAAAACTATACTTTTAGTTTTGGATATCACAAACATTTAATGAAAAATACTACTCTAAACAATGAAACTAAAAATATATACTCATGTTCAAATTTAGGTGGCAGCTTCTAAGATTCAAACTCAGATGCAAAGGGTACATATTTTGGATGCTTCAAAATTTTGTTACAATTTCATGCAAATTCAACTATACTACAGAAGTCGGATGACTCTTGAATTCTGTAGTATAAATTAGTATGGATAGGTTTAATCACACTCAAAAAAAAACATCATTAAGTAAAATAAATTAGTTTTAATCGCTCAGTCAGCCAAGGTATATCAACACACTGCATGCAATTCAGCATAAAAAAATTAGCGAAACCCTATGGCGTATCATCATAGCGATTTTTCTTGTATAATTTTCACTATTTTTATAATACAACTTTATAATTTAGCCCAAAGGTAAGCTTTGACTAACTTAACAGGAATATTTGGTAAGAGCTAAGAGATTTCAGTCATAGTACAGAAAAATATTCCACAACAAATCAAACATTGTGATGGATATAATGTAATTGTCTTGCTTATGATAACAATAAATAACTTTTCTTTTCAAATACACTAATATTTGCATTCCATAGCAGGAAAGTCAATACACAACATCTGATGTCCATAAATTGTCTCAATAAGTTTTCGATTTCCAGAAAGGGAATGTTTTTAAATGCTTTACTGTTGATATTGTTACTCTCAAACAATCAGCATCAGTTTGATACAATTATTATAATTATGATACCACATTTCAATGTTTCCGAGGTTAAAATTTTCCCTACACATTATTTAAAAGCAAATACTTTCTATCAAACATCTAAAAATTCATCCAATTTCTAACTACACTTGCGGGAATCAAGCATGGTCAAAACAAACAAGCATTTCTACTAAAGGATAATACACATACCTTTTTCCTGAGTTCAGGTTTGCCCTTCTTTACAGTAGCAACGATCATGTCTCCAGATCCGGCAGCGGGAAGCCTGTTCAGGCGACCCTTGATACCCTGCACGGCGATCACATACAGGTTCTTGGCTCCTGGAATTGAAATATAGGGGTTTCTTTAGTAAAAGAAAAAAAAAATAAGATATGGAGCGACTGAGGAAGTTGGTTCTATGGTAAAATGTTTGTTGAGTTGACTATTAAGTAAAAACATGGAAGTATTTCTTGAATTGAGTTCAAATAACTAGACCAAACTTCTTTAAAGATTTCGTTCAAAACAAAGGTAAGTTTATAGATAGCTCTAGTTTGTTTAGGAAGGTCTATGATAATTAGTTGAATATTTAACATGTCTTTGTCTCACAACTCGATAATAAAGTGTTGTTTTGAAACATAAGAAACCTAGAGGTTATAAGGACAACCTGTTTGATTTGAATGCAGCTTTCTTTTGTACAGTTAATAGTAAAAAAACGATTAAATCGGTGATGTGGTTACATTTGCCGCGTTATATGTTTTGTAGACCTGTGAAAACACAATTAGCGGCAAAGCTAGGTTACCCATTTGTTTTGTTTGAATAGTTCAACTGAACGACTTCAGACACAGCCAAGGAAGATATCATTATATATCAATACCCAAAGGGAGTCCATTTACATCATCATCAGTGTTCAGTCAAACGTGCCTCTTTAGGTTATGTTAGTATTCTAAAACAAACGTGATCTCACCTGTGTTGTCTGCGCAGTTGATTACGGCTCCCACAGGGAGACCAAGCGAGATGCGGAACTTCGCTCCCGCGGAACCACCACGTCCTTAAAACAGAAAAACCACACTTTATACATTTTTCATCACAACACTACTGCTCACAAAATATAAGGTGAATGTCGAAAATATACATAGCGATTAAACAAATATCATACTAGTTTTGCTTCACACATGCTTTATAATAGTTTTTAACACTAAATAACAAGATTAAATTGGATATTTAAGAATTTCACGAACCTCTTTTAGACATTTTGTTGTGTCAATTTTTTGAGAGGAAATCGAAAGAACGTGAACTTAGCAACACATATCAGGAAGAATTTCGTTCAGAAATTTTACAATCAGCCACAGGTTATAACAATGCGTGCGAAGTTAGCTGCAAGTTGATGAATGCTAAAATTACCAAGATAACTTATTGCAGTGCAGTATGTAGAGTGATAAAGTAAGACAAAAAGCGATAAATCTATATGGTTTTCCTCTCATCATCTAAAATCCCGTTTTGTACTTCAAAACTAAAAGCTAACAAATGTTCTCAGCATTAAATCCTAAACGAAAAACCGTTCCTTTTTACTGCAACTTGCAATCTGAAATGAAATTAATACAAAATTACATTTATGATATTTCAAAATAATGATGACCAATTGAATGATTAATGAAATAAAACCAATTGGTGAAATGTAATTACACCATTATAAGCAGTGGCCAGCCATGACCATACAGCGTACGTTACGGAACGTTGCTAAAAACTGTTTGTCATTATCCGTCAAATTCGTTGCGGCTTGTCATTGTGTGAGGTTTCATATTTTGTAACAAAAAGTATTTTACTCGTGGATAAATTAACTATAGCATATTAAAATGGCATTTATGGGCGATATGATGAATCCAGCGCCCTTCTGGCAAAATGGACCGGCTCCTGGGGCTTTCTACAACTTCCCTGGAAATTCGACAAGTTTCGGCCCCATGAATCGGCCCGTGCAGGAATTCAAAGCTCAGTAAGTTTTACAAAATCTTCGTTAATACGTTAAAAATGAGTACTGTAGTGCCGAACTACATTTTAATATCTTATTTTTATTATTAATTATTACAATATCTTATTTGTACCCTAAATCAGTGTCGTATATAAATTATGTTGGTGGTCATCAGTAACATTAGCATTATAGCCTCACTATTTACGTTTACACAGACATCATTGAACTCAGTTTAAATGACAAGTCATCTCAGTTCATGTATGCATTTTACTGAACTTACTTCTATACCAAAAATGTATCTAGAAACTGTCCAAGACCAATATATTATTTTGCACACTTTAAAATTCACAATCTTACTGTATCTCATAACAGCTTACCTTTGCTAGGAATCATCAAATAAACAATCAGAATCTGCGATGCTCTTTTGTTACTGAAAATTTCACTATGAGACTCCTACATAAGGGGATACACTCCCTTCATGCAGGTGTTAATTCAATAAGAATATTATTAATAAGTTGCTTTTTCAACCCTCATCATCTCTTTCTATTTTTGCGTGGCCAACTGGGTCCATATTAATCATAACTTGTTTTTTTTTACCATGTCTTTAACATGTTCACAGCATTAAAGAATGCTTAATGCTCTATGCTTTGAGTATTTGATGAAGTTGGCCACTCCATGCATTGAGTATTTAGGCACAGGTTATACAGCCTAAGAGAGTCCAACAAACCAATATCAGAACCTCATACACTTCAGATTTGGCTGATTCAATGCAGGGAAATATGGAAAGTTTCATGAGATTTCATATACAAAATTCTAATTATTGTTTCATTCAACTTGTTTGGTGTGAATTTAAAAGACTGTGAGAAGTCATAAATTATTGCAATTTATTCATGCAATAAATTTATTTATCTTGTTTGTTATTGTTCATTTTTACCCGTTTGTGTACATAAATTATTAAAAAAAAAAACTCTTCATCATTTTCCAGCTCTGCAACCCCAATCACAACGACCACAACAGTCATCGGAGTGAAGTTCGACAAGGGCTGCGTGATCGCAGCGGACACACTGGGATCGTACGGCACCCTAGCCAGGTTCCGTGACTGTCCCCGTGTGATGAAAGTCAACGATCTGATCCTTCTCGGCAACGGTGGTGATTACGCAGACTATCAGTACTTGAAGGATATTATTGAACAGAAAATGTGAGTTGTGTTTCTTTTAGTTTTTAATACCTTATTATTTTATGCTTTACCACAAATTAATTACAGAAGCTTAATTTTTTTTTTTTTATATTCCATAATTAAATTGGCACAGCATGTCTTCTTTTTCTACACATTCTTATCTAACGTCATCTCGCAAGCAACACCCTTTGCAGCCATATCATCTTTTACACCGCCACAATTTAAGACAATATTAGCACAATAGACACACAAAAATAGTTAAGGGTCTCCAACTTAAACATTACAGGTTAAAAAAATTATATTGTTTTTCCCCAGTATTGATGAACAATGCATCGGAGACGGTCTGCTGCTCAAGCCTCGCTCCCTGCACTGCTGGCTGACCCGCGTGCTCTACAACAAGCGCAGCAAGATGGACCCCTTGTGGAGCAACTACGTTGTAGCTGGTATTCAGGTAAGTTTATCAAGTGTTGGTACTTGGGCTCCATTTTCCGCATGTAGGCTCCTGTGGCCCGTTGTGCGTGTAGTGTTGGGGGCGGTCAGTCCAGCCAGCCCAACGCCCTCCGTCCAATGTCATGAAATGTTACTACTTTCTCAGTTTTAATCTATACTAATATTATAAAGCTGAAGAGTTTGTTTGTTTGTTTGTTTGTTTGTTTGTTTGTTTGAACGCGCTAATCTCAGGAACTACTGGGTCGAATCGAAAAATTCTTTTTGTGTTGAATAGACCATTTATTGAGGAAGGCTTTAGGCTATATAACATCACGTTGCAACTATTAGGAGCGAAGAAATAATGGAAAATGTGAAAAAAAACGGGGAAAATTATTCATCCTTGAGGGCTTCCGTTGCGTGCGCTCCGAAAACGGTTGTAGATACCAAAAATATATGTATCAAAGAATTATTTCTATTAAAATGATCTAAAAAAATGTCCAGGACAGTATATGTCTATCTTTTAAGATTAACTCACTAGGACTGTTTTTATGGTAATCAAATTCGGTCGAAATTAATGCATTTGTTAAGAGTTGTATCAACGTATCAGGTTGTGGAGAAAATCAATATGTACTCCTGCCACAAGAAAATAAAACTAAAAATATAATTTATGCAGAAGTAGGTACTTTAAAATAATTATATTCTCTTAAAAAATTAAAAACTAAGGTGTCTAAAATAATAACAGAAAATGACGAGGACAAAGTCGTGGGTAACAGCTATAATTTATAAAGCTAAGGAGGTTGTCCGCAAAAATAAATGATGCCCAAAATAATTAATCCACGCGGACGAAGTCGCGGGCACAGCTAGTACTTTATAACCGAGAGCATCGGTCATCAGTAGGCGATGGTGGTCACCAGTGGCGTGCACAGGATTATAGCACTGGGTATGCAGTGGAGTCCTAGGCTACTAATTTGATAATGGTAAAAAAGTATGATATTCGTACTACCCAAGTACCTATCCTGTTAGGAAGTGACTAATAAATGCGCAACTAGGACCTTAACGTAAAGATTAAATATTTTGACAGAGGTCATTAAATGCAGGAGAATCTTAACACCGCGATTCAGGAATATGACGTCATCGTGACTGCGACATCTAGTATGTCAAGACGGCAGGTTGTGGTGTTACTTTGGGCGTAAATAATAGATGGCGGTGGTGACTATTATTGACTTAAGTTAAATGGTTTGCTACAATGAGTAAAAAATTTGCTAAATTATTATTACTACATTATTATAGTACCTTTGTACACCGCTTTCCTATTTAAATGCTTCTATTAATTTATTTGTGTACATAAATTGTTAAATTAATAAACTACTCACCTTGTCAGCTAAACTTTTCATTCTAGGTTCCGATTAATTTGTTGTAACTCGTGTACACATCTTTAGAAAAAATTGAATCTTTTTACTGACAGACAATTGCAAGAACTTGTTATTTTTCATAAACACACATTATTAACACAAACCTCACAATCAAATAACATTTCGTAAAAATCACCAAAAAACTGGTTGAAGCGAATCACTACAATTATTATAGAGACTTAGAAATTAACTGTTAAAAATACACACTTTTAAATGTTAAAATAAAATATATATTCTAAAAAAATTTATAATGTACTGTCCAAACAAAATTGTAAACAATGCACAACACACGAAAAAAGTAATATGGCCCCCGCAAAAATCTAAACTTTTTAGCAATTCAAACAAGTAAAACCTTACCAAAAAATAATGCACAAAGTGCATATTTGATTTACTACTAGATAACTGACTATCACATTTCGTCGGACTACTTCCGAAGATTTCCGATTACGCCCGACGATTGCCGAAGCCCCGAACGTCAAATAAAGGCCGTAGTTCTTGCGACGCTAGTGCCTTTACATATTCATGGATGTGTGCGTGAGCGAACTGTGTACGGACGACAAAATAGGTACGCACATACGAACCTAGCTTACGCGGCGAGCGGCCGCCTGTCTTGAATGTTTAGGTGCATTATTTTGCAGCGCCGCGGCCGCTTGCTTATCGTTAAAAGTTACGTGTGTAGTTGCTGTCTAAATATTAAGCGTTTTTAACTTATTACATTTTGTTTATTCATTTATTTACTATTAACGACTATTATTATTATTTACTATTACGAACGTTTCGACTCAGTCATCTAAAACGTTCGAAAATTTTAAGTAAAGCACTGCTTTTGTGCCTCTATGGAGCGCACGCCCCTGGTGGTCACTGATGGCCAAAACGTCGGTCATTGGTGACCGAACAAAAAAAAAGAGTATTTTTGATGCAAATATTTAGGGCGGTCTCATTTCCGATCTGTGTAACTTTATTTAGACATTGCGAATAATATTGTGCGAGTTGTGATATATTGTGGAGCAGCATGCATGTGATATCACAAGTGATCATAGCAAAGGTGGTTAATGCAATTCGCACAATTTCGCACTATCTAAGTTTTATTCTTAGTGACAAAGGCTTAATCTTAGTAATTCTTGAATAGAACCCTTGCAGTGTTAAACATAATTTATCACCAACTTAACCACTCCTCTTGCTCACAGGACGGCGAGCCCTTCCTAGGCGCCGTCGACAAGTTAGGCACAGCATACGAAGACTCCGCCATCGCGACAGGTCTCGGCGCTTACATGGCGACGCCGCTAGTCCGTGACGCAGTCGACAAGGGAACGCTGGACGAGGAGGGTGCTAAGTAAGTGTTGTGCAATAAGCTGATACGTAATATTAAAGTAGAAAACAAGTTTCAAGAAAGAAGATAAATGTAAAAAAAAACGTGGCGCCATTTTGGATGTCACGGAATTTGGAAAATGGCGCCACACCGCTACCATTTTGTATTAAATTAAAAAAAAAATACTGTTAATGAAATAAGGCATGGCAGGCATGTACTCAAAACTAAAATATCAGACTATAGAAATCATGATTTCGCACAAAATAAACTTGCTACAGATACTAACAATTTAGTGTCATTATAATAATTGGTTATTTTAATACAATTTTCATACTAGTTAACTACTTAGTCAAACCGATTAATTTTATATCCCTCATTTTGATAAATTAGAGATATAATAAAACTAGGTAGTGTAGGTACCTACTAGGTACTGCCAATTTAGTTAGTATCATTATAATTGGTATTTTAATATTTTTTACTTAACAAGGCGACTTTTTTTATTTTTATCCAATTTTCATATAAACTGCCTAAAAATACTTTTTATTTTTAAATTTTATAAGAATATAATAATTATTATCTCCCCAGGGCTCTAGTCCGCAAATGCATGGAAGTCCTGTTCTACCGCGACGCGCGCTCGTTCCCGCGCTACCAGCTCGGCGTGGTGACGAGCGCCGGCGTGCGCATCGAGCCCGTCACAGAGCTCAAACACGACTGGTCGCTCGCGCACATGATACACATGAAGTGATTGAACAATATATGTGCTTTTTAATTATTGTTGAGTGTTTTATTTGATGGTCCTTCCTTCTTACCAGATTCCTTATAATAATCATCGCAAGTTGCTAAATTACTGAAACATTGTCGCTTTAAAGATCACGTAATGTTACTTATCTTGACGTAAACGATCACGAAAATGGCGGCAATCTCTTCTCGCCAAATAACATTCGACGATCGGTAGCGTTGATAGAAAACGCGCGAATCTACGAAGACGTCAGGTGAAAGTCACGTGACTCGAATCGAAGCAGTATAAATTATTTGATTTTAACTATTATCTTCATAAGACTAGTCCGCAAATGCATGGAGGTCCTGTTCTACCGCGACGCGCGCTCCTTCCCGCGCTACCAGCTCGGCGTGGTGACGAGCGCCGGCGTGCGCATCGAGCCCGTCACAGAGCTCAAACACGACTGGTCGCTCGCGCACATGATACACATGAAGTGATTGCGGAATAAATGTGTTTTTTAATTATTGTTGAGTGTTTTATTTGATGATCCTTCCTTCCTACCTGATGACTTATAATAATCCTCGCAAGTTGCTAAACTGCTGAAATATTATCGTTTCAAAGGCCACGTACCCTAATGTTATCTTGACGTAAACGATCACGTAGAACAAATTCACATACGACGTGCAATTTGCAGTAGAAAAATAACTACTGACCAATTAAGTCACCAAAATGGCGGCAATTTGCAGTAGAAAAGTAGGTACTTGGCAATATAAGTCACCAAAATGGCGGCCACCCATTCCAGTCAAGTAACATTTGGCGATCGGTAGCGTTGATAGAAAACGCACAAATCTATGAAGATGACAGGTCAAAGTCATGTAACTCGAATCGAAGCAGTATAAATAATTATTATAAGATTTAACTATTATCTTCATAAGACTAGTCATGTTGGGTGTTTTATTTGATAATCCTTCCTTCCTACCAGATACCTAACAATAATCCTTGCAAGTTACTAAAGTGCAGAAATCTTGTCAGTTTTGTCGCATGAAAATCATCATCATCATAGCTCATACACCAAAATAACAGTTTTACAATGCTTATCAGTCGGTTTGTCGTCGCTAATCTCTGAAATGGCTGGACCGATTTTGACAGGGCTTATTGGTAGGTAGCTGATGTAAAAAGGAGTAACCAAAGTTATTTCAGAAAATGTTTTATCCTCAATTGGACGCGGACGAAGTCACGGGGATATTCAGTTAGAAATAAAACACACAGTACTGAAAGCAAGCTTATATTTAGAGCCATTACACCTAAAGGTAACACAGCGTTACACAAAGCACTTTGATCAAATTATACTGTATCATTGTAATTGGTCCCATGACCGAAATAATTATTCAGTTTTAGCACTAACAAGAAAAACTATAGTTTATAATGTGACTTTTATATCAATACCTATTTCAATAAATCATAAGCAAAGATTAAGTGCTATCTATAACACTGTTGAAGATCTTATAAATACTTATAAACATCGTTTTTATATTATTGTTCCTAATAATTGTTGTACGTGTGTAAAGCCTTTGCTTTACAATCTCAAGTAATATTATTGCAGTTGTGGAAGCGTGACAGCGCACTACACGGCACAATATTGCAGTGATAGAAGATGTTATGTTTTAGATAATAATTATGCTCATTTCTCATAGTCTCATATCTTAGTATAGATTTTAAGTTTTATGACAAGTTTTAAATGTTTGTATCTATATTACATTGTCAAACTAGTTTTAAGAAGAAGTTTGTTCGCCTAGTGAGGCAAAACATAGTGAGACTATATTTATTTATTAAGAACTGCATTGTACACCTATGTTTAAGCAAATAAATTATTTCTATTTTTTTCTGCAATTTCTTCCACAACTGCAACAATATTACCTCATAAGTTGCAATAGGCCCCATCGGTACGTTAAATATAAAGCAATGTTTATAAGTACGGCTTATACATTAGTAATCCTATCGCCTCTTCTTGTGGCCCTTAGTGGGACCCTTGACGAAGCACCAGTCGACAGATATCGCCTGCCCGAGGATGTCTGCGCCGTCGAGAGCTTCGCGTGCGCTCTGGAATAAATGGGTTGTTGTTGATTTATATATTTAGGATTATTAGAAAACTTAGGTTATTTATTGTAGGAAATTCTTCGATCATCAACGAAGGAGAACAGGTTTATCGACATCAGATCTAATGAAGTTTACGAGAAAGTTAAAGAAATCTTTTTGAGTGTATGTATGTGTGTACGTCTTTTCTTTGGCAGGCCCTGTAGCTTAAATAGTTTGACGATGTGACATTCGAAGGTTCGTAAAATTCGTAAGAATTGTGATATCAATACGAATGCTAAATAACGAAAGCGAATGAAGAAAGAGGTGTTGTGTTTCTTCATAGTAACATGGATTTCAAATGAATTTAGTAAAAAGATCAAGAGATGATCTCGCATGGCCCACAAGCGTTTTTGCCCCGTCTAGGCCTCTATCAAGGGCTTTTAATGCAAAAAAAAAACTGAATCTCCCCATGTGTTTTATACATATACAAAGTTATGCGGTAGAAGACAGATGCAATTTACAAATAGATAAAACATTCACAGCTATATACTTACAGCAGCCTGCTTGTACGTCTCGTATTCAACAAGCGCGTATCCTTTAAGGAAGCCGGTACGCCGGTCCAAGTTCAGATGGATGTTCTTGATCTCACCAAACTCTGAGAATTGGTTCTGTAATGTAAAAGCATAGTTATGTACACTGTTAGTTTAAGCATGGACTAAAGGCAACTTTTGATAGATGAACAAGATCATTTGTTCTGTGTCTGGGTGTAATTTATCTATAATATATTATTATAGTATGTATTTAGAAATATATTACTATGTTTATACATACATACATACATAAACATCACGCCTCTTTCCCTTGGGGGTAGGCAGAGATCACATCTTTCCATTTGCTACGATCCTGGCATACCACTATGTTTATAGGTTGTCTATTATTCAAAAAACAAACAACATAGTTTGCTTAACTTGAGACTAGACATTGTGGTGTGAACATTTATTTATTCATTTCAAATTCTACAGTATTTAAGTTTGGACATAAATTTGTTACTACCTTGAGAGCAAACTTAACTCTAACAGCTTAACTTCAGAGATTGCATAGGGCTATAAATTAGTATATTACATAGAACTCCTCTCACCAAACTCTTTAAAATGAAACAAGTACTACTAACCTGTATATCCTCTTCCTGTGCCTCTTCATGCACATTACTGACGAACAGGATCCAGCCCTCCACAGACCTCTGGGGGCCAGGAGTGTTGCCATCACCTTCTGGAGCTAGGCTGTCATATCTGTAAAGTAATATGAAGGTTTTTGATTTGGTGTGGAAATGTGTTTTGGGAATATGTAAATGTTATTATATGTTTATATGGACGATATTAAAATTTCTGAATCTAATATAATTTTGTGCCTTGACTGGAGCTGAGACCTCTCTGAGACTTTTTTGAAGATTTTCTATTAATCAGTTTTAATAGAATACTTCTTTGATTTCATTATCATAAAACAAACTCAGGCTCTGTATGGAGGCAATTGTTTTTATTTTTGATGGCATTGGGAACTTTTTGTTGTGTGTATTTTTTATAGGATTCCAATATACTGAACAATCTCCTACAAATATGCTGTACCCAAAAGGGTACATAATTATTTCCATGTCTAACCTACTAACTTTTAAAATGTACATTATAGGAGCAATAAATATTGAGTATAAACTAAATCAAAAGCAATTGCAACAAGAATCACTTGTGGGTACCCTTTTAGTTACTGGAGACAACCTTTTATATTACTGTTGATCTGCCATATTACAAAGACAGACTTAGTTTTGTTGATATTTACCTGCCCCTGTTTCCTCTCTCGGTGGCGCCTCCACCGCCGGCTTCACCGCCAAAACCTCTTCCTTTACGTTTTCGCGCCTTCTCCTTCAAACGAGCAATTCCCTCTGAAATATGCAATATAAACTATTTAAGACAGTGTTATATAAGATAATAGGTATTAGCGTAAATATTAGTAACAAATGCAGTGTTATTAAAAGCCTAAATACGGTTCAATGAACTAGAAAGTTAACCTAAAAAACTATGTTTGAAACATACAAAATACAAAGTAAATACAGTATGAAATACGACAAAAAAATATCGAATTGACAGGAGAAACTTACAAAATTACTAATTAGCCATATAAACGCAATGAAAACATGTTAAAATTATGCTAATAACAATTAGAAATTAACTTACGTTCTCCATCTTCGTCAACTTCGAACTCTTCAGAATTTTCGATGTCTAACACGTCTGCCATTTTAGTTGTGTTTATTTAATTTCTATATAGCCTAACAGATACTAAATTATTAATTTACAAAGAGTATCACGTAAATAAACGTGAATCTCTAACGAAGTGACATATTATTACGGCAGTGTTACTGGTGAAATAAATCGGCAGTGACTCAAGGCTAGCTTGCATTTGTTTCGTGCTTTGCGTAATAATGAAATATTTTGTAATTTAAACCATATCAGACAGCTAAAAGTGTGGAAGAAATTAAGTTATCTTTCTAAGTTTCTAACATTGTGATAAAAGTGAGAGAAAACGTAAAATAAACAATGTGTACTTGGCAACATTTTTAACTTGGAAAGGAAACAAACGCGTCCTCCGTTCAGAAACAGTAGAAACAACGTTTTGTGCTTTTCCACAGGTGTTTGTCTTGTATTGTCATAAAATTATAATAACAGAAATTAAAAAAATAAGAGGCCAAATTACAAAACAAAATGTCATAAATATTTTGACAGTATTTAACTTTTACAGATTTTGTTACATATTTTTTAGATAAAGAAACAAAAATTAGAAATGAGTGCATGTAACGTGAGAGAGCCAAGGAATACAGTTTCTGGGGACTGGTCAATGCGGTCTCCGCCCACAACCCGATCTTCATCACCGCCGAGTAGAGGAGAGGCAATTTTCAACAAATACCTTGATCTGATTCATTCCAAATCAAATATATCTGTGAATGATAAACAAGCAGAGCCACCCGAACGTCCTTTTGATTTCTTTGACGATGAAGAATTTGCATTTGGAATTAACTTACTCAATAAAAATGTTGCGTGCGTTGGAGATAACATAACAAAACTCATCCAAATGGGTAAATGCTTTTACTTAGTTACCTACTCCTTAATAATTTGGATTTTCTGTGTAAGTAAATGCTTGCATTAATAAAGCTTGTAGAATTCGTAGGCGCTTCACGTCCACGAGCGAGAGAATCACGGCGATATTATCGTCGCGTATAACGCATTTCTATACACACTCTAGGGTGCGGTCTCCACACGACGATATTCTCGCCGCGATGCGACGACTGGCAATGTGCGTGCGTAGCATCGGCGTATCGTCGCTACAGGTGGCGCGGCCGCCGCGCGCACGCTGCTGAACGTGGCGCTCTCTTTCAAAGTATGAATGCGTAGTCAAGGAAATGCGGCAATTCCGCTATGAGTCGTCGGGGACACGTTGTGATTCCGTCACGAGTCGCGACGATACGCTGGTGTAATAATGGCCCGTTCGTGGATATTTCCCAACGATAGAAGCGCGGACTCGTTGCGATTCTCTCGCTCGTGGACATAACAAAGTCAAAGAAGTCTGTTTCTAATTACTGCGACCCGATCCATGCTTGTATTATCTTGTATTGATTATTTCGTAAGTTTGTTATATTCTTGTAAACATTATTTTAACTTCTGTACTTGTACACCATTGAATTTATAATATTACTAGCTGTCACCCGCGGTTTCACCCGCGGATCATCTTAAGTTATTATACATAGCTGTGCCCGCGACTCCGTCCGCGTGGAATTTGGAAAATATCATTGTTTCATATTAACTACATAGTACTTTTTAAGCGACTTTAATAAAAAGAGGGGGTGCTCAATTCAACTTTATTTTTATACGCAAAAACAAAACTTCAACAACACCAAATCTTAATAACGAACAAATATTTTTCAACACAGAACAACAATAACAACAGAACGAATAAACTTTTCGAATTTTAACAATATCAAGAAAAGCATTCTAGGTACCTACTTTCAGGACAGAAGTGATAAGCTGATAACCAAAGTAAGTAAGCCGATTTTTTTTTTTTACTTTAAAAGACGTATAAAAGGTAAAATATAAAAGATAGAGATATGGTGTCGCGGACTTTTTTGTAGAAATCATTAAGACAAATCAGATTGCCATACATTGTTTTCAATTTTAAGCAACTGTTTAGGCAGCGCATGCATATGTTTCTGTTTTATGAGCAATTTTTCTCCGACTTGCTAGACAAAAGTTGTGATATCTCGGTTAATATACATGTTATAAAAATAATTTATAGCCTATAGCACTCAGGAATAATGTAGCTTTCTACCAGTGAAAACATTTTTAGGATTGGATCATTAGTTCCAGAGATTACCCCCTACATACAAACTTACAAATTTTACCTCTTTATAATATTAGTATAGATTTAACTGATGGGCATAACTCCTGTTTGGTGGTTGGTATAAAATATTTATAATCTTTCGCAAATTTTGTTAGGTTGGCAGCACTAAGTGTGACAGCTGTCAGGTTAATGTGGAATTCAGTTTTGCGATTATTTATTAATTTTCTATTTTCGACTTTTTATTGAAATTGTGATTATAATTGCTTAGTGTAATAAGTTGGTCATCATGCCGGAATTTCAACTAACAGATACAATTATCACTCAGTTAAACGGTGAGTTGTTTACTGAGATATAACAATGATTTTCAACGTGAAGATATTACATAATTTTGTTTGTAAAATTGATATTGTTTTGTTTGACATAATTATTTAATTTTAGCACCAAGGTGTCCTATATAGTGGTATATTACGGGTTTTGAGTCAGTTGGTGAGTGGACAGTGTCCTATACTGGTATTCACTATGAAACTGCAAATCGATGAGCCCTACGTTTTCGGTATATTTATATTAATTTCGCGTGTGGTTTGGAGTATTATTGTGTAAATACTTACCATTGTTTTAATTTCGTGCATTTTTTTGTACAAAAATAACGACGAGTTATTTATTTATGTTGTATGTTTAAGTTTTGTGTACATAACCTCTATGTTTAAGTGTGTTTGCTCTTTTAGTTATAAATTTAAGTTACAACAGTTATAGACTGTATCATCCTGATTTTCTGTGTTTATAGAATAGAATTGTATTTTTTTGTTGTTGTTCTAACCATAATATTTTAGAAACCTTACATTCTGAACTTTCAAAATCTGCAGCCAATCTGTTTGTGTTACCCAAACAACAGTTATTGGTATAGTAATTAATTTATCAATATTACAAATTAATAGACATGATAAGATATTGTTTCCAAACATTTAATAATCAGTTTTGGTGTTGAAATTTATTTCTTATAAGCATTAGATTTTTTGATTTACCTAATCATTGTTACACAGTTTTACACAACTACTACATTGTTACACAACTATTATTGATTTTTTTTGAGTATCAGTTAAATACCATACTATACTAGGATTAAGTGCCTATCTAACCTTGAGAAGTCCACTCTATGAACAATAACTAGTTTTAGAAAGATGACTATTAATATGCGACAATCAAATGCATATTTAAAAATGACATCACCATATTTAAATATTGTGATATCATATCTATTATAACAACAAAGGTTTTGTGTCAGCTATGATCTATGTTGGCAAATGTTGCAGAAATAAATATAAATGATGTACACATTTGTCAAGTGCTTTGAAAAGTTTTTAGGGCTTAGAGCAGTGATTAATAATTATTATTTAATGGTGATGACGACATTTGAAGCTTAACTGAGATTATTCTATCCATTATGGTGGGTTCGATTCCCACCCAGGACAAAAGTTTGTGTGATGAGTATGATAATTTGTTCTGTGTCTATCTGTCTTGTGTCTATCTATTGTGTCTAAAAATATATATAATTTGTGTACATATTTAGAAATATTTAAGGATGTTTATCAGTTGTCTAGTACTCATAACACAAGTTACTCTCTTATACTTAAGTTGAGACTAGATGGTGTTGTTCTAATGTTGAAGAATATTAAAATTTTCCTATTATCCATAATGCATAGCACACACATTGAGGGTACAATAGAGAGTTATCACAGGGTCCCCTTTATTTAGGTTTCCTGGGTCATTACATCACTTTGCCCTACTCCACACTGTTCATAACTATGCAAGAAATACTGTCTAATTAGAAAGGCTAACGCTAGGCTATGGGTTAAAGTATATATGAAATATATTCTATACAATTTACAATTTTGTCATGTTTGTTTTTAATCTGCAACACACTGAAGATTGTTTTTATATAATGCATAATATAATTTTAGTCTCAAATTTTTTGATTGACATACAAGAATAAAAAATACATTTAAAAAACCTTTTATTTTTATCAAACATTTTACTAAAATGACAATCAAAAAGTTTCCAACTAGTTGCAATACCTATAAACAATTTTGTAAGATTAATAGACACTGGTAACACTTACAGCCCAGGAGCCATGGCCGGACAATGTGAAGTTATTTCAACCGTACGAGGTGGAGCAAATACTGCTGCCAGACAACGCCAGCTGCCTTGCAGTGCAGGCGTTCCTGAAGGTATGGTTATTTTAAAGAGTTTTTAATGTTTTAATACTGCTATAGATATGATTAACTCAAATTTAGGATATACACTTAGAATATTCTTCACTTTTGTTTATTGGTCCTTGGTTAATATTCGTAGATTTTGCCAATGTAAAGGTAGGATATGACACTGAATCGGTTACTAAACAAGCTGAGTCATAAAAAATATTTGGGAAATCTGGCCTTAACACAACACTATTCCAGGACTAATGGGGCGCTAGCCTCATGGGGTATCGATCGCAATTGCTTTATAATAGGCACTTCCTTATCTGAACCTTTTTGTACTGCATCAATCTGGGTCTATAAAAATATCTCCTTGTTATCTTACCATCACCCTATGATTGGCCTGGAGAGAATGCGTCAGGCACAATGAAAGTCATTTTGTGTTAATGTTGAATCTACATGAATCAAAATCAAAAGGTAGTAGGCCTTTTTAGGCACTCTCAAAAAGTTACTGACTCCAAAATGTCATTGTTATGGAGAAAATCCGACAAGAAACTCCATAAAGCTGTATGAATATTCTATACAACTACATAAATCAATACGAATCTCCCCTACAGATGTGCAACCTCCCATTCGAGGTGGAAATGCGTTGGAACGCCGAGTTCATGTCTCCATCAGGCCGGGTGCCCTTCATCAAGTGCGGGGCGTTCGTGGTGTCCGAGCTGGAGCCCATCGTGCAGTTCGCGGCGCACAAGGGCGTCACGCTGTGCTCGAGGCTCACCACCGAGGAGAAGGCGGAGATGAGGGCGTATATGAGCCTCATCACCAATGTGCTGGTTAATGCTGAGGTGAGGACTAAATAAAAATATAAATGTTTTTACACACACAAAAATACTCTACTAAAATAACCCCAAACATAGGTAAACGATCAATAAGTCATGGGCCTTTATAAACACGCTTTGTTTTGCATAGCATAATATTTTAAACTACCCGCAATTTACGGATTTACCGAGTTCTCACTGACACTGCTTCAAATGTTTCTTACATTACCTAAAAACTTTTACCTTACTAACTACGCTAATGGAATTCTTAATAAATTCTTAATTATTTTTAAAATTCTCTGTAAGTGATTATTGTAATCATGTGAGAAAATAAATGTCTATAATCGTATAAAGTTCAAATATAGTACAATTTTGTTTTTTTTTTTAATATGACTTCCGCACTAAAGAATTTAATCCTTGTATCGCGGGGGGTTTCGCAGACAGTCAGTTAACTTGCGCAAAGACTCAGTACAAGCCTTTGTGGAATGCACAAATTCTTGTCCTACGCTGGGAACGAACTCGCGACACGTCGCGTACAGTGGTAATTAGCGTGGTGACCTATACCACTTGGATATCCGTGCCGTGTTGATCACTTGTGTAGATGCCAGCACAAAAAAACATGGCAAAGTCCTTTCATTTTACTAAAGATTTTTAATCGTGCGAGGTTTCGTCAATTGTAAGCTATATTTTAAAAGATCTTGAGATCTTAAAAGAGCAGTCAACAAGTTATTAGTACAGAGTACTTTCATATCATATCACATTTTAACTACTGCTTTTAAATGTCAATGTCTGTCTTAAGAAGATGTTCAAAGCTACTCTACTTAGGCAGACTCGACAGCATAACAGAAAATAATGATTTTATAGCTTCCTAAAACTAACTGCAAACTTATTTGCCATGAAACTGCCTGCGTAGGCATATTAATTTTATAATTAAATCGTTATATTTTCCAGCTATACATATCCTGGGTGGATAACGACACTTTCAACGCGGTGACGAAGGTCCGTAACTCGTCAGTGTACCCGTGGCCGCTCGGCTGGCTGCAGACCCGGGCCAAACGTAACGCCGTCATCAAGCGCCTCAAGGCCCTGCACTGGTACGACAAGACCCTGGACCAAGTGCTGGCTGATGTGAGTACAATCACTACATATTTAGTCCAGTCATTTGGTAGTTTTACCTGGAAAGTTTTCAAGAAAAGAGCATATCAAAATCTATAAAATACCCAATTTTCAAAACTCCCGGAAAACTTTCCAGGTAACCCCCTTATTTTTTACCAAATGACTGGACTAATTATAAAATGAAGTCGCTTTCTCTGTCCCTATATCCCCATGTATGCTTTGGTCTTTAAAACTACGCAACGGATTTTGATGCGGTTTTTTTTAACAGATTGGGAAATTAAAGGGGAATATTTTTCGTAGCATACTTTTAAATAGTAGAGAAATACTGTTATTTTTGAGCATTCTAATCTGATATCCTAAATAATTTCATTTCCTTCGCTTTCATTGCAATCGCAAGCTTAACTCTACGAGATTTATCAAAATATGTCTATCTTTTATGAATATCCCACAAAAACATACGACAGATAAAGCGTGTCGCTAGTGGACAATAAAAATACTCATTTCAAAATAAAAATCTTTTTTTGTGAATCATAGGTAGGTGCATAATACAGATTCAATATAAGCACATAAATGTGCAGCTGTTTAGGCGGGACCAGCACATGAGGTTTACAATATTAAATTATTATAATATGTTAGGAAATTGTTAAATGTACATGTCAATTCGTACACACACAAACACGACACGATTCATCAACGAAGAACTTTTACAAAATATTTCTTCCTTGAAATCTTAATATGATTATTATACTCGTCTCTCCTTGCAAGCCTATAACTCTCCCCTCTTAGTTTAATAGACTATCATTCCTACAAACTCCTTTCATACAAACTTCTATTTTCCTATTATTACTATTAAAGTCAACCGTAAAACATTTCAGGTAGAACAGTGTTGTAACTCGCTGAGTCAACGGCTCGGCGAACGCGACTACTTCTTTGGTGCAACGTGAGTATTAACTAAATTAATTATTATAAATATAAATAAATAATTATTAATAAGAGAAATTGTTGATAAGGATGTATAACCATATACGGTTTCTGGTTTGGTAAATATGACATAATATTGATAAAGATTTCGTTTAATTGCCATTCTGCACAAATATGTTGTTTTTGCGTTTGTTTAAAAAAAAAATATATTTAGCGTTTTATGTTAGTGGTAATAAGAATTGTTCGCAAAGAAAGACGTATATGTTATTATAATTATTTATGAGTACCAGAAGAAATTTACTACCCTATAAGTGTTATACAACAGAATCATCCTACAAACTCCTTCCAATTCCTCCAACCTCCGCTTAACTCCATCTTCCGCACAGTACAACTCCGCTAGACACTTATCTACCACATGCAAGCATGGTGCATGAATATACAGACTCAAAGTGCATAAAAATGAATTCTCCTACAAATTCCTCCGAACTCCGCCATCCTCCTCCTAACTCCTCCTCCCTCCTGTAGCCCCACTCCGCTGGACGCACTCGTGTACGGACACATGCGCGCCATACTGTCCGCCACTGGCGCTAAGGTCGCGCTCATGATCAAATGCATCACCAGCTCCCTGCTAAGGCATCTGTTAAGATGCATCAATATCACACAGATGAGCATGACGGTAATG